>OY740794.1:577500-727500 GCA_963514005.1 Raja brachyura | reverse complement strand
TCCGGTAGACCCAAACCCACTCCGCTAGATCCAAACCCACTCCGCTAGACCCAAACCCACTCCGCAAGACCCAAACCCACACCGCTAGACGCAAACCCACTCCGCTAGACCCAAACCCACTCCGCTAAACCCAAACCCACACCGCTATACCCAAACCCACTCCACTAGAACCAAACCCACTCCGCTAGACCCAAACCCACTCTGCTAGACCCAAACCCACTCTGCTGGACCCAAACCCAAACCCACTCCGTTAGACCCAAACCCAAACCCACTCCGCTAGACCCAAACCCAACCCCACTCCGCTAGACCAAAAACCCACTCTGCTAGACCCAAACACACTCCGCTAGACCCAAACCCACTCCGCTATACCCAAACCCACTCCGCTAGACCCAAACCCACTCTGCTAGACCCAAGCCCACTCCGCTAGACCCAAACCCACTCCGCTAGACCCAAACCCAGTCCGCTAGACCCAAACGCAAACCCACTCCTCTAGACCTAAACGCAAACCCACTCCGCTAGACCCAAACACAAACCCACTCCGCTAGACCCAAACGCAAACCCACTCCGCTAGACCCAAACCCACTCCGCCAGACGCAAACCCACTCCGTTAGACCCAAACACACTCGGCTTGACCCAAACCCACACGGCTAGACCCAAACCCACTCCGCTAGACCCAAACCCAAACCCACTCCGCTAAACCCAAACCCACTCGGCTAGACCCAAACCCACTCGGCTAGACCCAATCCCACTCCGCTAGACCCAAACCCAAACACACTCCGCAAGACCCAAACCCAAACCCGCTCCGCTAGACCCAAACCCAAACCCACTCTGCTAGACCCAAACCCAAACCCACTCCGCTAGACCCAAACCCAAACCCACTCCGCTAGACCCAAACCCACTCCGCTAGACCCAAACCCAAACCCACTCCGCTAGACCCAAACCCACTCGGCTAGACCCAAACCCACTCGGCTAGACCCAATCCCACTCCGCTAGACCCAAACCCAAACACACTCCGCAAGACCCAAACCCAAACCCACTCCGCTAGACCCAAACCCAAACCCACTCCGCTAAACCCAAACCCACTCGGCTAGACCCAAACCCACTCGGCTAGACCCAATCCCACTCCGCTAGACCCAAACCCAAACACACTCCGCAAGACCCAAACCCAAACCCGCTCCGCTAGACCCAAACCCAAACCCACTCTGCTAGACCCAAACCCAAACCCACTCCGCTAGACCCAAACCCAAACCCACTCCGCTAGACCCAAACCCACTCCGCTAGACCCAAACCCAAACCCACTCCGCAAGACCAAAACCCACTCCGCTAGACCCAAACCCTCTCCGCTATACCCAAACCCACTCCGCTAGACCCAAACCCACTCCGCTAGACCCAAACCCACTCCGCTGGACCCAAACCCACTCTGCTAGACCCAAACCCAAACCCACTCCGTTAGACCCAAACCCAAACCCACGCCGATAGACCCAAACCCAACCCCACTCCGCTAGACCCAAACCCACTCTGCTAGACCCAAACACACACCGCTAGACCCAAACCCACTCCGCTAGACCCAAACCGACTCCGCTGGACCCACACCCAAACCCACTCCGCTAGACCCAAACCCAAACCCACTCCGCGAGACCCAAACCCAAACCCAATCCGCTAGAGCCAAACCCAAACCCACTCCGCTAGACCCAAACCCAAACCCACTCCGCTAAGCCCAAAAAGAAACCCACTCCGCTAGACCCAAACCCAAACCCAGTCCGCCAGACCCAAACACAAACCCACTCCACTAGACCCAAACCCAAACCAACTCCGCTAGACCCAAACCCAAACCCACTCTGCTTGACCCAAACCCACTCTGCTCGACCGAAAACCACTCCGCTAGACCCAAACCCACTCCGCCAGACACAAACCCACTCCGCTAGACCCAAACCCACTCCGCTAGACCCAAACCCACTCCGCTAGACCCAAACCCACACTGCTAGATAATAACCCACTCCACTAGACCCAAACCCAAACCCACTCCGCTAGACCCAAACCCACTCCGCTAGACCCAAACCCAAACCCACTCCGCTAGACCCAAACCCAATCCGCTAGTCCCAAACCCACTCCGCTAGACCCAAATCCAAACCCACTCTGCTAGACCCAAACCCACTCCACTAGACCCAAACCCACTCCGCTAGACCCAAACCCACTCCGCACGACCAAACCCACTCCGCTAGACCCAAACCCACTCCGCTAGACCCAAACCCTCTCCGCTAGACCCAAACCCACTCCGCTAGACCCAAACCCACTCCGCCAGACCCAAACCCAAACCCAGTTCCCTAGACCCAAACCCAACCCCACTCCGCTAGACCCAAACCCACTCTGCTAGACCCAACCCCACTCCGCTAGACCCAAACCCACTCCGCTAGACCCAAACCCAACCCCACTCCGCTAGGCACAAACCAACACCGCTAGACCCAAACCCACTCCGCTATACCCAAACCCACTCCTCGAGACCCAAACCCACTCCGCTAGACCCAAACCCACTGCGCTAGACCCAAACCCACTCCGCTAGACCCAAACCCACTCCGCTAGACCCAAACGCAAACCCACTCCGCTAGACCCAAACGCAAACCCACTCCGCTAGACCGAAACGCAAACCCACTCCGCTAGACCTAAACCCACTCCGCTAGACCCAAACCCACTCCGTTAGACCCAAACCCAAACCCACTCCGCTGGACACAAACCCAAACCCACTTCGCTGGACCCAAACCCAAACCCACTCCGCTAAACCAAACCCAAACCCACTCCGCTAAACCCAAACCCACTGCGCTAGACCCAAACCCACTCCGCTAGACCCAAACCCACTCCGCTAGACCCAAACCCACACCGCTATACCCAAACACACTCCACTAGAACCAAACCCACTCCGCTAGACCCAAACCCACTCTGCTAGACCCAAACCCACTCTGCTGGACCCAAACCCAAACCCACTCCGTTAGACCCAAACCCAAACCCACTCCGCTAGACCCAAACCCAACCCCACTCCGCTAGACCCAAACCCACTCTGCTAGACCCAAACACACTCCGCTAGACCCAAACCCACTCCGCTAGACCCAAACCCACTCCGCTAGACCCAAACCCACTCCGCTAGACCCAAACCCACTCCACTATACCCAAACCCACTCCGCTAGACCCAAACCCACTCCGCTAGACCCAAACCCACTCCGCTAGACCCAAACCCACTCCGCTAGACCCAAACCCACTCCGCTAGACCCAAACGCAACCCCACTCCGCTAGACCCAAATGCAAACCCACTCCGCTAGACCCAAATGCAAACCCACTCCGCTAGACCCAAACCCACTCCGCTAGACCCAAACCCACTCCGTTAGACCCAAACCCACTCGGCTTGACCCAAACCCACACGACTGGACCCAAACCCACTCCGCTAGACCCACACCCATACCCACTCCGCTAGACCGAAACCCAAACCCACTCCGCGAGACCCAAACCCAAACCCAATCCGCTAGAGCCAAACCCAAACCCACTCCGCTAGACCCAAACCCAAACCCAGTCCGCCAGACCCAAACACAAACCCACTCCACTAGACCCAAACCCAAACCAACTCCGCTAGACCCAAACCCAAACCCACTCCGCTAGACCCAAACCCACTCCGCTAGACCCAAACCCACTCCGTTAGACCCAAACCCACTCGGCTTGACCCAAACCCACACGGCTGGACCCAAACCCACTCCTCTAGACCCACACCCATACCCACTCCGCTAGACCGAAACGCAAACCCACTCCGCGAGACCCAAACCCAAACCCAATCCGCTAGAGCCAAACGCAAACCCACTCCGCTAGACCCAAACCCAAACCCAGTCCGCCAGACCCAAACACAAACCCACTCCACTAGACCCAAACCCAAACCAACTCCGCTAGACCCAAACCCAAACCCACTCTGCTTGACCCAAACCCACTCTGCTCGACCGAAAACCACTCCGCTAGACCCAAACCCACTCCGCCAGACACAAACCCACTCCGCTAGACCCAAACCCACTCCGCTAGACCCAAACCCACTCCGCTAGACCCAAACCCAAACCCACACTGCTAGATAATAACCCACTCCACTAGACCCAAACCCAAACCCACTCCGCTAGACCCAAACCCACTCCGCTAGACCCAAACCCAAACCCACTCCGCGAGACCCAAACCCAATCCGCTAGTCCCAAACCCACTCCGCTGGACCCAAACCCAAACCCACTCTGCTAGACCCAAACCCACTCCACTAGACCCAAACCCAAACCCACTCTGCTAGACCCAAACCCACTCCGCTAGACCCAAACCCACTCCGCTCGACCAAACCCACTCCGCTAGACCCAAACCCACTCCGCTCGACCCAAACCCTCTCCGCTAGACCCAAACCCACTCCGCTAGACCCAAACCCACTCCGCTAGACCAAAACCCAAACCCAGTCCGCTAGACCCAAACCCAACCCCACTCCGCTAGACCCAAACCCACTCTGCTAGACCCAAACACACTCCGCTAGACCCAAACCCACTCCGCTAGACCCAAACCCAAACCCACTCCGCTAGACACAAACCCACACCGCTAGACCCAAACCCACTCCGCTATACCCAAACCCACTCCTCGAGACCCAAACCCACTCCGCTAGACCCAAACCCACTGCGCTAGACCCAAACCCACTCCGCTAGACCCAAACCCACTCCGCTAGACCCAAACGCAAACCCACTCCGCTAGACCCAAACGCAAACCCACTCCGCTAGACCGAAACGCAAACCCACTCCGCTAGACCTAAACCCACTCCGCTAGACCGAAACCCACAACGTTAGACCCAAACCCACTCCGCTAGACCCAAACCCACTCTGCTAGACCCAAACCCACTCTGCTGGACCCAAACCCAAACCCACTCCGTTAGACCCAAACCCAAACCCACTCCGCTAGACCCAAACCCAACCCCACTCCGCTAGACCCAAACCCACTCTGCTAGACCCAAACACACTCCGCTAGACCCAAACCCACTCCGCTAGACCCAAACCCACTCCGCTAGACCCAAACCCACTCCGCTAGACCCAAACCCATTCCGCTATACCCAAACCCACTCCGCTAGACCCAAACCCACTCCGCTAGACCCAAACCCACTCCGCTAGACCCAAACCCAAACCCACACTGCTAGATAATAACCCACTCCACTAGACCCAAACCCAAACCCACTCCGCTAGACCCAAACCCACTCCGCTAGACCCAAACCCAAACCCACTCCGCGAGACCCAAACCCAATCCGCTAGTCCCAAACCCACTCCGCTGGACCCAAACCCAAACCCACTCTGCTAGACCCAAACCCACTCCACTAGACCCAAACCCAAACCCACTCTGCTAGACCCAAACCCACTCCGCTAGACCCAAACCCACTCCGCTCGACCAAACCCACTCCGCTAGACCCAAACCCACTCCGCTCGACCCAAACCCTCTCCGCTAGACCCAAACCCACTCCGCTAGACCCAAACCCACTCCGCTAGACCAAAACCCAAACCCAGTCCGCTAGACCCAAACCCAACCCCACTCCGCTAGACCCAAACCCACTCTGCTAGACCCAAACACACTCCGCTAGACCCAAACCCACTCCGCTAGACCCAAACCCAAACCCACTCCGCTAGACACAAACCCACACCGCTAGACCCAAACCCACTCCGCTATACCCAAACCCACTCCTCGAGACCCAAACCCACTCCGCTAGACCCAAACCCACTGCGCTAGACCCAAACCCACTCCGCTAGACCCAAACCCACTCCGCTAGACCCAAACGCAAACCCACTCCGCTAGACCCAAACGCAAACCCACTCCGCTAGACCGAAACGCAAACCCACTCCGCTAGACCTAAACCCACTCCGCTAGACCGAAACCCACAACGTTAGACCCAAACCCACTCCGCTAGACCCAAACCCACTCTGCTAGACCCAAACCCACTCTGCTGGACCCAAACCCAAACCCACTCCGTTAGACCCAAACCCAAACCCACTCCGCTAGACCCAAACCCAACCCCACTCCGCTAGACCCAAACCCACTCTGCTAGACCCAAACACACTCCGCTAGACCCAAACCCACTCCGCTAGACCCAAACCCACTCCGCTAGACCCAAACCCACTCCGCTAGACCCAAACCCATTCCGCTATACCCAAACCCACTCCGCTAGACCCAAACCCACTCCGCTAGACCCAAACCCACTCCGCTAGACCCAAACCCACTCCGCTAGACCCAAACCCACTCCGCTAGACCCAAACGCAAACCCACTCCGCTAGACCCAAATGCAAACCCACTCCGCTAGACCCAAACGCAAACCCACTCCGCTAGACCCAAACCCACTCCGCTAGACCCACACCCATACCCACTCCGCTAGACCGAAACCCAAACCCACTCCGCGAGACCCAAACCCAAACCCAATCCGCTAGGGCCAAACCGAAACCCACTCCGCTAGACCCAAACCCAAACCCAGTCCGCCAGACCCAAACACAAACCCACTCCACTAGACCCAAACCCAAACCAACTCCGCTAGACCCAAACCCAAACCCACTCTGCTCGACCCAAACCCACTCTGCTCGACCGAAAACCACTCCGCCAGACCCAAACCCACTCCGCCAGACACAAACCCACTCCGCTAGACCCAAACCCACTCCGCTAGACCCAAACCCACTCCGCTAGACCCAAACCCAAACCCACTCCGCTAGACCCAAACCCAATCCGCTAGTCCCAAACCCACTCCGCCAGACCCAAACCCAAATCCACTCTGCTAGACCCAAACCCACTCCACTAGACCCAAACCCAAACCCACTCTGCTAGACCCAAACCCACTCCGCTAGACCCAAACCCACTCCGCTCGACCCAAACCCACTCCGCTAGATCCAAACCCACTCCGGTAGACCCAAACCCTCTCCGCTAGACCCAAACCCACTCCGCTAGACCCAAACCCAGTCCGCTAGACCCAAACCCAAACCCACTCCGCTAGACCCAAACCCAACCCCACTCCGCTGGACCCAAACCCACTCTGCTAGACCCAGACACACTCCGCTAGACGCAAACCCACTCCGCTAGACCCAAACCCACTCCGCTAGACCGAAACCCACACCGCTAGACCCAAACCCACTCCGCTATACCCAAACCCACTCCGCGAGACCCAAACCCACTCCGCTAGACCCAAACCCACTCCGCTAGACCCAAACCCACTCCGCTAGACCCAAACCCACTCCGCTAGACACAAACGCAAACCCACTCCGCTAGACCCAAACGCAAACCCACTCCGCTAGACCCAAACGCAAACCCACTCCGCTAGACCCAAACCCACTCCGCTAGACCCAAACCCACTCCGTTAGACCCAAACCCACTCGGCTTGACCCAAACCCACACGGCTAGACCCAAACCCACTCCGCTAGACCCAAACCCAAACCCACTCCGCTAGACACAAACCCAAACCCACTTCGCTAGACCCAAACCCAAACCCACTCCGCTAGAACCAAACCCAAACCCACTCCGCTAAACCCAAACCCACTGCGCTTGACCCAAACCCACTCCCTTAGACCCAAACCCACTCCGCTAGACCCAAACCCACACCGCTATACCCAAACCCACTCCACTAGAACCAAACCCATTCCGCTAGACACAAACCCACTCTGCTAGACCCAAACGCACTCTGCTGGACCCAAACCCAAACCCACTCCGTTAGACCCAAACCCAAACCCACTCCGCTAGACCCAAACCCAACCCCACTCCGCCAGACCCAAACCCACTCTGCTAGACGCAAACACACTCCGCTAGACCCAAACCCACTCCGCTAGACCCAAACCCACTCCGCTAGACCGAAACCCACACCGCTAGACCCAAACCCACTCCGCTATACCCAAACCCACTCCGCTAGACCCAAACCCACTCCGCTAGACCCAAACCCACTCCGCTAGACCCAAACCCAAACCCACTCCGCTAGACCCAAACCCAATCCGCTAGTCCCAAACCCACTCCGCCAGACCCAAACCCAAATCCACTCTGCTAGACCCAAACCCACTCCACTAGACCCAAACCCAAACCCACTCTGCTAGACCCAAACCCACTCCGTTAGACCCAAACCCACTCCGCTCGACCCAAACCCACTCCGCTAGACCCAAACCCACTCCGCTAGACCCAAACCCTCTCCGCTAGACCCAAACCCACTCCGCTAGACCCAAACCCACTCCGCTAGACCCAAACCCAAACCCACTCCGCTAGACCCAGACCCAACCCCACTCCACTAGACCCAAAACCACTCCGCTAGACCCAAACCAACTCCGCTAGACCGAAACCCACACCGCTAGACCCAAACCCACTCCGCTATACCCAAACCCACTCCGCGAGACCCAAACCCACTCCGCTAGACCCAAACCCACTCCGCTAGACCCAAACCCACTCCGCTAGACCCAAACCCACTCCGCTAGACCCAAACCCACTCCGCTAGTCCCAAACCCACTCCGCTAGACCCAAACGCAAACCCATTCCGCCAGACCCAAACACAAACGCACTCCGCTAGACCCAAACGCAAACCCACTCCGCTAGACCCAAACCCACTCCGCTAGACCCAAACCCACTCCGTTTGACCCAAACTCACTCAGCTTGACCCAAACCCACACGGCTAGACCCAAACCCACTCCGCTAGACCCAAACCCAAACCCACTCCGCTAGAACCAAACCCACTCCGCTAGACCCAAACCCACTCCGCTAGACACAAACCCAAACCCACTTCGCTAGACCCAAACCCAAACCCACTCCGCTAGAACCAAACCCAAACCCACTCCGCTAAACCCAAACCCACTGCGCTAGACCCAAACCCACTCCGTTAGACCCAAACCCACTCCGCTAGACCCAAACCCACACCGCTATACCCAAACCCACTCCACTAGGACCAAACCCATTCCGCTAGACCCAAACCCACTCTGCTAGACCCAAACCCACTCTGCTGGACCCAAACCCAAACCCACTCCGTTAGACCCAAACCCAAACCCACTCCGCTAGACCCAAACCCAACCCCACTCCGCCAGACCCAAACCCACTCTGCTAGACCCAAACACACTCCGCTAGACCCAAACCCACTCCGCTAGACCCAAACCCACTCCGCTAGACCGAAACCCACACCGCTAGACCCAAACCCACTCCGCTATACCCAAACCCACTCCGCTAGACCCAAACCCACTCCGCTAGACCCAAACCCACTCCGCTAGACCCAAACCCAAACCCACTCCGCTAGACCCAAACCCAATCCGCTAGTCCCAAACCCACTCCGCCAGACCCAAACCCAAATCCACTCTGCTAGACCCAAACCCACTCCGCTCGACCCAAACCCACTCCGCTAGACCCAAACCCACTCCGCTAGACCCAAACCCTCTCCGCTAGACCCAAACCCACTCCGCTAGACCCAAACCCACTCCGCTAGACCCAAACCCAAACCCACTCCGCTAGACCCAGACCCAACTCCACTCCGCTAGACCCAAACCCACTCTGCTAGACCCAAACATACTCCGCTAGACCCAAAACCACTCCGCTAGACCCAAACCAACTCCGCTAGACCGAAACCCACACCGCTAGACCCAAACCCACTCCGCTATACCCAAACCCACTCCGCGAGACCCAAACCCACTCCGCTAGACCCAAACCCACTCCGCTAGACCCAAACCCACTCCGCTAGACCCAAACCCACTCCGCTAGACCCAAACCCACTCCGCTAGACCCAAACCCACTCCGCTAGACCCAAACGCAAACCCACTCCGCCAGACCCAAACACAAACGCACTCCGCTAGACCCAAACGCAAACCCACTCCGCTAGACCCAAACCCACTCCGCTAGACCCAAACCCACTCCGTTTGACCCAAACTCACTCAGCTTGACCCACACCCACACGGCTAGACCCAAACCCACTCCGCTAGACCCAAACCCAAACCCACTCCGCTAGAACCAAACCCACTCCGCTAGACCCAAACCCACTCCGCTAGACACAAACCCAAACCAACTTCGCTAGACCCAAACCCAAACCCACTCCGCTAGAACCAAACCCAAACCCACTCCGCTAAACCCAAACCCACTCGGCTAGACACAAACACACTCGGCTACACCCAAACCCACTCCGCTAGACCCAAACCCAAACCCACTCCGCAAGACCCAAACCCAAACCCGCTCCGCTAGACCCAAACCCAAACCCACTCCGCTAGACCAAACCCAAACCCACTCCGCTAGACCCAAACCCAAACCCACTCCGCAAGACCCAAACCCAAACCCGCTCCGCTAGACCCAAACCCAAACCCACTCCGCTAGACCCAAACCCAAACCCACTCCGCTAGACCCAAACCCAAACCCACTCCGCTAGAACCAAACCCACTCCGCCAGACCCAAACCCAAACCCACTCCGCAAGACCCAAATCCAAACCCGCTCCGCTAGACCCAAACCCAAACCCACTCCGCTAGACCCAAACCCACTCCGCTAGACCCAAACCCAAACCCACTCTGCAAGACCCAAACCCAAACCCGCTCCGCTAGACCCAAACCCAAACCCACTCCGCTAGACTAAACCCAAACCCACTCCGCTAGACCCAAACCCAAACCCACTCCGCTAGAACCAAACCCACTCCGCTAGACCCAAACCCACTCCGCTAGACACAAACCCAAACCAACTTCGCTAGACCCAAACCCAAACCCACTCCGCTAGAACCAAACCCAAACCCACTCCGCTAAACCCAATCCCACTCGGCTAGCCACAAACACACTCGGCTAGACCCAAACCCAATCCGCTAGACCCAAACCCAAACCCACTCCGCAAGACCCAAACCCAAACCCGCTCCGCTAGACCCAAACCCAAACCCACTCTGCTAGACCAAACCCAAACCCACTCCGCTAGACCCAAACCCAAACCCACTCCGCAAGACCCAAACCCAAACCCGCTCCGCTAGACCCAAACCCAAACCCACTCCGCTAGACCCAAACCCAAACCCACTCCGCTAGACCCAAACCCAAACCCACTCCGCTAGAACCAAACCCACTCCGCCAGACCCAAACCCAAACCCACTCCGCAAGACCCAAATCCAAACCCGCTCCGCTAGACCCAAACCCAAACCCACTCCGCTAGACCCAAACCCGCTCCGCTAGACCCAAACCCAAACCCACTCCGCTAGACCCAAACACAAACCCACTCCGCTAGACCCAAACCCAAACCCACTCCGCAAGACCCAAACCCAAACCCGCTCTGCTAGACCCAAACCCAAACCCACTCCGCTAGACCCAAACCCAAACCCACTCCGCTAGACCCAAACCCAAACCCACTCCGCTAGAACCAAACCCACTCCGCTAGACCCAAACCCAAACCCACTCCGCAAGACCCAAACCCAAACCCCCTCCGCTAGACCCAAACCCAAACCCACTCCGCTAGACCCAAACCCAAACCCACTCCGCTAGACCCAAACCCAAACCCACTCCGCTAGAACCAAAACCACTCCGCTAGACCCAAACCCAAACCCACTCTGCAAGACCCAAACCCAAACCCGCTCCGCTAGACCCAAACCCACTCCGCTAGACCCAAACCCAAACCCACTCCGCTAGACCCAAACCCAAACACACCCCGCTAGAACCAAACCCACTCCGCTAGACCCAAACCCAAACCCACTCCGCTAGACACAAACCCAAACCCACTTCGCTAGACCCAAACCCAAACCCACTCCGCTAGAACCAAACCCAAAACCACTCCGCTAAAGCCAAACCCACTCGGCTAGACCCAAACCCACTCCGCTAGACCCAAACCCACTCCGCTAGACCCAAACCCAAACCCACTCCGCAAGACCCAAACCCAAACCCGCTCCGCTAGACCCAAACCCAAACCCACTCCGCTAGACCCAAACCCAAACCCACTCCGCTAGACCCAAACCCAAACCCACTCCGCTAGAACCAAACCCACTCCGCTAGACCCAAACCCAAACCCACTCCGCTAGACCCAAACCCAAACCCACTCCGCTAGACCCAAACCCAAACCCACTCCGCAAGACCCAAACCCAAACCCGCTCCGCTAGACCCAATCCCAAACCCACTCCGCTAGACCCAAACCCAAACCCACTCCGCTAGACCCAAACCCAAACCCACTCCGCTAGAACCAAACCCACTGCGCTAGACCCAATCCCAAACCCACTCCGCTAAACCCAAACCCACTCGGCTAGACCCAAACCCACTCGGCTGGACCCAAACCCACTCCGCTAGACCCAAACCCACTCAGCTTGACCCAAACCCACACGGCTAGACCCAAACACACTCCGCTAGACCCAAACCCAAACCCACTCCGCTAGAACCAAACCCACTCCGCTAGACCCAAACCCAAACCCACTCCGCTAGACACAAACCCAAACCCACTTCGCTAGACCCAAACCCAAACCCACTCCGCTAGAACCAAACCCAAACCCACTCCGCTAAACCCAAACCCACTCGGCTAGACCCAAACCCACTCGGCTAGACCCAAACCCACTCCGCTAGACCCAAACCCAAACCCACTCCGCAAGACCCAAACCCAAACCCGCTCCGCTAGACCCAAACCCAAACCCACTCCGCTAGACCCAAACCCAAACCCACTCCGCTAGACCCAAACCCAAACCCACTCCGCAAGACCCAAACCCAAACCCGCTCCGCCAGACCCAAACCCAAACCCACACCGCCAGACCCAAACCCAAACCCACTCCGCTAGACCCAAACCCAAACCCACTCCGCTAGAACCAAACCCACTCCGCTAGACCCAAACCCAAACCCACTCCACAAGACCCAAAACCAAACCCGCTCCGCTAGACCCAAACCCAAACCCACTCCGCTAGACCCAAACCCAAACCCACTCCGCTAGACCCAAACCCAAACCGACTCCGCTAGAACCAAACCCACTCCGCTAGACCCAAACCCAAACCCACTCCGCTAGACACAAACCCAAACCCACTTCGCTAGACCCAAACCCAAACCCACTCCGCTAGACCGAAACCCAAACCCACTCCGCAAGACCCAAACCCAAACCCGCTCCGCTAGACCCAAACCCAAACCCACTCCGCTAGACCCAAACCCAAACCCACTCCGCTAGACCCAAACCCAAACCCACTCCGCTAGAACCAAACCCACTCCGCTAGACCCAAACCCAAACCCACTCCGCAAGACCCAAACCCAAACCCGCTCCGCTAGACCCCAACCCAAACCCACTCCGCTAGACCCAAAGCCAAACCCACTCCGCTAGACCCAAACCCAAACCCACTCCGCTAGAACCAAACCCACTCCGCTAGACCCAAACCCAAACCCACTCCGCTCGACACAAACCCAAACCCACTTCGCTAGACCCAAACCCAAACCCACTCCGCTATAACCAAACCCAAACCCACTCCGCTAAACCCAAACCCACTCGGCTAGACCCAAACCCACTCGGCTAGACCCAAACCCACTCCGCTAGACCCAAACCCAAACCCACTCCGCAAGACCCAAACCCAAACCCGCTCCGCTAGACCCAACCCAAACCCACTCCGCTAGACCCATACCCAAACCCACTCCGCTAGACCCAAACCCAAACCCACTCCGCAAGACCCAAACCCAAACCCGCTCCGCTAGACCCAAACCCAAACCCACTCCGCTAGACCCAAACCCAACCCCACTCCGCTAGACCCAAACCCAAACCCACTCCGCAAGAACCAAACCCACTCCGCTAGACCCAAACCCAAACCCACTCCGCTAGGACCAAACCCAAACCCACTCCGCTAAACCCAAACCCACTCGGCTAGACCCAAACCCACTCGGCTAGACCCAAACCCACTCCGCTAGACCCAAACCCAAACCCACTCCGCAAGACCCAAACCCAAACCCGGTCCGCTAGACCCAAACCCAAACCCACTCCGCTAGACCCAAACCCAAACCCACTCTGCTAGACCCAAACCCAAACCCACTCCGCTAGACCCAAACCCAAACCCACTCCGCTAGACCCAAACCCAAACCCACTCCGCTAGAACCAAACCCACTCCGCTAGACCCAAACCCAAACACACTCCGCTAGACACAAACCCAAGCCCACTTCGCTAGACCCAAACCCAAACCCACTCCGCTAGAACCAAACCCAAACCCACTCCGCTAAACCCAAACCCACTCGGCTAGACCCAAACCCACTCGGCTAGACCCACACCCACTCCGCTAGACCCAAACCCACTCAGCTTGACCCAAACCCACACGGCTAGACAAAAACCCACTCCGCTTGACCCAAACCCAATCCCACTCCGCTAGAACCAAACCCACTCCGCTAGACCCAAACCCAAACCCACTCCGCTAGACACAAACCCAAACCCACTTCGCTAGACCCAAACCCAAACCCACTCCGCTAGAACCAAACCCAAACCCACTCCGCTAAACCCAAACTCACTCGGCTAGACCCAAACCCACTCCGCTAGACCCAAACCCACTCCGCTAGACCCAAACCCAAACCCACTCTGCAAGACCCAAACCCAAACCCGCTCCGCTAGACCCAAACCCAAACCCACTCCGCTAGACCCAAACCCAAACCCACTCCGCTAGACCCAAACCCAAACCCACTCCGCAAGACCCAAACCCAAACCCGCTCTGCTAGACCCAAACCCAAACCCACTCCGCTAGACCCAAACCCAAACCCACTCCGCTAGACCCAAACCCAAACCCACTCCGCTAGAACCAAACCCACTCCGCTAGACCCAAACCCAAACCCACTCCGCAAGACCCAAACCCAAACCCGCTCCGCTAGACCCAAACCCAAACCCACTCCGCTAGACCCAAACCCAAACCCACTCCGCTAGACCCAAACCCAAACCCACTCCGCTAGAACCAAACCCACTCCGCTAGACCCAAACCCAAACCCACTCCACTAGACACAAACCCAAACCCACTTCGCTAGACCCAAACACAAACCCACTCCGCTAGACCCAAACCCAAACCCGCTCCGCAAGACCCAAACCCAAACCCCCTCCGCTAGACCCAAACCCAAACCCACGCCGCTAGACCCAAACCCAAACCCACTCCGCTAGACCCAAACCCAAACCCACTCCGCTAGAACCAAACCCACTCCGCTAGACCCAAACCCAAACCCACTCCGCAAGACCCAAACCCAAACCCGCTCCGCTAGACCCAAACCCACTCCGCTAGACCCAAACCCAAACCCACTCCGCTAGACCCAAACCCAAACACACTCCGCTAGAACCAAACCCACTCCGCTAGACCCAAACCCAAACCCACTCCGCTAGACACAAACCCAAACCCACTTCGCTAGACCCAAACCCAAACCCACTCCGCTAGAACCAAACCCATACCCACTCCGCTAAACCCAAACCCACTCGGCTAGACCCAAACCCACTCGGCTAGACCCAAACCCTCTCCGCTAGACCCAAACCCAAACCCACTCCGCAAGACCCAAACCCAAACCCGCTCCGCTAGACCCAAACCCAAACCCACTCCGCTAGACCCAAACCCAAACCCACTCCGCTAGACCCAAACCCAAACCCACTCCGCTAGAACCAAACCCACTCCGCTAGACCCAAACCCAAACCCACTCCGCTAGACCCAAACCCAAACCCACTCCGCTAGACCCAAACCCAAACCCACTCCGCAAGACCCAAACCCAAACCCGCTCCGCTAGACCCAAACCCAAACCCACTCCGCTAGACCCAAACCCAAACCCACTCCGCTAGACCCAAACCCAAACCCACTCCGCTAGAACCAAACCCACTCCGCTAGACCCAATCCCAAACCCACTCCGCTAAACCCAAACCCACTGGGCTAGACCCAAACCCACTCGGCTAGACCCAAACCCACTCCGCTAGACCCAAACCCACTCAGCTTGACCCAAACCCACTCGGCTAGACCCAAACCCACTCCGCTAGACCCAAACCCACTCCGCTAAACCCAAACCCACTCGGCTAGACCCAAACCCACTAGAACCAAACCCAAACCCACTCCGCTAAACCCAAACCGACTCGGCTAGACCCAAACCCACTCGGCTAGACCCAAACCCACTCCGCTAGACCCAAACCCAAACACACTCCGCAAGACCCAAACCCAAACCCGCTCCGCTAGACCCAAACCCAAACCCACTCCGCTAGACCCAAACCCAAACCCACTCCGCTAGACCCAAACCCAAACCCACTCCGCAAGACCCAAACTCAAACCCGCTCCGCCAGACCCAAACCCAAACCCACACCGCCAGACCCAAACCCAAACCCACTCCGCTAGACCCAAACCCAAACCCACTCCGCTAGAACCAAACCCACTCCGCTAGACCCAAACCCAAACCCACTCCGCAAGACCCAAACCCAAACCCGCTCCGCTAG
The DNA here is from genome assembly GCA_963514005.1 of Raja brachyura. The sequence goes on along the minus strand of OY740794.1, from coordinate 711,140 downwards.
ACCCAAACCCAAACCCACTCCGCTAGACCCAAACCCAAACCCACTCCGCTAGGCCCAAACCCAAACCGCTAGAACCAAACCCACTCCGCTAGACCCAAACCCAAACCCACTCCGCTAGACACAAACCCAAACCCACTTCGCTAGACCCAAACCCAAACCCACTCCGCTAGACCCAAACCCAAACCCACTCCGCAAGACCCAAACCCAAACCCGCTCCGCTAGACCCAAACCCAAACCCACTCCGCTAGACCCAAACCCAAACCCACTCCGCTAGACCCAAACCCTAACCCACTCCGCTAGAACCAAACCCACTCCGCTAGACCCAAACCCAAACCCACTCCGCAAGACCCAAACCCAAACCCACTCCGCTAGACCCAAACCCAAACCCACTCCGCTAGAACCAAACCCACTCCGCTAGACCCAAACCCAAACCCGCTCCGCAAGACCCAAACCCAAACCCGCTCCGCTAGACCCAAACCCAAACCCACTCCGCTAGACCCAAACCCAAACCCACTCCGCTAGACACAAACCCAAACCCACTCCGCTAGAACCAAACCCACTCCGCTAGACCCAAACGCAAACCCACTCCGCTCGACACAAACCCAAACCCACTTCGCTAGCCCAAACCCAAACCCACTCCGCTAGAACCAAACCCAAACCCACTCCGCTAAACCCAAACCCACTCGGCTAGACCCAAACCCACTCGGCTAGACCCAAACCCACTCCGCTAGACCCAAACCCAAACCCACTCCGCAAGACCCAAACCCAAACCCGCTCCGCTAGACCCAAACCCAAACCCACTCCGCTAGACCCATACCCAAACCCACTCCGCTAGACCCAAACCCAAACCCACTCCGCAAGACCCAAACCCAAACCCGCTCCGCTAGACCCAAACCCAATCCCACTGCGCTAGACCCAAACCCAAACCCACTCCGCTAGACCCAAACCCAAACCCACTCCGCAAGAACCAAACCCACTCCGCTAGACCCAAACCCAAACCCACTCCGCTGGAACCAAACCCAAACCCACTCCGCTAAACCCAAACCCACTCGGCTAGACCCAAACCCACTCGGCTAGACCCAAACCCACTCCGCTAGACCCAAACCCAAACCCACTCCGCAAGACCCAAACCCAAACCCGCTCCGCTAGACCCAAACCCAAACCCACTCCGCTAGACCCAAACCCAAACCCACTCCGCTAGACCCAAACCCAAACCCACTCCGCTAGAACCAAACCCAAACCCACTCCGCTAGACCCAAACCCAAACCCACTCCGCTAGAACCAAACCCACTCCGCTAGACCCAAACCCAAACACACTCCGCTAGACACAAACCCAAACCCACTTCGCTAGACCCAAACCCAAACCCACTCCGCTAGAACCAAACCCAAACCCACTCCGCTAAACCCAAACCCACTCGGCTAGACCCAACCCACTCGGCTAGACCCAAACCCACTCCGCTAGACCCAAACCCACTCAGCTTGACCCAAACCCACACGGCTAGACAAAAACCTACTCCGCTAGACCCAAACCCAATCCCACTCCGCTAGAACCAAACCCACTCCGCTAGACCCAAACCCAAACCCACTCCGCTAGACACAAACCCAAACCCACTTCGCTAGACCCAAACCCAAACCCACTCCGCTAGAACCAAACCCAAACCCACTCCGCTAAACCCAAACCCACTCGGCTAGACCCAAACCCACTCCGCTAGACCCAAACCCACTCCGCTAGACCCAAACCCAAACCCACTCTGCAAGACCCAAACCCAAACCCGCTCCGCTAGACCCAAACCCAAACCCACTCCGCTAGACCCAAACCCAAACCCACTCCGCTAGACCCAAACCCAAACCCACTCCGCAAGACCCAAACCCAAACCCGCTCTGCTAGACCCAAACCCAAACCAACTCCGCTAGACCCAAACCCAAACCCACTCCGCTAGACCCAAACCCAAACCCACTCCGCTAGAACCAAACCCACTCCGCTAGACCCAAACCCAAACCCACTCCGCAAGACCCAAACCCAAACCCGCTCCGCTGGACCCAAACCCAAACCCACTCCGCTAGACCCAAACCCAAACCCACTCCGCTAGACCCAAACCCAAACCCACTCCGCTAGAACCAAACCCACTCCGCTAGACCCAAACCCAAACCCACTCCACTAGACACAAACCCAAACCCACTTCGCTAGACCCAAACCCAAACCCACTCCGCTAGACCCAAACCCAAACCCACTCCGCAAGACCCAAACCCAAACCCCCTCCGCTAGACCCAAACCGAAACCCACTCCGCTAGACCCAAACCCAAACCCACTCCGCTAGACCCAAACCCAAACCCACTCCGCTAGAACCAAACCCACTCCGCTAGACCCAAACCCAAACCCACTCCGCTAAACCCAAACCCACTCGGCTAGACCCAAACCCACTCGGCTAGACCCAAACCCACTCCGCTAGACCCAAACCCAATCAGCTTGACCCAAACCCACTCGGCTAGACCCAAACCCACTCCGCTAGACCCAAACCCACTCCGCTAAACCCAAACCCACTCGGCTAGACCCAAACCCACTAGAACCAAACCCAAACCCACTCCGCTAAACCCAAACCGACTCGGCTAGACCCAAACCCACTCGGCTAGACCCAAACCCACTCCGCTAGACCCAAACCCAAACACACTCCGCAAGACCCAAACCCAAACCCGCTCCGCTAGACCCAAACCCAAACCCACTCCGCTAGACCCAAACCCAAACCCACTCCGCTAGACCCAAACCCAAACCCACTCCGCAAGACCCAAACCCAAACCCGCTCCGCCAGACCCAAACCCAAACCCACACCGCCAGACCCAAACCCAAACCCACTCCGCTAGACCCAAACCCAAACCCACTCCGCTAGAACCAAACCCACTCCGCTAGACCCAAACCCAAACCCACTCCGCAAGACCCAAACCCAAACCCGCTCCGCTAGACCCAAACCCAAACCCACTCCGCTAGACCCAAACCCAAACCCACTCCGCTAGACCCAAACCCAAACCGCTAGAACCAAACCCACTCCGCTAGACCCAAACCCAAACCCACTCCGCTAGACACAAACCCAAACCCACTTCGCTAGACCCAAACCCAAACCCACTCCGCTAGACCCAAACCCAAACCCACTCCGCAAGACCCAAACCCAAACCCGCTCCGCTAGACCCAAACCCAAACCCACTCCGCTAGACCCAAACCCAAACCCACTCCGCTAGACCCAAACCCTAACCCACTCCGCTAGAACCAAACCCACTCCGCTAGACCCAAACCCAAACCCACTCCGCTAGACACAAACCCAAACCCACTTCGCTAGACCCAAACCCAAACCCACTCCGCTAGAACCAAACCCACTCCGCTAGACCCAAACCCAAACCCACTCCGCAAGACCCAAACCCAAACCCGCTCCGCTAGACCCAAACCCAAACCCACTCCGCTAGACCCAAACCCAAACCCACTCCGCTAGACCCAAACCCAAACCCACTCCGCTAGAAGCAAACCCACTCCGCTAGACCCAAACGCAAACCCACTCCGCTCGACACAAACCCAAACCCACTTCGCTAGCCCAAACCCAAACCCACTCCGCTAGAACCAAACCCAAACCCACTCCGCTAAACCCAAACCCACTCGGCTAGACCCAAACCCACTCGGCTAGACCCAAACCCACTCCGCTAGACCCAAACCCAAACCCACTCCGCAAGACCCAAACCCAAACCTGCTCCGCTAGACCCAAACCCAAACCCACTCCGCTAGACCCATACCCAAACCCACTCCGCTAGACCCAAACCCAAACCCACTCCGCAAGACCCAAACCCAAACCCGCTCCGCTAGACCCAAACCCAAACCCACTCCGCTAGACCCAAACCCAAACCCACTCCGCTAGACCCAAACCCAAACCCACTCCGCAAGAACCAAACCCACTCCGCTAGACCCAAACCCAAACCCACTCCGCTGGAACCAAACCCAAACCCACTCCGCTAAACCCAAACCCACTCGGCTAGACCCAAACCCACTCGGCTAGACCCAAACCCACTCCGCTAGACCCAAACCCAAACCCACTCCGCAAGACCCAAACCCAAACCCGCTCCGCTAGACCCAAACACAAACCCACTCCGCTAGACCCAAACCCAAACCCACTCCGCTAGACCCAAACCCAAACCCACTCCGCTAGACCCAAACCCAAACCCACTCCGCTAGACCCAAACCCAAACCCACTCCGCTAGAACCAAACCCACTCCGCTAGACCCAAACCCAAACACACTCCGCTAGACACAAACCCAAACCCACTTCGCTAGACCCAAACCCAAACCCACTCCGCTAGAACCAAACCCAAACCCACTCCGCTAAACCCAAACCCACTCGGCTAGACCCAAACCCACTCGGCTAGACCCAAACCCACTCCGCTAGACCCAAACCCACTCAGCTTGACCCAAACCCACACGGCTAGACAAAAACCCACTCCGCTAGACCCAAACCCAATCCCACTCCGCTAGAACCAAACCCACTCCGCTAGACCCAAACCCAAACCCACTCCACTAGACACAAACCCAAACCCACTTCGCTAGACCCAAACCCAAACCCACTCCGCTAGAACCAAACCCAAACCCACTCCGCTAAACCCAAACCCACTCGGCTAGACCCAAACCCACTCCGCTAGACCCAAACCCACTCCGCTAGACCCAAACCCAAACCCACTCTGCAAGACCCAAACCCAAACCCGCTCCGCTAGACCCAAACCCAAACCCACTCCGCTAGACCCAAACCCAAACCCACTCCGCTAGACCCAAACCCAAACCCACTCCGCAAGACCCAAACCCAAACCCGCTCTGCTAGACCCAAACCCAAACCCACTCCGCTAGACCCAAACCCAAACCCACTCCGCTAGACCCAAACCCAAACCCACTCGGCTAGACCCAAACCCACTCCGCTAGACCCAAACCCAAACCCACTCCGCAAGACCCAAACCCAAACCCGCTCCGCTAGACCCAAACCCAAACCCACTCCGCTAGACCCAAACCCAAACCCACTCCGCTAGACCCAAACCCAAACCCACTCCGCTAGAACCAAACCCACTCCGCTAGACCCAAACCCAAACCCACTCCACTAGACACAAACCCAAACCCACTTCGCTAGACCCAAACCCAAACCCACTCCGCTAGACCCAAACCCAAACCCACTCCGCAAGACCCAAACCCAAACCCCCTCCGCTAGACCCAAACCGAAACCCACTCCGCTAGACCCAAACCCAAACCCACTCCGCTAGACCCAAACCCAAACCCACTCCGCTAGAACCAAACCCACTCCGCTAGACCCAAACCCAAACCCACTCCGCAAGACCCAAACCCAAACCCGCTCCGCTAGACCCAAACCCACTCCGCTAGACCCAAACCCAAACCCACTCCGCTAGACCCAAACCCAAACACACTCCGCTAGAACCAAACCCACTTCGCTAGACCCAAACCCAAACCCACTCCGCTAGAACCAAACCCAAACCCACTCCGCTAAACCCAAACCCACTCGGCTAGACCCAAACCCACTCGGCTAGACCCAAACCCACTCCGCTAGACCCAAACTCAAACCCACTCCGCAAGACCCAAACCCAAACCCGCTCCGCTGGACCCAAACCCAAACCCACTCCGCTAGACCCAAACCCAAACCCACTCCGCTAGACCCAAACCCAAACCCACTCCGCTAGAACCAAACCCACTCCGCTAGACCCAAACCCAAACCCCCTCCGCTAGACCCAAACCCAAACCCACTCCGCTGGACCCAAACCCAAACCCACTCCGCTGGACCCAAACCCAAACCCACTCCGCTAGAACCAAACCCACTCCGCTAGACCCAATCCCAAACCCACTCCGCTAAACCCAAACCCACTCGGCTAGACCCAAACCCACTCGGCTAGACCCAAACCCACTCCGCTAGACCCAAACCCACTCAGCTTGACCCAAACCCACACGGCTAGACCCAAACACACTCCGCTAGACCCAAACCCAAACCCACTCTGCTAGAACCAAACCCACTCCGCCAGACACAAACCCAAACCCACTCCGCTAGACACAAACCCAAACCCACTTCGCTAGACCCAAACCCAAACCCACTCCGCTAGAACCAAACCCAAACCCACTCCGCTAAACCCAAACCCACTCGGCTAGACCCAAACCCACTCGGCTAGACCCAAACCCACTCCGCTAGACCCAAACCCAAACACACTCCGCAAGACCCAAACCCAAACCCGCTCCGCTAGACCCAAACCCAAACCCACTCCGCTAGACCCAAACCCAAACCCACTCCGCTAGACCCAAACCCAAACCCAAACCCACTCCGCAAGACCCAAACCCAAACCCGCTCCGCCCGACCCAAACCCAAACCCACACCGCCAGACCCAAACCCAAACCCACTCCGCTAGACCCAATCCCAAACCCACTCCGCTAGAACCAAACCCACTCCGCTAGACCCAAACCCAAACCCACTCCGCAAGACCCAAACCCGCTCCGCTAGACCCAAACCCAAACCCACTCCGCTAGACCCAAACCCAAACCCACTCCGCTAGACCCAAACCCAAACCGACTCCGCTAGAACCAAACCCACTCCGCTAGACCCAAACCCAAACCCACTCCGCTAGACACAAACCCAAACCCACTTCGCTAGACCCAAACCCAAACCCACTCCGCTAGACCCAAACCCAAACCCACTCCGCAAGACCCAAACCCAAACCCGCTCCGCTAGACCCAAACCCAAACCCTCTCCGCTAGACCCATACCCAAACCCAATCCGCGAGACCCAAACCCAAACCCACTCCGCAAGACCCAAACCCAAACCCGCTCCGCTAGACCCAAACCCAAACCCACTCCGCTAGATCCAAACCCAAACCCACTCCGCTAGACCCAAACCCAAACCCACTCCGCAAGAACCAAACCCACTCCGCTAGACCCAAACTCAAACCCACTCCGCTAGACACAAACCCAAACCCACTTCGCTAGACCCAAACCCAAACCCACTCCGCTAGAACCAAACCCAAACCCACTCCGCTAAACCCAAACCCACTCGGCTAGACCCAAACCCACTCGGCTAGACCCAAACCCACTCCGCTAGACCTAGACCCAAACCCAAACCCAATCCGCAAGACCCAAACCCAAACCCGCTCCGCTAGACCCAAACCCAAACCCACTCCGCTAGACCCAAACCCAAACCCACTCCGCTCGACCCAAACCCAAACCCACTCCGCTAGAACCAAACCCACTCCGCTAGACCCAAACCCAAACCCACTCCGCTAGACACAAACCCAAACCCACTTCGCTAGACCCAAACCCAAACCCACTCCGCTAGACCCAAACCCAAACCCACTCCGCAAGACCCAAACCCAAACCCGCTCCGGTAGACCCAAACCCAAACCCACTCCGCTAGACCCAAACCCAAACCCACTCCGCTAGACCCAAACCCAAACCCACTCCGCTAGAACCAAACCCACTCCGCTAGACCCAAACCCAAACCCACTCCGCTAGACACAAACCCAAACCCACTTCGCTAGACCCAAACCCACTCAGCTAGACCCAAACCCACTCCGCTAGACCCAAACCCACTCCGCTAGACCCAAACGCAAACCCACTCCCCTAGACCCAAACGCAAACCCACTCCGCTAGACCCAAACACAAACCCACTCCGCTAGACCCAAACCCACTCCGCTAGACCCAAACCCACTCCGTTAGACCCAAACCCACTCAGCTTGACCCAAACCCACACGGCTAGACCAAAACCCACTCCGCTAGACCCAAACCCAAACCCACTCCGCTAGAACCAAACCCACTCCGCTAGACCCAAACCCAAACCCACTCCGCTAGACACAAACCCAAACCCACTCCGCTAGACCCAAACCCAAACCTACTCCGCTAGAACCAAACCCAAACCCACTCCGCTAAACCCAAACCCACTCGGCTAGACCCAAACCCACTCCGCTAGACCCAAACCCACTCTGCAAGACCCAAACACAAACCCACTCTGCAAGACCCAAACCCAAACCCGCTCCGCTAGACCATAACCCAAACCCACTCCGCTAGACCCAAACCCAAACCCACTCCGCTAGACCCAAACCCAAACCCACTCCGCAAGACCCAAAGCCAAACCCGCTCCGCTAGACCCAAACCCAAACCCACTCCGCTGGACCCAAACCCAAACCCACTCCGCTAGACCCAAACCCAAACCCACTCCGCTAGAACCAAACCCACTCCGCTAGACCCAAACCTAAACCCACTCCGCAAGACCCAAACCCGCTCCGCTAGACCCAAACCCAAACCCACTCCGCTAGACCCTAACCCAAACCCACTCCGCTAGACCCAAACCCAAACACACTCCGCTAGAACAAAACCCACTCCGCTGGACCCAAACCCAAACCCACTCCGCTAGACACCAACCCAAACCCACTTCGCTAGACCGAAACCCAAACCCACTCCGCTAGACCCAAACTCAAACCCACTCCGCAAGACCCAAACCCAAACCCGCTCCGCTACACCCAAACCCAAACCCACACCGCTAGACCCAAACCCAAACCCACTCCGCTAGACCCAAACCCAAACCCACTCCGCTAGAACCAAACCCACTCCGCTAGACCCAAACCCAAACCCACTCCGCAAGACCCAAACCCAAACCCGCTCCGCTAGACCCAAACCCAAACCCACTCCGCTAGACCCAAACCCAAACCCACTCCGCTAGACCCAAACCCAAACCCACTCCGCTAGAACCAAACCCACTCCGCTAGACCCAAACCCAAACCCACTCCGCTAGACACAAACCCAAACCCACTTCGCTAGACCCAAACCCAAACCCACTCCGCTAGAACCAAACCCAAACCCACTCCGCTAAACCCAAACCCACTCAGCTAGACCCAAACCCACTCGGCTAGACCCAAACCCACTCCGCTAGACCCAAACCCAAACCCACTCCGCAAGACCCAAACCCAAACCCGCTCCGCTAGACCCAAACCCAAACCCACTCCGCTAGACCCAAACACAAACCCACTCCGCTAGACCCAAACCCAAACCCACTCCGCTAGACCCAAACCCAAACCCACTCCGCAAGACCCAAACCCAAACCCGCTCCGCTAGACCCAAACCCAAACCCACTCCGCTAGACCCAAACCCAAACCCACTCCGCTGGAACCAAACCCACTCCGCTAGACCCAAACCCAAACCCACTCCGCTAGACACAAACCCACTCCGTTAGACCCAAACCCACTCAGATTGACCCAAACCCACACGGCTAGACCCAAACCCACTCCGCTAGACCCAAACCCAAACCCACTCCGCTAGAACCAAACCCACTCCGCTAGACCCAAACCCAAACCCACTCCGCTAGACACAAACCCAAACCCACTTCGTTAGACCCAAACCCAAACCCACTCCGCTAGAACCAAACCCAAACCCACTCCGCTAAACCCAAACCCACTCGGCTAGACCCAAACCCACTCGGCCAGACCCAAACCCACTCCGCTAGACCCAAACCCAAACCCACTCCGCAAGACCCAAACCCAAACCCGCTCCGCTAGACCCAAACCCAAACCCACTCCGCCAGACCCAAACCCAGACCCACTCCGCTAGACCCAAACCCAAACCCACTCCGCAAGACCCAAACCCAAACCCGCTCCGCTAGACCCAAACCCAAACCCACTCCGCTAGACCCAAACCCAAACCCACTCCGCTAGACCCAAACCCAAACCCACTCCGCTAGAACCAAACCCACTCTGCTAGACCCAAACACAAACCCACTCCGCTAGACCCAAACCCAAACCCACTCCGCTAGACCCAAACCCAAACCCACTCCGCAAGACCCAAACCCAAACCCGCTCCGCTAGACCCAAACCCAAACCCACTCCGCTAGACCCAAACCCAAACCCACTCCGCTGGAACCAAACCCACTCCGCTAGACCCAAACCCAAACCCACTCCGCTAGACACAAACCCACTACGTTAGACCCAAACCCACTCAGATTGACCCAAACCCACACGGCTAGACCCAAACCCACTCCGCTAGACCCAAACCCAAACCCACTCCGCTAGAACCAAACCCACTCCGCTAGACCCAAACCCAAACCCACTCCGCTAGACACAAACCCAAACCCACTTCGTTAGACCCAAACCCAAACCCACTCCGCTAGAACCAAACCCAAACCCACTCCGCTAAACCCAAACCCACTCGGCTAGACCCAAACCCACTCGGCCAGACCCAAACCCACTCCGCTGGACCCAAACCCAAACCCACTCCGCAAGACCCAAACCCAAACCCGCTCCGCTAGACCCAAACCCAAACCCACTCCGCCAGACCCAAACCCAAACCCACTCCGCTAGACCCAAACCCAAACCCACTCCGCAAGACCCAAACCCAAACCCGCTCCGCTAGACCCAAACCCAAACCCACACCGCTAGACCCAAACCCAAACCCACTCCGCTAGACCCAAACCCAAACCCACTCCGCTAGAACCACACCCACTCCGCGAGACCCAAACCCAAACCCACTCCGCAAGACCCAAACCCGCTCCGCTAGACCCAAACCCAAACCCACTCCGCTAGACCCTAACCCAAACCCACTCCGCTAGACCCAAACCCAAACCCACTCCGCAAGATCCAAACCCAAACCCGCTCCGCTAGACCCAAACCCAAACCCACTCCGCTAGACCCAAACCCAAACCCACTCCGCTAGACCCAAACCCAAACCCACTCCGCTAGAACCAAACCCACTCCGCTAGACCCAAACCCAAACCCACTCCGCAAGACCCAAACCCAAACCCGTTCCGCTAGACCCAAACCCAAACCCACTCCGCTGGACTCAAACCCAAACCCACTCCGCTAGACCCAAACCCAAACCCACTCCGCTAGAACCAAACCCACTCCGCTAGACCCAAACCCAAACCCACTCCGCTAGACACAAACCCAAACCCACTTCGCTAGACCCAAACCCAAACCCACTCCGCTAGAACCAAACCCAAACCCACTCCGCTAAACCCAAACCCAATCGGCTAGACCCAAACCCACTCGGCTAGACCCAAACCCACTCCGCTAGACCCCAACCCAAACCCACTCCGCAAGACCCAAACCCAAACCCGCTCCGCTAGACCCAAACCCAAACCCACTCCGCTAGACCCAAACCCAAACCCACTCCGCTAGACCCAAACCCAAACCCACTCCGCAAGACCCAAACCCAAACCCGCTCCGCTAGACCCAAACCCAAACCCACTCCGCTAGACCCAAACCCAAACCCACTCCGCTAGACCCAAACCCAAACCCACTCCGCAAGACCCAAACCCAAACCCGCTCCGCTAGACCCAAACCCAAACCCACTCCGCTAGACCCAAACCCAAACCCACTCCGCTAGACCCAAACCCAAACCCACTCCGCAAGAACCAAACCCACTCCGCTAAACCCAAACCCACTCGGCTAGACCCAAACCCACTCCGCTAGACCCAAACCCACTCCGCTAGACCCAAACCCAAACCCACTCCGCTAGAACCAAACCCACTCCGCTAGACCCAAACCCAAACCCACTCCGCAAGACCCAAACCCAAACCCGTTCCACTAGACCCAAACCCAAACCCACTCCGCTAGACCCAAACCCAAACCCACTCCGCTAGACCCAAACCCAAACCCACTCCGCTAGAACCAAACCCACTCCGCTAGACCCAAACCCAAACCCACTCCGCTAGACACAAACCCAAACCCACTTCGCTAGACCCAAACCCAAACCCACTCCGCTAGAACCAAACCCAAACCCACTCCGCTAAACCCAAACCCACTCGGCTAGACCCAAACCCACTCGGCTAGACCCAAACCCACTCCGCTAGACCCAAACCCAGACCCACTCCGCAACACCCAAACCCAAACCCGCTCCGCTAGACCCAAACCCAAACCCACTCCGCTAGACCCAAACCCAAACCCACTCCGCTAGACCCAAACCCAAACCCACTCCGCAAGACCCAAACCCAAACCCGCTCCGCTAGACCCAAACCCAAACCCACTCTGCTAGACCCAAACCCAAACCCACTCCGCTAGACCCAAACCCAAACCCACTCCGCAAGAACCAAACCCACTCCGCTTGACCCAAACCCAAACCCACACCGCTAGACACAAACCCAAACCCACTTCGCTAGACCCAAACCCAAACCCACTCCGCTAGAACCAAACCCAAACCCACTCCGCTAAACCCAAACCCACTCGGCTAGACCCAAACCCACTCGGCTAGACCCAAACCCACTCCACTAGACCCAAACCCAAACCCACTCCGCAAGACCCAAACCCAAACCCGCTCCGCTAGACCCAAACCCAAACCCACTCCGCTAGACCCAAACCCAAACCCACTCCGCTAGACCCAAACCCAAACCCACTCCGCTAGAACCAAACCCACTCCGCTAGACCCAAACCCAAACCCACTCCGCTAGACACAAACCCAAACCCACTTCGCTAGACCCAAACCCAAACCCACTCCGCAAGACCCAAACCCAAACCCACTCCGCAAGACCCAAACCCAAACCCGCTCCGCTAGACCCAAACCCAAACCCACTCCGCTAGACCCAAACCCAAACCCACTCCGCTAGACCCAAACCCAAACCCACTCCGCTAGAAGCAAACCCACTCCGCTAGACCCAAACCCAAACCCGCTCCGCTAGACCCAAACCCAAACCCACTCCGCTAGACCCAAACCCAAACCCACTCCGCTAGACCCAAACCCAAACCCACTCCGCTAGAACCAAACCCACTCCGCTAGACCCAAACCCAAACCCACTCCGCTAGACACAAACCCAAACCCACTTCGCTAGACCCAAACCCAAACCCACTCCGCTAGAACCAAACCCAAACCCACTCCGCTAAACCCAAACCCACTCGGCTAGACCCAAACCCACTCGGCTAGACCCAAACCCACTCCGCTAGACCCAAACCCAAACCCACTCCACAAGACCCAAACCCAAACCCGCTCCGCTAGACCCAAACCCAAACCCACTCCGCTAGACCCAAACCCAAACCCACTCCGCTAGACCCAAACCCAAACCCACTCCGCAAGACCCAACCCCAAACCCGCTCCGCTAGACCCAAACCCAAACCCACTCCGCTAGACCCAAACCCAAACCCACTCCGCTAGACCCAAACCCAAACCCACTCCGCAAGAACCAAACCCACTCCGCTAGACCCAAACCCAAACCCACTCCGCTAGACACAAACCCAAACCCACTTCGCTAGACCCAAACCCAAACCCACTCCGCTAGAACCAAACCCAAACCCACTCCGCTAAACCCAAACCCACTCGGCTAGACCCAAACCCACTCGGCTAGCCCCAAACCCACTCCGCTAGACCCAAACCCAAACCCACTCCGCAAGACCCAAACCCAAACCCGCTCCGCTAGACCCAAACCCAAACCCACTCCGCTAGACCCAAACCCAAACCCACTCCGCTAGACCCAAACCCAAACCCACTCCGCTAGAACCAAACCCACTCCACCAGACAAAAACCCAAACCCACTCCGCTAGACACAAACCCAAACCCACTTCGCTAGACCCAAACCCAAACCCACTCCGCTAGACCCAAACCCAAACCCACTCCGCAAGTCCCAAACCCAAACCCGCTCCGGTAGACCCAAACCCAAACCCACTCCGCTAGACCCAAACCCAAACCCACTCCGCTAGACCCAAACCCAAACCCACTCCGCTAGAACCAAACCCACTCCGCTATACCCAAACCCAAACCCACTCCGCTAAACCCAAACCCACTCGGCTAGACCCAAACCCACTCCGCTAGACCCAAACCCACTCCGCTAGACCCAAACGCAAACCCACTCCGCTAGACCCAAACGCAAACCCACTCCGCTAGACCCAAACCCACTCCGCTAGACCCAAACCCACTCCGTTAGACCCAAACCCACTCAGCTTGACCCAAACCCACACGGCCAGACCAAATCCCACTCCGCTAGACCCAAACCCAAACCCACTCCGCTAGAACCAAACCCACTCCGCTAGACCCAAACCCAAACCCACTCCGCTAGACACAAACCCAAACCCACTTCGCTAGACCCAAACCCAAACCCACTCCGCTAGACCCAAACCCAAACCCACTCCGCAAGACCCAAATCCAAACCCGCTCCGCTAGACCCAAACCCAAACCCACTCCGCTAGACCCAAACCCAAACCCACTCTGCTAGACCCAAACCCAAACCCACTCCGCTAGAACCAAACCCACTCCGCTAGACCCAAACCCAAACCCACTCCGCAAGACCCAAACCCAAACCCGCTCCACTAGACCCAAACCCAAACCCACTCCGCTAGAACCAAACCCAAACCCACTCCGCTAGACCCAAACCCAAACCCACTCCGCTAGAACCAAACCCACTCCGCTAGACCCAAACCCAAACCCACTCCGCTAGACACAAACCCAAACCCACTTCGCTAGACCCAAACCCAAACCCACTCCGCTAGAACCAAACCCAAACCCACTCCGCTAAACCCAAACCCACTCGGCTAGACCCAAACCCACTCGGCGAGACCCAAACCCACTCCGCAAGACCCAAACACAAACCCGCTCCGCTAGACCCAAACCCAAACCCACTCCGCTAGTCCCAAACCCAAACCCACTCCGCTAGACCCAAACCCAAACCCACTCCGCAAGACCCAAACCCAAACCCGCTCCGCGAGACCCAAACCCAAACCCACTCCGCTAGACCCAAACCCAAACCCACTCCGCTAGACCCAAACCCAAACCCACTCCGCAAGAACCAAACCTACTCCGCTAGACCCAAACCCAAACCCACTCCGCTAGACACAAACCCAAACCCACTTCGCTAGACCCAAACCCAGACCCACTCCGCTAGAACCAAACCCAAACCCACTCCGCTAAACCCAAACCCACTCGGCTAGACCCAAACCCAGTCGGCTAGACCCAAACCCACTCCGCTAGACCCAAACCCAAACCCACTCCGCAAGACCCAAACCCAAACCCGCTCCGCTAGACCCAAACCCAAACCCACTCCGCTAGACCCAAACCCAAACCCACTCCGCTAGACCCAAACCCAAACCCACTCCGCTAGAACCAAACACACTCCGCTAGACCCAAACCCAAACCCACTCCGCTAGATACAAACCCAAACCCACTTCGCTAGACCCAAACCCAAACCCACTCCGCTAGACCCAAACCCAAACCCACCGCAAGACCCAAACCCAAACCCGCTCCGGCAGACCCAAACCCAAACCCACTCCGCTAGACCCAAACCCAAACCCACTCCGCTAGACCCAAACCCAAACCCACTCCGCTAGAACCAAACCCACTCGGCTAGACCCAAACCCACTCGGCTAGACCCAAACCAACTCCGCTAGACCCAAACCCACTCCGCTAGACCCAAACGCAAACCCACTCCCCTAGACCCAAACGCAAACCCACACCGCTAGACCCAAACGCAAACCCACTCCGCTAGACCCAAACCCACTCCGCTAGACCCAAACCCACTTCGTTAGACCCAAACCCACTCAGCTTCACCCAAACCCACACGGCTAGACCAAAACCCACTCCGCTAGACCCAATCCCAAACCCACTCCGCTAGAACCAAACCCACTCCGCTAGACCCAAACCCAAACCCACTCCGCTGGACACAAACCCAAACCCACTTCGCTAGACCCAAACCCAAACCCACTCCGCTAGACCCAAACCCAAACCCACTCCGCTAGAACCAAACCCACTCCGCTAGACCCAAACCCAAACCCACTCCGCAAGACCCAAACCCAAACCCGCTCCGCTAGACCCAAACCCAAACCCACTCGGCTAGACCCAAACCCACTCCGCTAGACCCAAACCCAAACCCACTCCGCAAGACCCAAACCCAAACCCGCTCCGCTAGACCCAAACCCAAACCCACTCCGCTAGTCCCAAACCCAAACCCACTCCGCTAGACCCAAACCCAAACCCACTCCGCAAGACCCAAACCCAAACCCGCTCCGCTAGACCCAAACCCAAACCCACTCCGCTAGACCCAAACCCAAACCCACTCCGCTAGACCCAAACCCAAACCCACTCCGCAAGAACCAAACCCACTCCACTAGACCCAAACCCAAACCCACTCCGCTAGACACAAACCCAAACCCACTTCGCTAGACCCAAACCCAAACCCACTCCGCTAGAACCAAACCCAAACCCACTCCGCTAAACCCAAACCCACTCGGCTAGACCCAAACCCACTCGGCTAGACCCAAACCCACTCCGCTAGACCCAAACCCAAACCCACTCCGCAAGACCCAAACCCAAACCCGCTCCGCTAGAACCAAACCCAAACCCACTCCGCTAGACCCAAACCCAAACCCACTCCGCTAGACCCAAACCCAAACCCACTCCGCTAGAACCAAACCCACTCCGCTAGACCCAAACCCAAACCCACTCCGCTAGACACAAACCCAAACCCACTTCGCTAGACCCAAACCCAAACCCACTCCGCTAGACCCAAACCCAAACCCACTCCGCAAGACCCAAACCCAAACCCGCTCCGGTAGACCCAAACCCAAACCCACTCCGCTAGACCCAAACCCAAACCCACTCCGCTAGACCCAAACCCAAACCCACTCCGCTAGAACCAAACCCACTCCGGTAGACCCAAACCCAAACCCACTCCGCTAGACACAAACCCAAACCCACTTCGCTAGACCCAAACCCAAACCCACTCGGCTAGACCCAAACCCACTCCGCTAGACCCAAACCCACTCCGCTAGACCCAAACGCAAACCCACTCCCCTAGACCCAAACGCAAACCCACTCCGCTAGACCCAAACGCAAACCCACTCCGCTAGACCCAAACCCACTCCGCTAGACCCAAACTCACTCCGTTAGACCCAAACCCACTCAGCTTGACCCAAACCCACACGGCTAGACCAAAACCCACTCCGCTAGACCCAAACCCAAACCCACTCCGCTAGAACCAAACCCACTCCGCTAGACCCAAACCCAAACCCACTCCGCTAGACACAAACCCAAACCCACTTCGCTAGACCCAAAACCAAACCCACTCCGCTAGAACCAAACCCAAACCCACTCCGCTAAACCCAAACCCACTCGGCTAGACCCAAACCCACTCCGCTAGACCCAAACCCACTCCGCTAGACCCAAACCCAAACCCACTCTGCAAGACCCAAACCCAAACCCGCTCCGCTAGACCCAAACCCAAACCCACTCGGCTAGACCCAAACCCACTCCGCTAGACCCAAACCCACTCCGCTAGACCCAAACCCAAACCCACTCTGCAAGACCCAAACCCAAACCCGCTCCGCTAGACCCAAACCCAAACACACTCCGCTAGACCCAAACCCAAACACACTCCGCTAGACCCAAACCCACTCCGCAAGACCCAAACCCAAACCCGCTCCGCTAGACCCAAACCCAAACCCACTCCGCTGGACCCAAACCCAAACCCACTCCGCTAGACCCAAACCCAAACCCACTCCGCTAGAACCAAACCCACTCCGCTGGACCCAAACCCAAACCCACTCCGCAAGACCCAAACCCAAACCCGCTCCGCTAGACCCAAACCCAAACCCACTCCGCTAGACCCAAACCCAAACCCACTCCGCTAGACCCAAACCCAAACCCACTCCGCTGGAACCAAACCCACTCCGCTAGACCCAAACCCAAACCCACTCCGCTAGACAGAAACCCAAACCCACTTCGCTAGACCCAAACCCAAACCCACTCCGCTAGACCCAAACCCAAACCCGCTCCGCAAGACCCAAACCCAAACCCGCTCCGCTAGACCCAAACCCAAACCCACTCCGCTAGACCCAAACCCAAACCCACTCCGCTAGACCCAAACCCAAACCCACTCCGCTAGAACCAAACCCACTCCGCTAGACCCAAATCCAAACCCACTCCGCAAGACCCAAACCCAAACCCGCTCCGCTAGACCCAAACCCAAACCCACTCCGCTAGACCCAAACCCAAACCCACTCCGCTAGACCCAAACCCAAACCCACTCCGCTAGAACCAAACCCACTCCGCTAGACCCAAACCCAAACCCACTCCGCTAGACACAAACCCGAACCCACTTCGCTAGACCCAAACCCAAACCCACTCCGCTAGAACCAAACCCAAACCCACTCCGCTAAACCCAAACCCACTTGGCTAGACCCAAACCCACTCAGCTAGACCCAAACCCACTCCGCTAGACCCAAACCCAAACCCACTCCGCAAGACCCAAACCCAAACCCGCTCCGCTAGACCCAAACCCAAACCCACTCCGCTAGACCCAAACCCAAACCCACTCCGCTAGACCCAAACCCAAACCCACTCCGCTAGAACCAAACCCGCTCCGCTAGACCCAAACCCAAACCCACTCCGCTAGACACAAACACAAACCCACTTCGCTAGACCCAAACCCAAACCCACTCCGCTAGACCCAAACCCAAACCCACTCCGCAAGACCCAAACCCAAACCCGCTCCGCTAGACCCAAACCCAAACCCACTCCGCTAGACCCAAACCCAAACCCACTCCGCTAGACCCAAACCCACTCCGCCAGAACCAAACCCACTCCGCTAGACCCAAACCCAAACCCACTCCGCTAGACACAAACCCAAACCCACTTCGCTAGTCCCAAACCGAAACCCACTCCGCTAGAACCAAACCCAAACCCACTCCGCTAAACCCAAACCCACTCGGCTGGACCCAAACCCACTCGGCTAGACCCAAACCCACTCCGCTAGACCCCAACCCACTCCGCTAGACCCAAACGCAAACCCACTCCGCTAGACCCAAACGCAAACCCACTCCGCTAGACCCAAACCCAAACCCACTCCGCTAGACACAAACCCAGACCCACTTCGTTAGACCCAAACCCAAACCCACTCCGCTAGAACCAAACCCAAACCCACTCCGCTAAACCCAAACCCACTCGGCTAGACCCAAACCCACTCGACTAGACCCAAACCCACTCCGCTAGACCCAAACCCAAACCCACTCCGCAAGACCCAAACCCAAACCCGCTCCGCTAGACCCAAACCCAAACCCACTCCGCTAGACCCAAACCCAAACCCACTCCGCTAGACCCAAACCCAAACCCACTCCGCAAGACCCAAGCCCAAACCCGCTCCGCTAGACCCAAACCCAAACCGACACCGCTAGACCCAAACCCAAATTCACTCCGCTAGACCCAAACCCAAACCCACTCCGCTAGAACCAAACCCACTCCGCCAGACCCAAACCCAAACCCACTCCGCAACACCCAAACCCAAACCCGCTCCGCTAGACCCAAACCCAATCCCACTCCGCTAGACCCAAACCCAAACCCACTCCGCTAGACCGAAACCCAAACCCACTCCGCTAGAACCAAACCCACTCCGCTAGACCCAAACCTAAACCCACTCCGCTAGACACAAACCCAAACCCACTTCGCTAGACCCAAGCCCAAACCCACTCCGCTAGACCCAAACCCAAACCCACTCCGCAAGACCCAAACCCAAACCCGCTCCGCTAGACCCAAACCCAAACCCACTCCGCTAGACCCAAACCCAAACCCACTCCGCTAGACCCAAACCCAAACCCACTCCGCTAGACCCAAACCCAAACCCACTCCGCTAGAACCAAACCCACTCCGCTAGACCCAAACCCAAACCCACTCCGCAAGACCCAAACCCAAACCCGCTCCGCTAGACCCAAACCCAAACCCACTCCGCTAGACCCAAACCCAAACCCACTCCGCTAGACCCAAACCCAAACCCACTCCGCTAGAATCAAACCAACTCCGCTAGACCCAAACCCAAACCCACTCCGCTAGACACAAACCCAAACCCACTTCGCTGGACCCAAACCCAAACCCACTCCGCTAGAACCAAACCCAAACCCACTCCGCTAAACCCAAACCCACTCGGCTGGACCCAAACCCACTCGGCTAGACCCAAACCCACTCCGCTAGACCCAAACCTAAACCCACTCCGCAAGACCCAAACCCAAACCCGCTCCGCTAGACCCAAACCCAAACCCACTCCGCTAGAACCAAACCCACTCCGCCAGACCCAAACCCAAACCCACTCCGCTAGACACAAACCCAAACCCACTTCGCTAGACCCAAACCCACTCCGCTAGAACCAAACCCAAACCCACTCCGCTAAACCCAAACCCACTCGGCTAGACCCAAACCCACTCGGCTAGACCGAAACCCACTCCGCTAGACCCAAACCCAAACCCACTCCGCAAGACCCAAACCCAAACCCGCTCCGCTAGACCCAAACCCAAACCCACTCCGCTAGACCCAAACCCAAACCCACTCCGCTAGACCCAAACCCAAACCCACTCCGCTAGACCAAACCCACTCCGCTAGACCCAAACCCAAACCCACTCCGCTGGACCCAAACCCACTCCGCTAGACCCAAACCCACTCCGCTAGACCCAAACCCACTCGGCTCGACCCAAACCCACTCCACTAGACCCAAACCCACTCCGCTAGACCCAAAACCTCTCCGCTAGACCCAAACCCACTCCGATAGACCCAAACCCACTCCGCTAGACCCAAACCCACTCCACTAGACCCGAACCCACTCCGCTAGACCCAAACCCACTCCGCAAGACCCAAACCCACACCGCTAGACCCAAACCCACTCCGCTAGACCCAAACCCACTCCGCTAGACCCAAACCCACTCCGCTATACCCAAACCCACTCCGCTAGACCCAAACCCACTCTGCTAGACCCAAACCCAAACCCACTCCGTTAGGCCCAAGCCCAAACCCACGCCGATAGACCCAAACCCAGCCCCACTCCGCTAGACCCAAACCCACTCTGCTAGACCCAAACACACACCGCTAGACCCAAACCCACTCCGCTAGACCCAAACCGACTCCGCTGGACCCACACCCAAACCCACTCTGCTACACCCAAACCCAAACCCAGTCCGCCAGACCCAAACACAAACCCACTCCACTAGACTCAAACCCAAACCAACTCCGCTAGACCCAAACCCAAACCCACTCTGCTTGACCCAAACCCACTCTGCTCGACCGAAAACCACTCCGCTAGACCCAAACCCACTCCGCCAGACATAAACCCACTCCGCTAGACCCAAACCCAAACCCACTCTGCTAGACCCAAACCCACTCCACCAGACCCAAACCCAATCCCACTCCGCTAGACCCAAACACACTCCGCTAGACCCAAACCCACTCCGCTCGACCCAAACCAACTCCGCTAGACCCAAACCCTCTCCGCTAGACCCAAACCCACTCCGCTGGACCCAAACCCACTCCGCTAGACCCAAACCCACTCCGCAATACCCAAAACCACTCCGCTAGACCCAAACCCACTCCGCTAGACCCAAACCCACTCCGCTAGACCCAAACCCAAACCCACTCTGCTAGACCCAAACCCAAACCCACTCCACTAAACCCAAACCCACTCCGCTAGACCCAACCCCACTGCGCTAGACCCAAACCCAAACCCAGTCCGCTAGACCCAAACCCAGTCCGCTAGACCCAAACCCAAACCCACTCAGCTAGACCCAAACCCACTCCGCTACACCAAAACCCACTCCGCTAGACGCAAACCCACTCCCCTAGACCCAAACCCACTCCGGTAGACCCAAACCCACTCCGCTAGACCCAAACCCACTCCGGTAGACCCAAACCCACTCCGCAAGACCCAAACCCACACCGCTAGACCCAAACCCACTCCGCTAGACCCAAACCCACTCCGCTAGACACAAACCCACACCGCTATACCCAAACCGACTCCGCTAGAACCATACCCACTCCGCTAGACCCAAACCCACTCCGCTAGACCCAAACCCACTCTGCTGGACCCACACCCAAACCCACTCCGTTAGACCCAAACCCAAACCCACTCCGCAAGACCCAAACCCAAACCCGCACCGCTAGAACCAAACCCAAACCCACTCCGCTAGACCCAAACCCAAACCCACTCCGCTAGACCCAAACCCAAACCCACTCCGCTAGAACCAAACCCACTCCGCTAGACCCAAACCCAAACCCACTCCGCCAGACACAAACCCAAACCCACTTCGCTAGACCCAAACCCACTCTGCTAGAACCAAACCCAAACCCACTCCGCTAAACCCAAACCCACTCGGCTAGACCCAAACCCACTCGGCTAGACCGAAACCCACTCCGCTAGACCCAAACCCAAACCCACTCCGCAAGACCCAAACCCAAACCCGCTCCGCTAGACCCAAACCCAAACCCACTCCGCTAGACCCAAACCCAAACCCACTCCGCTAGACCCAAACCCAAACCCACTCCGCTAGAACCAAACCCACTCCACTAGACCCAAACCCAAACCCACTCCGCTGGACCCAAACCCACTCCGCTAGACCCAAAACCTCTCCGCTAGACCCAAACCCACTCCGCTAGACCCAAACCCACTCCGCTAGACCCAAACCCACTCCGCTAGACCCAAACCCACTCCGCTAGACCCAAACCCACTCCGCAAGACCCAAACCCACACCGCTAGACCCAAACCCACTCCGCTAGACCCAAACCCACTCCGCTAGACCCAAACCCACTCCGCTATACCCAACCCCACTCCGCTAGACCCAAACCCACTCTGCTAGACCCAAACCCAAACCCACTCCGTTAGGCCCAAACCCAAACCCACGCCGATAGACCCAAACCCAACCCCACTCCGCTAGACCCAAACCCACTCTGCTGGACCCAAACACACACCGCTAGACCCAAACCCACTCCGCTAGACCCAAACCGACTCCGCTGGACCCACACCCAAACCCACTCTGCTACACCCAAACCCAAACCCAGTCCGCCAGACCCAAACACAAACCCACTCCACTAGACTCAAACCCAAACCAACTCCGCTAGACCCAAACCCAAACCCACTCTGCTTGACCCAAACCCACTCTGCTCGACCGAAAACCACTCCGCTAGACCCAAACCCACTCCGCCAGACATAAACCCACTCCGCTAGACCCAAACCCAAACACACTCTGCTAGACCCAAACCCACTCCACCAGACCCAAACCCAATCCCACTCCGCTAGACCCAAACACACTCCGCTAGACCCAAACCCACTCCGCTCGACCCAAACCCACTCCGCTAGACCCAAACCCACTCCGCTAGACCCAAACCCACTCCGCTAGACCCAAACCCAAACCCACTCTGCAAGACCCAAACCCAAACCCGCTCCGCTAGACCCAAACCCAAACCCACTCTGCTAGACCCAAACCCACTCCGCTAGACCCAAACCCACTCCGCTAGACCCAAACCCAAACCCACTCTGCAAGACCCAAACCCAAACCCGCTCCGCTAGACCCAAACCCAAACACACTCCGCTAGACCCAAACCCAAACACACTACGCTAGACCCAAACCCACTCCGCAAGACCCAAACCCAAACCCGCTCTGCTAGACCCAAACCCAAACCCACTCCGCTGGACCCAAACCCAAACCCACTCCGCTAGACCCAAACCCAAACCCACTCCGCTTGAACCAAACCCACTCCGCTGGACCCAAACCCAAACCCACTCCGCAAGACCCAAACCCAAACCCGCTCCGCTAGACCCAAACCCAAACCCACTCCGCTAGACCCAAACCCAAACCCACTCCGCTAGACCCAAACCCAAACCCACTCCGCTGGAACCAAACCCACTCCGCTAGACCCAAACCCAAACCCACTCCGCTAGACACAAACCCAAACCCACTTCGCTAGACCCAAACCCAAACCCACTCCGCTAGACCCAAACCCAAACCCGCTCCTCAAGACCCAAACCCAAACCCGCTCCGCTAGACCCAAACCCAAACCCACTCCGCTAGACCCAAACCCAAACCCACTCCGCTAGACCCAAACCCAAACCCACTCCGCTAGAACCAAACCCACTCCGCTAGACCCAAATCCAAACCCACTCCGCAAGACCCAAACCCAAACCCGCTCCGCTAGACCCAAACCCAAACCCACTCCGCTAGACCCAAACCCAAACCCACTCCGCTAGACCCAAACCCAAACCCACTCCGCTAGAACCAAACCCACTCCGCTAGACCCAAACCCAAACCCACTCCGCTAGACACAAACCCGAACCCACTTCGCTGGACCCAAACCCAAACCCACTCCGCTAGAACCAAACCCAAACCCACTCCGCTAAACCCAAACCCACTTGGCTTGACCCAAACCCACTCGGCTAGACCCAAACCCACTCCGCTAGACCCAAACCCAAACCCACTCCGCAAGACCCAAACCCAAACCCGCTCCGCTAGACCCAAACCCAAACCCACTCCGCTAGACCCAAACCCAAACCCACTCCGCTAGACCCAAACCCAAACCCACTCCGCTAGAACCAAACCCGCTCCGCTAGACCCAAACCCAAACCCACTCCGCTAGACAGAAACACAAACCCACTTCGCTAGACCCAAACCCAAACCCACTCCGCTAGACCCAAACCCAAACCCACTCCGCAAGACCCAAACCCAAACCCGCTCCGCTAGACCCAAACCCAAACCCACTCCGCTAGACCCAAACCCAAACCCACTCCGCTAGACCCAAACCCACTCCGCTAGAACCAAACCCACTCCGCTAGACCCAAACCTAAACCCACTCCGCTAGACACAAACCCAAACCCACTTCGCTAGACCCAAACCGAAACCCACTCCGCTAGAACCAAACCCAAACCCACTCCGCTAAACCCAAACCCACTCGGCTGGACCCAAACCCACTCGGCTAGACCCAAACCCACTCCGCTAGACCCCAACCCACTCCGCTAGACCCAAACGCAAACCCACTCCGCTAGACCCAAACGCAAACCCACTCCGCTAGACCCAAACCCAAACCCACTCCGCTAGACACAAACCCAGACCCACTTCGTTAGACCCAAACCCAAACCCACTCCGCTAGAACCAAACCCAAACCCACTCCGCTAAACCCAAACCCACTCGGCTAGACCCAAACCCACTCGACTAGACCCAAACCCACTCCGCTAGACCCAAACCCAAACCCACTCCGCAAGACCCAAACCCAAACCCGCTCCACTAGACCCAAACCCAAACCCACTCCGCTAGACCCAAACCCAAACCCACTCCGCTAGACCCAAACCCAAACCCACTCCGCAAGACCCAAGCCCAAACCCGCTCTGCTAGACCCAAACCCAAACCGACACCGCTAGACCCAAACCCAAATTCACTCCGCTAGACCCAAACCCAAACCCACTCCGCTAGAACCAAACCCACTCCGCCAGACCCAAACCCAAACCCACTCCGCAAGACCCAAACCCAAACCCGCTCCGCTAGACCCAAACCCAATACCACTCCGCTAGACCCAAACCCAAACCCACTCCGCTAGACCGAAACTCAAACCCACTCCGCTAGAACCAAACCCACTCCGCTAGACCCAAACCTAAACCCACTCCGCTAGACACAAACCCAAACCCACTTCGCTAGACCCAAACCCAAACCCACTCCGCTAGACCCAAACCCAAACCCACTCCGCAAGACCCAAACCCAAACCCGCTCCGCTAGACCCAAACCCAAACCCACTCCGCTAGACCCAAACCCAAACCCACTCCGCTAGACCCAAACCCAAACCCACTCCGCTAGACCCAAACCTAAACCCACTCCGCTAGAACCAAACCCACTCCGCTAGACCCAAACCCAAACCCACTCCGCAAGACCCAAACCCAAACCCGCTCCGCTAGACCCAAACCCAAACCCACTCCGCTAGACCCAAACCCAAACCCACTCCGCTAGACCCAAACCCAAACCCAAACCCACTCCGCTAGAATCAAACCAACTCCGCTAGACCCAAACCCAAACCCACTCCGCTAGACACAAACCCAAACCCACTTCGCTGGACCCAAACCCAAACCCACTCTGCTAGAACCAAACCCAAACCCACTCCGCTAAACCCAAACCCACTCGGCTAGACCCAAACCCACTCGGCTAGACCCAAACCCACTCCGCTAGACCCAAACCTAAACCCACTCTGCAAGACCCAAACACGCTCCGCAAGACCCAAACCCAAACCCACTCCGCTAGAACCAAACCCACTCCGCTAGACCCAAACCCAAACCCACTCCGCTAGACACAAACCCAAACCCACTTCGCTAGACCCAAACCCACTCCGCTAGAACCAAACCCAAACCCACTCCGCTAAACCCAAACCCACTCGGCTAGACCCAAACCCACTCGGCTAGACCGAAACCCACTCCGCTAGACCCAAACCCAAACCCACTCCGCAACACCCAAACCCAAACCCGCTCCGCTAGACCCAAACCCAAACCCACTCCGCTAGACCCAAACCCAAACCCACTCCGCTAGACCCAAACCCAAACCCACTCCGCTAGACCAAACCCACTCCGCTAGACCCAAACCCAAACCCACTCCGCTGGACCCAAACCCACTCCGCTAGACCCAAACCCACTCCGCTAGACCCAAACCCACTCGGCTCGACCCAAACCCACTCCGCTAGACCCAAACCCACTCCGCTAGACCCAAAACCTCTCCGCTAGACCCAAACCCACTCCGCTAGACCCAAACCCACTCCGCTAGACCCAAACCCACTCCGCTAGACCCAAACCCACTCCGCAAGACCCAAACCCACACTGCTAGACCCAAACCCACTCCGCTAGACCCAAACCCACTCCGCTAGACCCAAACCCACTCCGCTATACCCAAACCCACTCCGCTAGACCCAAACCCACTCTGCTAGACCCAAACCCAAACCCACTCCGTTAGGCCCAAGCCCAAACCCACGCCGATAGACCCAAACCCAGCCCCACTCCGCTAGACCCAAACCCACTCGACTAGACCCAAACCCACTCCGTTAGGCCCAAGCCCAAACCCACGCCGATAGACCCAAACCCAAACCCAGTCCGCCAGACCCAAACACAAACCCACTCCACTAGACTCAAACCCAAACCAACTCCGCTAGACCCAAACCCAAACCCACTCCGCTAGACCCAAACCGACTCCGCTGGACCCACACCCAAACCCACTCTGCTACACCCAAACCCAAACCCAGTCCGCCAGACCCAAACACAAACCCACTCCACTAGACTCAAACCCAAACCAACTCCGCTAGACCCAAACCCAAACCCACTCTGCTTGACCCAAACCCACTCTGCTCGACCGAAAACCACTCCGCTAGACCCAAACCCACTCCGCCAGACATAAACCCACTCCGCTAGACCCAAACCCAAACCCACTCTGCTAGACCCAAACCCACTCCACCAGACCCAAACCCAATCCCACTCCGCTAGACACAAACACACTCCGCTAGACCCAAACCCACTCCGCTCGACCCAAACCCACTCCGCTAGACCCAAACCCACTCCGCTAGACCCAAACCCTCTCCGCTAGACCCAAACCCACTCCGCTGGACCCAAACCCACTCCGCTAGACCCAAACCCACTCCGCAATACCCAAAACCACTCCGCTAGACCCAAACCCACTCCGCTAGACCCAAACCCACTCCGCTAGACCCAAACCCAAACCCACTCTGCTAGACCCAAACCCAAACCCACTCCACTAAACCCAAACCCACTCCGCTAGACCCAACCCCACTGCGCTAGACCCAAACCCAAACCCAGTCCGCTAGACCCAAACCCACTCCGCTAGACCCAAACCCAAACCCACTCAGCTAGACCCAAACCCACTCCGCTACACCAAAACCCACTCCGCTAGACGCAAACCCACTCCCCTAGACCCAAACCCACTCCGGTAGACCCAAACCCACTCCGCTAGATCCAAACCCACTCCGCTAGACCCAAACCCACTCCGCAAGACCCAAACCCACACCGCTAGACCCAAACCCACTCCGCTAGACCCAAACCCACTCCGCTAGACACAAACCCACACCGCTATACCCAAACCGACTCCGCTAGAACCATACCCACTCCGCTAGACCCAAACCCACTCCGCTAGACCCAAACCCACTCTGCTGGACCCACACCCAAACCCACTCCGTTAGACCCAAACCCAAACCCACTCCGCAAGACCCAAACCCAAACCCGCTCCGCTAGAACCAAACCCAAACCCACTCCGCTAGACCCAAACCCAAACCCACTCCGCTAGACCCAAACCCAAACCCACTCCGCTAGAACCAAACCCACTCCGCTAGACCCAAACCCAAACCCACTCCGCCAGACACAAACCCAAACCCACTTCGCTAGACCCAAACCCACTCCGCTAGAACCAAACCCAAACCCACTCCGCTAAACCCAAACCCACTCGGCTAGACCCAAACCCACTCGGCTAGACCGAAACCCACTCCGCTAGACCCAAACCCAAACCCACTCCGCAAGACCCAAACCCAAACCCGCTCCGCTAGACCCAAACCCAAACCCACTCCGCTAGACCCAAACCCAAACCCACTCCGCTAGACCCAAACCCAAACCCACTCCGCTAGAACCAAACCCACTCCGCTAGACCCAAACCCAAACCCACTCCGCTGGACCCAAACCCACTCCGCTAGACCCAAACCCACTCCGCTAGACCCAAACCCACTCGGCTCGACCCAAACCCACTCCGCTAGACCCAAACCCACTCCGCTAGACCCAAAACCTCTCCGCTAGACCCAAACCCACTCCGCTAGACCCAAACCCACTCCGCTAGACCCAAACCCACTCCGCTAGACCCAAACCCACTCCGCTAGACCCAAACCCACTCCGCAAGACCCAAACCCACACCGCTAGACCCAAACCCACTCCGCTAGACCCAAACCCACTCCGCTAGACCCAAACCCACTCCGCTATACCCAAACCCACTCCGCTAGACCCAAACCCACTCTGCTAGACCCAAACCCAAACCCACTCCGTTAGGCCCAAACCCAAACCCACGCCGATAGACCCAAACCCAACCCCACTCCGCTAGACCCAAACCCACTCTGCTAGACCCAAACACACACCGCTAGACCCAAACCCACTCCGCTAGACCGAAACCGACTCCGCTGGACCCACACCCAAACCCACTCTGCTACACCCAAACCCAAACCCAGTCCGCCAGACCCAAACACAAACCCACTCCACTAGACTCAAACCCAAACCAACTCCGCTAGACCCAAACCCAAACCCACTCTGCTTGACCCAAACCCACTCTGCTCGACCGAAAACCACTCCGCTAGACCCAAACCCACTCCGCCAGACATAAACCCACTCCGCTAGACCCAAACCCAAACCCACTCTGCTAGACCCAAACCCACTCCACCAGACCCAAACCCAATCCCACTCCGCTAGACCCAAACACACTCCGCTAGACCCAAACCCACTCCGCTCGACCCAAACCCACTCCGCTAGACCCAAACCCACTCCGCTAGACCCAAACCCTCTCCGCTAGACCCAAACCCACTCCGCTGGACCCAAACCCACTCCGCTAGACCCAAACCCACTCCGCAATACCCAAAACCACTCCGCTAGACCCAAACCCACTCCGCTAGACCCAAACCCACTCCGCTAGACCCAAACCCAAACCCACTCTGCTAGACCCAAACCCAAACCCACTCCACTAAACCCAAACCCACTCCGCTAGACCCAACCCCACTGCGATAGACCCAAACCCAAACCCAGTCCACTAGACCCAAACCCACTCCGCTAGACCCAAACCCAAACCCACTCAGCTAGACCCAAACCCACTCCGCTACACCAAAACCCACTCCGCTAGACGCAAACCCACTCCCCTAGACCCAAACCCACTCCGGTAGACCCAAACCCACTCCGCTAGATCCAAACCCACTCCGCTAGACCCAAACCCACTCCGCAAGACCCAAACCCACACCGCTAGACCCAAACCCACTCCGCTAGACCCAAACCCACTCCGTTAGACACAAACCCACACCGCTATACCCAAACCCACTCCGCTAGAACCATACCCACTCCGCTAGACCCAAACCCACTCCGCTAGACCCAAACCCACTCTGCTGGACCCACACCCAAACCCACTCCGTTAGACCCAAACCCAAACCCACTCCGCTAGACCCAAACCCAACCCCACTCCGCTAGACCCAAACCCACTCTGCTAGACCGAAACACACTCCACTAGACCCAAACCCACTCCGCTATACCCAAACCCACTCCGCTAGACCCAAACCCACTCCGCTAGACCCAAACCCACTCCGCTAGACCCAAACCCACTCCGCTAGACCCAAACCCACTCCGCTAGACCCAAACGCAAACCCACTCCGCTGGACCAAAACGCAAACCCACTCTGCTAGACCCAAACCCACTCCGCTAGACCCAAACCCACTCCGCTAGACCCAAACCCACTCCGCTAGAACCAAACCCACTCGGCTTGACCCAAACCCACATGGCTAGACCCAAACCCACTCCGCTAGACCCAAACCCAAATCCACTCCGCTAGACCCAAACCCAAACCCACTCCGCAAGACCCAAACCCAAACCCACTCCGCCAGAACCAAACCCAAACCCACTCCGCTAAACCCAAACCCAGTCGGCTAGACCCAAACCCACTCGGCTAGACCCAAACCCACTCCGCTAGACCCAAACCCAAACCCACTCCGCAAGACCCAAACCCAAACCCGCTCCGCTAGACCCAAACCCAAACCCACTCCGCTAGACCCAAACCCAAACCCACTCCGCTAGAACCAAACCCACTCCGCTAGACCCAAACCCAAACCCACTCCGCTAGACCCAAACCCAAACCCACTCCGCTAGACCCAAACCCACTCCGCTAGACCCAAACCCACTCCGCTCTACCCAAACCCACTCCGCTAGACCCGAACCCCCTCCGCTAGACCCAAACCCTCTCCGCTAGACCCAAACCCACTCTGCTGGACCCAAACCCACTCCGCTAGACCCAAACCCACTCCGCTAGACCCAAACCCACTCCGCTAGACCCAAACCCACTCCGCAAGACCCAAACCCACACCGCTAGACCCAAACCCACTCCGCTAGACCCAAACCCACTCCGCTAGACCCAAACCCACACATCTAGACCCAAACCCACTCCGCTAGAACCAAACCCACTCCGCTAGACCCAAACCCACTCCGCTAGACCCAAACCCACTCTGCTAGACCCAAACCCAAACCCACTCCGTTAGACCCAAGCCCAAACCCACTCCGCTAGACCCAAACCCACTCCGCTAGACCCAAACCGACTCCGCTGGACCCAAACCCCACTCCGCTAGACCCAAACCCACTCCGCTAGACCCAAACCCACTCCGCTAGACGCAAACCTACTCTGCTAGACCCAAGCCCAAACCCACTCCTCTAGACCCAAACCCACTCCGCTAGACCCAAACCCAAATCCTCTCCGCGAGACCCAAGCCCACCCCGCTAGACCCAAACCCACTCCGCTAGACCCAAACCCACTCCGCTAGACCCAAACCCACTCCGCTAGACCCAAACGCACTCCGCTAGATCCAAACACACTACGCTAGACCCAAACACATTCCGCTAGACCCAAACCCACTCCGTTACACCCAAACCCACTCCGCTAGACCCAAACCCACTCCGCTAGACCCAAACCCACTCCGCTAGACCCAAACCCACTCCGCTAGAACCACACCCAAACCCACTCCGCTAGACCCAAACCCACTCCGCTAGACCCAAACCCACTCCGCTAGACCTAAACCCACTGCGCTAGACCCAAGCCCACTCCGCTAGACCCAATCCCACTCCGCTAGACCCAAACCCACTCCGCTAGACCCAAACCCACTCCGCTAGACGCAAACCTACTCCGCTAGACCCAAATCCAAACCCACTCCGCTAGCCCCAAACCCAAACCCACTCCGCTAGGCCCAAACCCAAACCCACTCTGCCAGACCTAAACCCAAACCCACTCCGCTAGACCCAACTACAAACCCACTCCGCTAGACCCAAACCCAAACCCACTCCGCTAGACCCAAACCTACTCCGCTAGGCCCAAATCCAAACCCACTCCGCTAGCCCCAAACCCAAACCCACTCCGCTAGGCCCAAACCCAAACCCACTCCGCTAGACCTAAACCCAAACCCACTCCGCTAGACCCAAATACAAACCCACTCCGCTAGACCCAAACCCAAACCCACTCCGCTAGACCCAAACCCAAACCCACTCCGCTGGACTACAACCCACTCCGCTAGACCCAAACCCACTCCGCTAGACCCAAACCCACTCCGCTAGACCCAAACCCACTCCGCTAGACCCAAACCCACTCCGCTAGACCCAAACCCATTCCGCTAGACACAAACCCACTCCGCTAGACCCAAACCCACTCCGCTAGACCCAAACCCACTCCGCTAAACCCAAACCCACTCCGCTAGACCCAAACCCACTCCGCTAGACCCAAACTCAAACCCACTCCGCTAGACCCAAACCCACTCCGCTAAACCCAAACCCACTCGGCTAGACCCAAACCCACTCGGCTAGACCCAAACCCACTCGGCTAGACCCAAACCCACTCGGCTAGACCCAAACCCACTCGGCTAGACCCAAACCCACTCGGCTAGACCCAAACCCACTCGGCTAGACCAAAACCCACTCGGCTAGACTCAAACCCACTCGGCTAGACCCAAACCCACTCGGCTAGACCCAAACCCATTCGGCTAGACCCAACCCCACGCCGCTAGACCCAAACCCACTCGGCTAGAACCAAACCCACTCAGCTAGACCCAAACCCACTCGGCTAGACCCAAACCCACTCGGCTAGACCCAAACCCTCACGGCTAGACCAAAACCCACTCCGCTAGACCCAAACCCACTCCGCTAGACCCAAACCCACTCCGCTAGACCCAAACCCACTCCGCTAGACCCAAACCCAGTCCGCTAGACCCAAACCCACTCGGCTAGACCCAAACCCACTCGGCTAGAACCAAACCCACTCGGCTGGACCCAAACCCACTCGGCTGGACCCAAACCCACTCGGCTAAGCCCAAACCCACCCGGCTAGAACCAAACCCACTCGGCTAGACCCAAACCCACTCGGCTAGACCCAAACCCACTCGGCTAGACCCAAACCCACTCGGCTAGAACCAAACCCACTCGGCTGGACCCAAACCCACTCGGCTAAGCCCAAACCCACCCAGCTAGACACAAACCCACTCAGCTAGACCCAAACCCACTCGGCTAGACCCAAACCCACTCGGATAGAGCCCAACCTACTCGGCTAGACCCAAACCCACTCGGCTAGACCCAAACCCACTCGGCTAGACCCAAACCCACTCGGCTAGACCGAAACCCACTCGTCTAGACCCAAACCCACTCGGCTAGACCCAAACCCACTCGGCTACACCCATCCCACTCCGTTAGTCCCAAACCCACTCGGCTAGACCCAAACCCACTCGGCTAGATCGAAACCCACTCGGCTAGACCCAAACCCACTCGGCTACACCCAAACCCACTCCGCTAGACCCAAACCCCCTCGGCTAGACCCAAACCCACTCGGCTAAACCCAAACCCACTCGGCTAGACCCAAACCCACTCGGCTAGACCCAAACCCACTCGGCTAAACCCAAACCCACTCGGCTAGACCCAAACCCACTTGGCTAGACCCAAACCCACTCGGCTAGATCCAAACCCACTCGGCTAGACCCAAACCCACTCGGCTAGACCCAAACCCACTCGGCTAGACCCAAACCCACTCGGCTGGACCCAAACCCACTCGGCAACCACCAAACCCACTCGGCTCGACCCAAAAACCCACTCGGCTAGACCCATACCCAATCCACTAGACCCAAACCCACTCCGCTAGACCCAAACCCACTCGGCTACACCCAAACCCACTCGGCCAGACCCAAACCCACTCGGCGAGACCCAAACCCACTCGGCTAGACCCAAACCCACTCGGCTAGAACCAAACCCACTCGGCTGGACCCAAACCCACTCAGCTGGACCCAAACCCACTCGGCTAAGCCCAAACCCACCCGGCTTGAACCAAACCCACTCGGCTAGACCCAAACCCACTCGGCTAGACCCAAACCCACTCGGCTAGACCCAAACCCACTCGGCTAGAACCAAACCCACTCGGCTGGACCCAAACCCACTCGGCTAAGACCAAACCCACCCTGCCAGACACAAACCCACTCAGCTAGACCCAAACCCACTCGGCTAGACCGAAACCCACTCGGCTAGACCCAAACCCACTCGGCTAGATCGAAACCCACTCGGCTAGACCCAAACCCACTCGGCTAGACCCAAACCCACTCGGCTACACCCAAACCCACTCCGCTAGACCCAAACCCAAACCCACTCCGCTAGACCCAAACCCAAACCCACTCCGCTGGACTACAACCCACTCCGCTAGACCCAAACCCACTCCGCTAGACCCAAACCCACTCCGCTAGACCCAAACCCACTCCGCTAGACCCAAACCCATTCCGCTAGACCCAAACCCACTCCGCTAGACCCAAACCCACTCCGCTAGACCCAAACCCACTCCGCTAAACCCAAACCCACTCCGCTAGACCCAAACCCACTCCGCTAGACCCAAACTCAAACCCACTCCGCTAGACCCAAACCCACTCCGCTAAACCCAAACCCACTCGGCTAGACCCAAACCCACTCGGCTAGACCCAAACCCACTCGGCTAGACCCAAACCCACTCGGCTAGACCCAAACCCACTTGGCTAGACCCAAACCCACTCGGCTAGACCCAAACCCACTCGGCTAGACCAAAACCCACTCGGCTAGACTCAAACCCACTCGGCTAGACCCAAACCCACTCGGCTAGACCCAAACCCATTCGGCTAGACCCAACCCCACGCCGCTAGACCCAAACCCACTCGGCTAGAACCAAACCCACTCAGCTAGACCCAAACCCACTCGGCTAGACCCAAACCCACTCGGCTAGACCCAAACCCTCACGGCTAGACCAAAACCCACTCCGCTAGACCCAAAC
This sequence comes from Raja brachyura, assembly GCA_963514005.1. The sequence goes on along the minus strand of OY740794.1, from coordinate 676,356 downwards.
CCACTCCGCTAGACCCAAACCCACTCCGCTAGACCCAAACCCACTCCGCTAGACCCAAACCCAGTCCGCTAGACCCAAACCCACTCGGCTAGACCCAAACCCACTCGGCTAGAACCAAACCCACTCGGCTGGACCCAAACCCACTCGGCTGGACCCAAACCCACTCGGCTAAGCCCAAACCCACCCGGCTAGAACCAAACCCACTCGGCTAGACCCAAACCCACTCGGCTAGACCCAAACCCACTCGGCTAGACCCAAACCCACTCGGCTAGAACCAAACCCACTCGGCTGGACCCAAACCCACTCGGCTAAGCCCAAACCCACCCAGCTAGACACAAACCCACTCAGCTAGACCCAAACCCACTCGGCTAGACCCAAACCCACTCGGATAGAGCCCAACCTACTCGGCTAGACCCAAACCCACTCGGCTAGACCCAAACCCACTCGGCTAGACCCAAACCCACTCGGCTAGACCGAAACCCACTCGTCTAGACCCAAACCCACTCGGCTAGACCCAAACCCACTCGGCTACACCCATCCCACTCCGTTAGTCCCAAACCCACTCGGCTAGACCCAAACCCACTCGGCTAGATCGAAACCCACTCGGCTAGACCCAAACCCACTCGGCTACACCCAAACCCACTCCGCTAGACCCAAACCCCCTCGGCTAGACCCAAACCCACTCGGCTAAACCCAAACCCACTCGGCTAGACCCAAACCCACTCGGCTAGACCCAAACCCACTCGGCTAAACCCAAACCCACTCGGCTAGACCCAAACCCACTTGGCTAGACCCAAACCCACTCGGCTAGATCCAAACCCACTCGGCTAGACCCAAACCCACTCGGCTAGACCCAAACCCACTCGGCTAGACCCAACCCCACTCGGCTGGACCCAAACCCACTCGGCAACCACCAAACCCACTCGGCTCGACCCAAAAACCCACTCGGCTAGACCCATACCCAATCCACTAGACCCAAACCCACTCCGCTAGACCCAAACCCACTCGGCTACACCCAAACCCACTCGGCCAGACCCAAACCCACTCGGCGAGACCCAAACCCACTCGGCTAGACCCAAACCCACTCGGCTAGAACCAAACCCACTCGGCTGGACCCAAACCCACTCAGCTGGACCCAAACCCACTCGGCTAAGCCCAAACCCACCCGGCTTGAACCAAACCCACTCGGCTAGACCCAAACCCACTCGGCTAGACCCAAACCCACTCGGCTAGACCCAAACCCACTCGGCTAGAACCAAACCCACTCGGCTGGACCCAAACCCACTCGGCTAAGACCAAACCCACCCTGCCAGACACAAACCCACTCAGCTAGACCCAAACCCACTCGGCTAGACCGAAACCCACTCGGCTAGACCCAAACCCACTCGGCTAGATCGAAACCCACTCGGCTAGACCCAAACCCACTCGGCTAGACCCAAACCCACTCGGCTACACCCAAACCCCCTCGGCTAGACCCAAACCCACTCGGCTAGACCCAAACCCACTCGGCAAGACCCAAACCCACTCGGCTAGACCCAAACCCACTCGGCTAGACCCAAACCCACTCGGCTAGACCCAAACGCACTCGGCTAGACCCAAACCCACTTGGCTAGACCCAAACCCACTCGGCTAGATCCAAACCCACTCGGCTAGACCCAAACCCACTCGGCTAGACCCACACCCACTCGGCTAGACCCAAACCCACTCGGCTGCACCCAAACCCACTCGGCAAGACCCAAACCCACTCGGCTAGACCCAAAAATCCACTCGGCTAGACCCAAACCCAATCCGCTAGACCCAAACCCACTCCGCTAGACCCAAACCCACTCGGCTACACCCAAACCCACTCGGCCAGACCCAAACCCACTCGGCAAGACCCAAACCCACTCGGCTAGACCCAAACCCACTCGGCTAGACCGAAACCCCCTCTGCTAGACCCAAACCCACTCCGCTAGATCCAAACCCACTCCGCCAGACCGAAACCCACTCCGCTAGACCCAAACCCACTCAGCTACACCCAAACCCACTCGGCTAAGTGCAAACCCACCCGGCCAGACCCAAACCCACTCGGCTAGACCCCAACTCACTTGGCTAGACCCAAACCCACACGGCTAGACCCAAACCCACTCGGCGAGACACAAACCCACTCCGCTAGACTCAAACCCACTCGGCTAGACCCAATCCCACTCGGCTAGACCCAAACCCACTCGGCCAGACCCAAACTCACTCGTCTAGACCCAAACCCACTCAGCTAGACCCAAACCTACTCGGCTAGACCCAAACCCACTCGGCTAGACCCAAACCCACTCGGCTAGACCCAAACCCACTCCGCTAGACCGAAACCCACTCTGCTAGACCCAAACCGACTCCGCTGGACCCAAACCCACTCCGCTAGACCCAAACCCACTCCGCTAGACCCAAACCCACTCCGCTAGACGCAAACCTACTCTGCTAGACCCAAATCCAAACCCACTCCGCTAGCCCCGAACCCAAACCCACTCCGTTAGGCCCAAACCCAAACCCATTCCACTAGACCTAAACCCATACCCACTCCGCTAGACCCAAATACAAACCCACTCCGCTAGACCCAAACCCAAACCCACTCCGCTAGACCCAAACCCAAACCCACTCCGCTAGTCCGAAACCTACTCCGCTAGACCCAAACCCACTCGGCTAGACCCAAACCCACTCGGCTTGACCCAAACCCACATGGCTAGACCCAAACCCACTCTGCTAGACCCAAACCCAAACCCACTCCGCTAGACCCAAACCCAAACCCACTCCGCTAGACCCAAACCCAAACCCACTCCGCTAGAACCAAACCCAAACCCACTCCGCTAAACCCAAACCCAGTCGGCTAGACCCAAACCCACTCGGCTAGACCCAAACCCACTCCGCTAGACCCAAACCCAAACCCACTCCGCAAGACCCAAACCCAAACCCGCTCCGCTAGACCCAAACCCAAACCCACTCCGCTAGACCCAAACCCAAACCCACTCCGCTAGACCCAAACCCAAACCCACTCCGCTAGACCCAAACCCACTCCGCTAGACCCAAACCCACTCCGCTCTACCCAAACCCACTCCGCTAGACCCGAACCCCCTCCGCTAGACCCAAACCCTCTCCGCTAGACCCAAACCCACTCTGCTAGACCCAAACCCACTCCGCTAGACCCAAACCCACTCCGCTAGACCCAAACCCACTCCGCTAGGCCCAAACCCAAACCCAGTCCGCTAGACCTGAACCCAAACCCACTCCGCTAGACCCAAATACAAACCCACTCCGCTAGACCCAAACCCAAACCCACTCCGCTAGACCCAAACCCAAACCCACTCCGCTAGACTAAAACCCACTCCGCTAGACCCAAACCCAAATCCACTCCGCGAGACACAAACCCACCCCGCTGGACCCAAACCCACTCCGCTAGACCCAAACCCACTCCGCTAGACCCAAACCCACTCCGCTGGTCCCAAACGCACTCCGCTAGATCCAAACACACTACGCTAGACCCAAACACATTCCGCTAGACCCAAACCCACTCCGCTAGACCCAAACCCACTCCGCTAGACCCAAACCCACTCCGCTAGACCCAAACCCACTCCGCTAGACCCAAACCCACTCCGCTAGACCCACGCCCAAACCCACTCCGCTAGACCCAAACCCAAACCCACTCCGCTAGACCCAAACCCACTCCGCTAGACCCAAACCCACTATGCTAGACCTAAACCCACTGCGCTAGACCCAAGCCCACTCCGCTAGACCCAATCCCACTCCGCTAGACCCAAACCCACTCCGCTAGACCCAAACCCACTCCGCTAGACGCAAACCTACTCCGCTAGACCCAAATCCAAACCCACTCCGCTAGCCCCAAACCCAAACCCATTCCGCTGGGCCCAAACCCAAACCCACTCCGCTAGACCTAAACCCAAACCCACTCCGCTAGACCCAAATACAAACCCACTCCGCTAGACCCAAACCCAAACCCACTCCGCTAGACCCAAACCTACTCCGCTAGGCCCAAATCCAAACCCACTCCGCTAGCCCCAAACCCAAACCCACTCCGCTAGGCCCAAACCCAAACCCAGTCCGCTAGACCTGAACCCAAACCCACTCCGCTAGACCCAAATACAAACCCACTCCGCTAGACCCAAACCCAAACCCACTCCGCTAGACCCAAACCCAAACCCACTCCGCTAGACTAAAACCCACTCCGCTAGACCCAAACCCACTCCGCTAGACCCAAACCCACTCCGCTAGACCCAAACCCACTCCGCTAGACCCAAACCCACTCCGCTAGACCCAAACGCATTCCGCTAGACCCAAACCCACTCCGCTAGACCCAAACCCACTCCGCTAGACCCAAACGCACTCCGCTAAACCCAAACCCACTCCGCTAGACCCAAACCTACTCCGCTAGACCCAAACTCAAACCCACTCCGCTAGACCCAAACCCACTCCGCTGAACCCAAACCCACTCGGCTAGACCCAAACCCACTCGGCTAGACCCAAACCCACTCGGCTAGACCCAAACCCACTCGGCTAGACCCAAACCCACTCGGCTAGACCCAAACCCACTCGGCTAGACCCAAACCCACTCGGCTAGACCAAAACCCACTCGGCTAGACTCAAACCCACTCGGCTAGACCCAAACCCACTCGGCTAGACCCAAACCCATTCGGCTAGACCCAACCCACGCCGCTAGACCCAAACCCTCACGGCTAGACCAAAACCCACTCCGCTAGACCCAAACCCACTCCGCTAGACCCAAACCCAAACCCACTCCGCTAGACCCAAACCCAAACCCACTCCGCTAGACCCAAACCCAAACCCACTCCGCTAGACCCAAACCCACTCCGCTAGACCCAAACCCACTCCGCTCTACCCAAACCCACTCCGCTAGACCCGAACCCCCTCCGCTAGACCCAAACCCTCTCCGCTAGACCCAAACCCACTCTGCTAGACCCAAACCCACTCCGCTAGACCCAAACCCACTCCGCTAGACCCAAACCCACTCCGCTAGACACAAACCCACTCCGCAAGACCCAAACCCACACCGCTAGACCCAAACCCACTCCGCTAGACCCAAACCCACTCCGCTAGACCCAAACCCACACATCTAGACCCAAACCCACTCCGCTAGAACCAAACCCACTCCGCTAGACCCAAACCCACTCCGCTAGACCCAAACCCACTCTGCTAGACCCAAACCCAAACCCACTCCGTTAGACCCAAGCCCAAACCCACTCCGCGAGACCCAAACCCACTCCGCTAGACCCAAACCGACTCCGCTGGACCCAAACCCACTCCGCTAGAACCAAACCCACTCCGCTAGATCCAAACACACTACGCTAGACCCAAACACATTCCGCTAGACCCAAACCCACTCCGCTACACCCAAACCCACTCCGCTAGACCCAAACCCACTCCGCTAGACCCAAACCCACTCCGCTAGACCCAAACCCACTCCGCTAGACCCACACCCAAACCCACTCCGCTAGACCCAAACCCACTCCGCTAGACCCAAACCCACTCCGCTAGACCTAAACCCACTGCGCTAGACCCAAGCCCACTCCGCTAGACCCAATCCCACTCCGCTAGACCCAAACCCACTCCGCTAGACCCAAACCCACTCCGCTAGACGCAAACCTACTCCGCTAGACCCAAATCCAAACCCACTCCGCTAGCCCCAAACCCAAACCCACTCCGCTAGGCCCAAACCCAAACCCACTCCGCCAGACCTAAACCCAAACCCACTCCGCTAGACCCAACTACAAACCCACTCCGCTAGACCCAAACCCAAACCCACTCCGCTAGACCCAAACCTACTCTGCTAGGCCCAAATCCAAACCCACTCCGCTAGCCCCAAACCCAAACCCACTCCGCTAGGCCCAAACCCAAACCCACTCCGCTAGACCTAAACCCAAACCCACTCCGCTAGACCCAAATACAAACCCACTCCGCTAGACCCAAACCCAAACCCACTCCGCTAGACCCAAACCCAAACCCACTCCGCTGGACTACAACCCACTCCGCTAGACCCAAACCCACTCCGCTAGACCCAAACCCACTCCGCTAGACCCAAACCCACTCCGCTAGACCCAAACCCACTCCGCTAGACCCAAACCCATTCCGCTAGACCCAAACCCACTCCGCTAGACCCAAACCCACTCCGCTAGACCCAAACCCACTCCGCTAAACCCAAACCCACTCCGCTAGACCCAAACCCACTCCGCTAGACCCAAACTCAAACCCACTCCGCTAGACCCAAACCCACTCCGCTAAACCCAAACCCACTCGGCTAGACCCAAACCCACTCGGCTAGACCCAAACCCACTCGGCTAGACCCAAACCCACTCGGCTAGACCCAAACCCACTCGGCTAGACCCAAACCCACTCGGCTAGACCCAAACCCACTCGGCTAGACCAAAACCCACTCGGCTAGACTCAAACCCACTCGGCTAGACCCAAACCCACTCGGCTAGACCCAAACCCATTCGGCTAGACCCAACCCCACGCCGCTAGACCCAAACCCACTCGGCTAGAACCAAACCCACTCAGCTAGACCCAAACCCACTCGGCTAGACCCAAACCCACTCGGCTAGACCCAAACCCTCACGGCTAGACCAAAACCCACTCCGCTAGACCCAAACCCACTCCGCTAGACCCAAACCCACTCCGCTAGACCCAAACCCACTCCGCTAGACCCAAACCCAGTCCGCTAGACCCAAACCCACTCGGCTAGACCCAAACCCACTCGGCTAGAACCAAACCCACTCGGCTGGACCCAAACCCACTCGGCTGGACCCAAACCCACTCGGCTAAGCCCAAACCCACCCGGCTAGAACCAAACCCACTCGGCTAGACCCAAACCCACTCGGCTAGACCCAAACCCACTCGGCTAGACCCAAACCCACTCGGCTAGAACCAAACCCACTCGGCTGGACCCAAACCCACTCGGCTAAGCCCAAACCCACCCAGCTAGACACAAACCCACTCAGCTAGACCCAAACCCACTCGGCTAGACCCAAACCCACTCGGATAGAGCCCAACCTACTCGGCTAGACCCAAACCCACTCGGCTAGACCCAAACCCACTCGGCTAGACCCAAACCCACTCGGCTAGACCGAAACCCACTCGTCTAGACCCAAACCCACTCGGCTAGACCCAAACCCACTCGGCTACACCCATCCCACTCCGTTAGTCCCAAACCCACTCGGCTAGACCCAAACCCACTCGGCTAGATCGAAACCCACTCGGCTAGACCCAAACCCACTCGGCTACACCCAAACCCACTCCGCTAGACCCAAACCCCCTCGGCTAGACCCAAACCCACTCGGCTAAACCCAAACCCACTCGGCTAGACCCAAACCCACTCGGCTAGACCCAAACCCACTCGGCTAAACCCAAACCCACTCGGCTAGACCCAAACCCACTTGGCTAGACCCAAACCCACTCGGCTAGATCCAAACCCACTCGGCTAGACCCAAACCCACTCGGCTAGACCCAAACCCACTCGGCTAGACCCAAACCCACTCGGCTGGACCCAAACCCACTCGGCAACCACCAAACCCACTCGGCTCGACCCAAAAACCCACTCGGCTAGACCCATACCCAATCCACTAGACCCAAACCCACTCCGCTAGACCCAAACCCACTCGGCTACACCCAAACCCACTCGGCCAGACCCAAACCCACTCGGCGAGACCCAAACCCACTCGGCTAGACCCAAACCCACTCGGCTAGAACCAAACCCACTCGGCTGGACCCAAACCCACTCAGCTGGACCCAAACCCACTCGGCTAAGCCCAAACCCACCCGGCTTGAACCAAACCCACTCGGCTAGACCCAAACCCACTCGGCTAGACCCAAACCCACTCGGCTAGACCCAAACCCACTCGGCTAGAACCAAACCCACTCGGCTGGACCCAAACCCACTCGGCTAAGACCAAACCCACCCTGCCAGACACAAACCCACTCAGCTAGACCCAAACCCACTCGGCTAGACCGAAACCCACTCGGCTAGACCCAAACCCACTCGGCTAGATTGAAACCCACTCGGCTAGACCCAAACCCACTCGGCTAGACCCAAACCCACTCGGCTACACCCAAACCCACTCCGCTAGACCCAAACCCAAACCCACTCCGCTAGACCCAAACCCAAACCCACTCCGCTGGACTACAACCCACTCCGCTAGACCCAAACCCACTCCGCTAGACCCAAACCCACTCCGCTAGACCCAAACCCACTCCGCTAGACCCAAACCCACTCCGCTAGACCCAAACCCATTCCGCTAGACCCAAACCCACTCCGCTAGACCCAAACCCACTCCGCTAGACCCAAACCCACTCCGCTAAACCCAAACCCACTCCGCTAGACCCAAACCCACTCCGCTAGACCCAAACTCAAACCCACTCCGCTAGACCCAAACCCACTCCGCTAAACCCAAACCCACTCGGCTAGACCCAAACCCACTCGGCTAGACCCAAACCCACTCGGCTAGACCCAAACCCACTCGGCTAGACCCAAACCCACTCGGCTAGACCCAAACCCACTCGGCTAGACCCAAACCCACTCGGCTAGACCAAAACCCACTCGGCTAGACTCAAACCCACTCGGCTAGACCCAAACCCACTCGGCTAGACCCAAACCCATTCGGCTAGACCCAACCCCACGCCGCTAGACCCAAACCCACTCGGCTAGAACCAAACCCACTCAGCTAGACCCAAACCCACTCGGCTAGACCCAAACCCACTCGGCTAGACCCAAACCCTCACGGCTAGACCAAAACCCACTCCGCTAGACCCAAACCCACTCCGCTAGACCCAAACCCACTCCGCTAGACCCAAACCCACTCCGCTAGACCCAAACCCAGTCCGCTAGACCCAAACCCACTCGGCTAGACCCAAACCCACTCGGCTAGAACCAAACCCACTCGGCTGGACCCAAACCCACTCGGCTGGACCCAAACCCACTCGGCTAAGCCCAAACCCACCCGGCTAGAACCAAACCCACTCGGCTAGACCCAAACCCACTCGGCTAGACCCAAACCCACTCGGCTAGACCCAAACCCACTCGGCTAGAACCAAACCCACTCGGCTGGACCCAAACCCACTCGGCTAAGCCCAAACCCACCCAGCTAGACACAAACCCACTCAGCTAGACCCAAACCCACTCGGCTAGACCCAAACCCACTCGGATAGAGCCCAACCTACTCGGCTAGACCCAAACCCACTCGGCTAGACCCAAACCCACTCGGCTAGACCCAAACCCACTCGGCTAGACCGAAACCCACTCGTCTAGACCCAAACCCACTCGGCTAGACCCAAACCCACTCGGCTACACCCATCCCACTCCGTTAGTCCCAAACCCACTCGGCTAAACCCAAACCCACTCGGCTAGATCGAAACCCACTCGGCTAGACCCAAACCCACTCGGCTACACCCAAACCCACTCCGCTAGACCCAAACCCCCTCGGCTAGACCCAAACCCACTCGGCTAAACCCAAACCCACTCGGCTAGACCCAAACCCACTCGGCTAGACCCAAACCCACTCGGCTAAACCCAAACCCACTCGGCTAGACCCAAACCCACTTGGCTAGACCCAAACCCACTCGGCTAGATCCAAACCCACTCGGCTAGACCCAAACCCACTCGGCTAGACCCAAACCCACTCGGCTAGACCCAAACCCACTCGGCTGGACCCAAACCCACTCGGCAACCACCAAACCCACTCGGCTCGACCCAAAAACCCACTCGGCTAGACCCATACCCAATCCACTAGACCCAAACCCACTCCGCTAGACCCAAACCCACTCGGCTACACCCAAACCCACTCGGCCAGACCCAAACCCACTCGGCGAGACCCAAACCCACTCGGCTAGACCCAAACCCACTCGGCTAGACCCAAACCCACTCGGCTAGAACCAAACCCACTCGGCTGGACCCAAACCCACTCAGCTGGACCCAAACCCACTCGGCTAAGCCCAAACCCACCCGGCTTGAACCAAACCCACTCGGCTAGACCCAAACCCACTCGGCTAGACCCAAACCCACTCGGCTAGACCCAAACCCACTCGGCTAGAACCAAACCCACTCGGCTGGACCCAAACCCACTCGGCTAAGACCAAACCCACCCTGCCAGACACAAACCCACTCAGCTAGACCCAAACCCACTCGGCTAGACCGAAACCCACTCGGCTAGACCCAAACCCACTCGGCTAGATCGAAACCCACTCGGCTAGACGCAAACCCACTCGGCTAGACCCAAACCCACTCGGCTACACCCAAACCCCCTCGGCTAGACCCAAACCCACTCGGCTAGACCCAAACCCACTCGGCAAGACCCAAACCCACTCGGCTAGACCCAAACCCACTCGGCTAGACCCAAACCCACTCGGCTAGACCCAAACCCACTCGGCTAGACCCAAACCCACTTGGCTAGACCCAAACCCACTCGGCTAGATCCAAACCCACTCGGCTAGACCCAAACCCACTCGGCTAGACCCACACCCACTCGGCTAGACCCAAACCCACTCGGCTGCACCCAAACCCACTCGGCAAGACCCAAACCCACTCGGCTAGACCCAAAAATCCACTCGGCTAGACCCAAACCCAATCCGCTAGACCCAAACCCACTCCGCTAGACCCAAACCCACTCGGCTGCACCCAAACCCACTCGGCCAGACCCAAACCCACTCGGCAAGACCCAAACCCACTCGGCTAGACCCAAACCCACTCGGCTAGACCCAAACCCCCTCTGCTAGACCCAAACCCACTCCGCTAGATCCAAACCCACTCCGCCAGACCGAAACCCACTCCGCTAGACCCAAACCCACTCAGCTACACCCAAACCCACTCGGCTAAGTGCAAACCCACCCGGCCAGACCCAAACCCACTCGGCTAGACCCCAACTCACTTGGCTAGACCCAAACCCACACGGCTAGACCCAAACCCACTCGGCGAGACACAAACCCACTCCGCTAGACTCAAACCCACTCGGCTAGACCCAATCCCACTCGGCTAGACCCAAACCCACTCGGCCAGACCCAAACTCACTCGTCTAGACCCAAACCCACTCAGCTAGACCCAAACCTACTCGGCTAGACCCAAACCCACTCGGCTAGACCCAAACCCACTCGGCTAGACCCAAACCCACTCCGCTAGACCGAAACCCACTCTGCTAGACCCAAACCGACTCCGCTGGACCCAAACCCACTCCGCTAGACCCAAACCCACTCCGCTAGACCCAAACCCACTCTGCTAGACGCAAACCTACTCTGCTAGACCCAAATCCAAACCCACTCCGCTAGCCCCGAACCCAAACCCACTCCGTTAGGCCCAAACCCAAACCCATTCCACTAGACCTAAACCCATACCCACTCCGCTAGACCCAAATACAAACCCACTCCGCTAGACCCAAACCCAAACCCACTCCGCTAGACCCAAACCCAAACCCACTCCGCTAGTCCGAAACCTACTCCGCTAGACCCAAACCCACTCGGCTAGACCCAAACCCACTCGGCTTGACCCAAACCCACATGGCTAGACCCAAACCCACTCTGCTAGACCCAAACCCAAACCCACTCCGCTAGACCCAAACCCAAACCCACTCCGCTAGACCCAAACCCAAACCCACTCCGCTAGAACCAAACCCAAACCCACTCCGCTAAACCCAAACCCAGTCGGCTAGACCCAAACCCACTCGGCTAGACCCAAACCCACTCCGCTAGACCCAAACCCAAACCCACTCTGCTAGACCCAAACCCAAACCCACTCCGCTAGACCCAAACCCAAACCCACTCCGCTAGACCCAAACCCAAACCCACTCCGCTAGAACCAAACCCAAACCCACTCCGCTAAACCCAAACCCAGTCGGCTAGACCCAAACCCACTCGGCTAGACCCAAACCCACTCCGCTAGACCCAAACCCAAACCCACTCCGCAAGACCCAAACCCAAACCCGCTCCGCTAGACCCAAACCCAAACCCACTCCGCTAGACCCAAACCCAAACCCACTCCGCTAGACCCAAACCCAAACCCACTCCGCTAGACCCAAACCCACTCCGCTAGACCCAAACCCACTCCGCTCTACCCAAACCCACTCCGCTAGACCCGAACCCCCTCCGCTAGACCCAAACCCTCTCCGCTAGACCCAAACCCACTCTGCTAGACCCAAACCCACTCCGCTAGACCCAAACCCACTCCGCTAGACCCAAACCCACTCCGCTAGGCCCAAACCCAAACCCAGTCCGCTAGACCTGAACCCAAACCCACTCCGCTAGACCCAAATACAAACCCACTCCGCTAGACCCAAACCCAAACCCACTCCGCTAGACCCAAACCCAAACCCACTCCGCTAGACTAAAACCCACTCCGCTAGACCCAAACCCAAATCCACTCCGCGAGACACAAACCCACCCCGCTGGACCCAAACCCACTCCGCTAGACCCAAACCCACTCCGCTAGACCCAAACCCACTCCGCTGGTCCCAAACGCACTCCGCTAGATCCAAACACACTACGCTAGACCCAAACACATTCCGCTAGACCCAAACCCACTCCGCTAGACCCAAACCCACTCCGCTAGACCCAAACCCACTCCGCTAGACCCAAACCCACTCCGCTAGACCCAAACCCACTCCGCTAGACCCACACCCAAACCCACTCCGCTAGACCCAAACCCAAACCCACTCCGCTAGACCCAAACCCACTCCGCTAGACCCAAACCCACTATGCTAGACCTAAACCCACTGCGCTAGACCCAAGCCCACTCCGCTAGACCCAATCCCACTCCGCTAGACCCAAACCCACTCCGCTAGACCCAAACCCACTCCGCTAGACGCAAACCTACTCCGCTAGACCCAAATCCAAACCCACTCCGCTAGCCCCAAACCCAAACCCATTCCGCTGGGCCCAAACCCAAACCCACTCCGCTAGACCTAAACCCAAACCCACTCCGCTAGACCCAAATACAAACCCACTCCGCTAGACCCAAACCCAAACCCACTCCGCTAGACCCAAACCTACTCCGCTAGGCCCAAATCCAAACCCACTCCGCTAGCCCCAAACCCAAACCCACTCCGCTAGGCCCAAACCCAAACCCAGTCCGCTAGACCTGAACCCAAACCCACTCCGCTAGACCCAAATACAAACCCACTCCGCTAGACCCAAACCCAAACCCACTCCGCTAGACCCAAACCCAAACCCACTCCGCCAGACTAAAACCCACTCCGCTAGACCCAAACCCACTCCGCTAGACCCAAACCCACTCCGCTAGACCCAAACCCACTCCGCTAGACACAAACCCACTCCGCTAGACCCAAACGCATTCCGCTAGACCCAAACCCACTCCGCTAGACCCAAACCCACTCCGCTAGACCCAAACGCACTCCGCTAAACCCAAACCCACTCCGCTAGACCCAAACCCACTCCGCTAGACCCAAACTCAAACCCACTCCGCTAGACCCAAACCCACTCCGCTGAACCCAAACCCACTCGGCTAGACCCAAACCCACTCGGCTAGACACAAACCTACTCGGCTAGACCCAAACCCACTCGGCTAGACCCAAACCCACTCGGCTAGACCCAAACCCACTCGGCTAGACCCAAACCCACTCGGCTAGACCAAAACCCACTCGGCTAGACTCAAACCCACTCGGCTAGACCCAAACCCACTCGGCTAGACCCAAACCCATTCGGCTAGACCCAACCCACGCCGCTAGACCCAAACCCTCACGGCTAGACCAAAACCCACTCCGCTAGACCCAAACCCACTCCGCTAGACCCAAACCCAAACCCACTCCGCTAGACCCAAACCCAAACCCACTCCGCTAGACCCAAACCCAAACCCACTCCGCTAGACCCAAACCCACTCCGCTAGACCCAAACCCACTCCGCTCTACCCAAACCCACTCCGCTAGACCCGAACCCCCTCCGCTAGACCCAAACCCTCTCCGCTAGACCCAAACCCACTCTGCTAGACCCAAACCCACTCCGCTAGACCCAAACCCACTCCGCTAGACCCAAACCCACTCCGCTAGACACAAACCCACTCCGCAAGACCCAAACCCACACCGCTAGACCCAAACCCACTCCGCTAGACCCAAACCCACTCCGCTAGACCCAAACCCACACATCTAGACCCAAACCCACTCTGCTAGAACCAAACCCACTCCGCTAGACCCAAACCCACTCCGCTAGACCCAAACCCACTCTGCTAGACCCAAACCCAAACCCACTCCGTTAGACCCAAGCCCAAACCCACTCCGCGAGACCCAAACCCACTCCGCTAGACCCAAACCGACTCCGCTGGACCCAAACCCACTCCGCTAGACCCAAACCCACTCCGCTAGACCCAAACCCACTCCGCTAGACGCAAACCTACTCTGCTAGACCCAAATCCAAACCCACTCCGCTAGCCCCAAACCCAAACCCACTCCGTTATGCCCAAACCCAAACCCACTCCGCTAGACCTAAACCCATACCCACTCCGCCAGACCCAAATACAAACCCACTCCGCTAGACCCAAGCCCAAACCCACTCCTCTAGACCCAAACCCACTCCGCTAGACCCAAACCCAAATCCACTCCGCGAGACACAAACCCACCCCGCTGGACCCAAACCCACTCCGCTAGACCCAAACACACTCCGCTAGACCCAAACCCACTCCGCTAGACCCAAACGCACTCCGCTAGATCCAAACACACTACGCTAGACCCAAACACATTCCGCTAGACCCAAACCCACTCCGCTAGACCCAAACCCACTCCGCTAGACCCAAACCCACTCCGCTAGACCCAAACCCACTCCGCTAGACCCAAACCCACTCCGCTAGACCCACACCCAAACCCACTCCGCTAGACCCAAACCCAAACCCACTCCACTAGACCCAAACCCACTCCGCTAGACCCAAACCCACTCCGCTAGACCTAAACCCACTGCGCTAGACCCAAGCCCACTCCGCTAGACCCAATCCCACTCCGCTAGACCCAAACCCACTCCGCTAGACCCAAACCCACTCCGCTAGACGCAAACCTACTCCGCTAGACCCAAATCCAAACCCACTCCGCTAGCCCCAAACCCAAACCCATTCCGCTAGGCCCAAACCCAAACCCACTCCGCTAGACCTAAACCCAAACCCACTCCGCTAGACCCAAATACAAACCCACTCCGCTAGACCCAAACCCAAACCCACTCCGCTAGACCCAAACCTACTCCGCTAGGCCCAAATCCAAACCCACTCTGCTAGCCCCAAACCCAAACCCACTCCGCTAGGCCCAAACCCAAACCCACTCCGCTAGACCTGAACCCAAACCCACTCCGCTAGACCCAAATACAAACCCACTCCGCTAGACCCAAACCCAAACCCACTCCGCTAGACCCAAACCCAAACCCACTCCGCTAGACTAAAACCCACTCCGCTAGACCCAAACCCACTCCGCTAGACCCAAACCCACTCCGCTAGACCCAAACCCACTCCACTAGACCCAAACCCACTCCGCTAGACCCAAACGCATTCCGCTAGACCCAAACCCACTCCGCTAGACCCAAACCCACTCCGCTAGACCCAAACGCACTCCGCTAAACCCAAACCCACTCCGCTAGACCCAAACCCACTCCGCTAGACCCAAACCCACTCCGCTAGACCCAAACTCAAACCCACTCCGCTAGACCCAAACCCACTCCGCTGAACCCAAACCCACTCGGCTAGACCCAAACCCACTCGGCTAGACCCAAACCCACTCGGCTAGACCCAAACCCACTCGGCTAGACCCAAACCCACTCGGCTAGACCCAAACCCACTCGGCTAGACCCAAACCCACTCGGCTAGACCAAAACCCACTCGGCTAGACTCAAACCCACTCGGCTAGACCCAAACCCACTCGGCTAGACCCAAACCCATTCGGCTAGACCCAAACCCACTCCGCTAGACCCAAACCCACTCCGCTAGACCCAAACCCACTCGGCTAGACCCAAACCCACTCCGCTAGACCCAAACCCACTCGGCTAGACCCAAACCCTCACGGCTAGACCAAAACCCACTCCGCTAGACCCAAACCCACTCCGCTAGACCCAAACCCACTCCGCTAGACCCAAACCAACTCCGCTAGACCCAAACCCAGTCCGCTAGACCCAAACCCACTCGGCTAGACCCAAACCCACTCGGCTAGAACCAAACCCACTCGGCTGGACCCAAACCCACTCGGCTGGACCCAAACCCACTCGGCTAAGCCCAAACCCACCCGGCTAGAACCAAACCCACTCGGCTAGACCCAAACCCACTCGGCTAGACCCAAACCCACTCGGCTGGACCCAAACCCACTCGGCTAGGACCAAACCCACTCGGCTGGACCCAAACCCACTGAGCTGGACCCAAACCCACTCGGCTAAGCCCAAACCCACCCGGCTAGATCCAAACCCACTCGGCTAGACCCAAACCCACTCAGCTAGACCCAAACCCACTCGGCTAGACCCAAACCCACTCGGATAGAGCCCAACCTACTCGGCTAGACCCAAACCCACTCGGCTAGACCCAAACCCACTCGGCTAGACCCAAACCCACTCGGCTAGACTGAAACCCACTCGTCTAGACCCAAACCCACTCGGCTAGACCCAAACCCACTCGGCTACACCCATCCCACTCCGCTAGTCCCAAACCCACTCGGCTGGACCCAAACCCACTCGGCTAGATCGAAACCCACTCGGCTAGACCCAAACCCACTCGGCTACACCCAAACCCACTTCGCTAGACCCAAACCCCCTCGGCTAGACCCAAACCCACTCGGCTAGAACCAAACCCACTCGGCCAGACCCAAACCCACTCGGCTAGACCCAAACCCACTCGGCTTGACCCAAACCCACTCGGCTAAACCCAAACCCACTCGGCTAGACCCAAACCCACTTGGCTAGACCCAAACCCACTCGGCTAGATCCAAACACACTCGGCTAAACCCAAACCCACTCGGCTAGACCCAAACCCACTTGGCTAGACCCAAACCCACTCGGCTAGATCCAAACCCACTCGGCTAGACCCAAACCCACTCGGCTAGACCCAAACCCACTCGGCTAGACGCAAACCCACTCGGCTGCACCCAAACCCACTCGGCAAGACCCAAACCCACTCGGTTAGACCCAAAAACCCACTCGGCTAGACCCAAACCCAATCCGCTAGACCCAAACCCACTCCGCTAGACCCAAACCCACTCGGCTACACCCAAACCCACTCGGCCAAACCCAAACTCACTCGGCAAGACCCAAACCCACTCGGCTAGACCAAACCCACTCGGCTAGACCCAAACCCCCTCTGCTAGACCCAAACCCACTCCGCTAGATCCAAACCCACTCCGCCAGACCGAAACCCACTCCGCTAGACCCAAACCCACTCAGCTACACCCAAACCCACTCGGCTAAGCGCAAACCCACCCGGCTAGACCCAAACCCACTCGGCTAGATCCCAACTCACTCGGCTAGACCCAAACCCACACGGCTAGACCCAAACCCACTCGGCGAGACACAAACCCACTCCGCTAGACTCAAACCCACTCGGCTAGACCCAATCCCACTCGGCTAGACCCAAACCCACTCGGCTAGACCCAAACCCACTCGTCTAGACCCAAACCCACTCAGCTAGACCCAAACCTACTCGGCTAGACCCAAACCCACTCGGCTAGACCCAAACCCACTCGGCTAGACCCAAACCCACTCCGCTAGACCCAAACCCACTCTGCTAGACCCAAACCGACTCCGCTGGACCCAAACCCACTCCGCTAGACACAAACCCACTCCGCTAGACCCAAACCCACTCCGCTAGACGCAAACCTACTCTGCTAGACCCAAATCCAAACCCACTCCGCTAGCCCCAAACCCAAACCCACTCCGTTAGGCCCAAACCCAAACCCATTCCGCTAGACCTAAACCCATACCCACTCCGCTAGACCCAAATACAAACCCACTCCGCTAGACCCAAACCCACTCGGCTAGACCCAAACCCACTCGGCTACACCCATCCCACTCCGCTAGTCCCAAACCCACTCGGCTAGACCCAAACCCACTCGGCTAGATCGAAACCCACTCGGCTAGACCCAAACCCACTCGGCTACACCCAAACCCACTCCGCTAGACCCAAACCCCCTCGGCTAGACCCAAACCCACTCGGCTAGAGCCAAACCCACTCGGCTAGACCCAAACCCACTCGGCCAGACCCAAACCCACTCGGCTAGACCCAAACCCACTCGGCTAAACCCAAACCCACTCGGCTAGACCCAAACCCACTCGGCTAGACCCAAACCCACTCGGCTAGATCCAAACCCACTCGGCTAGACCCAAACCCACTCCGCTAGACCCAAACCCACTCGGCTACACCCAAACCCTCTCGGCCAGACCCAAACCCGCTCGGCGAGACCCAAACCCACTCGGCTAGACCCAAACCCACTCGGCTAGACCCAAACCCCCTCTGCTAGACCCAAACCCACTCCGCTAGATCCAAACCCACTCCGCTAGACCGAAACCCACTCCGCTAGACCCAAACCCACTCAGCTACACCCAAACCCACTCGGCTAAGCCCTAACCCACCCGGCTAGACCCAAACCCACTCGGCTAGACCCCAACTCACTCGGCTAGACCCAAACCCACACGGCTAGACCCAAACCCACTCGGCGAGACACAAACCCACTCCGCTAGACTCAAACCCACTTGGCTAGACCCAATCCCACTCGGCTAGACCCAAACCCACTCGGCTAGACCCAAACCCACTCGGCTAAACCCAAACCCACTCGGCTAGACCCAAACCCACTCGGCGAGACCCAAACCCACTCGGCTAGACACAAACCCACTCGGCTAGACCCAAACCCACTCGGCTAGACCCAAACCCACTCGGCTAGACCCAAACCCACTCGGCTAGACTCAAACCCCCTCGGCTAGACCCAAACCCACTCCGCTAGATCCAAACCCACTCCGCTAGACCGAAACCCACTCCGCTAGACCCAAACCCACTCAGCTACACCCAAACCCACTCGGCTAAGCCCAAACCCACCCGGCTGGACCCAAACCCACTCGGCTAGACCCAAACCCACTCGGCTAGACCCAAACCCACTCGGCTAGACCCAAACCCACTCAGCTGGACCCAAACCCACTCGGCAAGACTCAAACCCACTCGGCTAGACCCAAAAACCCACTCGGCTAGACCCAAACCCAATCCGCTAGACCCAAACCCACTCCGCTAGACCCAAACCCACTCGGCTACACCCAAACCCACTCGGCCAGACCCAAACCCGCTCGGCGAGACCCAAACCCACTCGGCTAGACCCAAACCCACTCGGCTAGACCCAAACCCCCTCTGCTAGACCAAAACCCACTCCGCTAGATCCAAACCCACTCCGCTAGACCGAAACCCACTCCGCTAGACCCAAACCCACTCGGCTAGACCCAAACCCACTCGGCTAGACCCAAACCCCCTCTGCTAGACCAAAACCCACTCCGCTAGATCCAAACCCACTCCGCTAGACCGAAACCCACTCCGCTAGACCCAAACCCACTCAGCTACACCCAAACCCACTCGGCTAAGCCCAAACCCACCCGGCTAGACCCAAACCCACTCGGCTAGACCCCAACTCACTCGGCTAGACCCAAACCCACACGGCTAGACCCAAACCCACTCGGCGAGACACAAACCCACTCCGCTAGACTCAAACCCACTCGGCTAGACCCAATCCCACTCGGCTAGACCCAAACCCACTCGGCTAGACCCAAACCCACTCGGCTAAATCCAAACCCACTCGGCTAGACCCAAACCCACTCGGCCAGACCCAAACCCACTCGGCGAGACCCAAACCCACTCGGCTAGACACAAACCCACTCGGCTAGACCCAAACCCACTCGGCTAGACCCAAACCCACTCGGCTAGACCCAAACCCACTCGGCTAGACTCAAACCCCCTCGGCTAGACCCAAACCCACTCCACTAGATCCAAACCCACTCCGCTAGACCGAAACCCACTCCGCTAGACCCAAACCCACTCAGCTACACCCAAACCCACTCGGCTAAGCCCAAACCCACCCGGCTAGACACAAACCCACTCGGCTAGACCCAAACCCACTCGGCTAGACCCAAACCCACTCGGCTAGACCCAAACCCACTCGGCTAGACTCAAACCCCCTCGGCTAGACCCAAACCCACTCCGCTAGATCCAAACCCACTCCGCTAGACCGAAACCCACTCCGCTAGACCCAAACCCACTCAGCTACACCCAAACCCACTCGGCTAAGCCCAAACCCACCCGGCTGGACCCAAACCCACTCGGCTAGACCCAAACCCACTCGGCTAGACCCAAACCCACTCGGCTAGACCCAAACCCACTCAGCTGGACACAACCCACTCGGCAAGACCCAAACCCACTCGGCTAGACCCAAAAACCCACTCGGCTAGACCCAAACCCAATCCGCTAGACCCAAACCCACTCCGCTAGACCCAAACCCACTCGGCTACACCCAAACCCACTCGGCCAGACCCAAACCCGCTCGGCGAGACCCAAACCCACTCGGCTAGACCCAAACCCACTCGGCTAGACCCAAACCCCCTCTGCTAGACGCAAACCCACTCGGCTAGACCCAAACCCACTCGGCTAGACCCAAACACCCTCTGCTAGACCAAAACCCACTCCGCTAGATCCAAACCCACTCCGCTAGACCGAAACCCACTCCGCTAGACCCAAACCCACTCAGCTACACCCAAACCCACTCGGCTAAGCCCAAACCCACCCGGCTAGACCCAAACCCACTCGGCTAGACACCAACTCACTCGGCTAGACCCAAACCCACACGGCTAGACCCAAACCCACTCGGCGAGACACAAACCCACTCCGCTAGACTCAAACCCACTCGGCTAGACCCAATCCCACTCGGCTAGACCCAAACCCACTCGGCTAGACCCAAACCCACTCGGCTAAACCCAAATCCACTCGGCTAGACCCAAACCCACTCGGCCGACCCAAACCCACTCGGCGAGACCCAAACCCACTCGGCTAGACACAAACCCACTCGGCTAGACCTAAACCCACTCGGCTAGACCCAAACCCACTCGGCTAGACCCAAACCCACTCGGCTAGACTCAAACCCCCTCGGCTAGACCCAAACCCACTCCGCTAGATCCAAACCCACTCCGCTAGACCGAAACCCACTCCGCTAGACCCAAACCCACTCAGCTACACCCAAACCCACTCGGCTAAGCCCAAACCCACCCGGCTAGACCCAAACCCACTCGGCTGGACCCCAACTCACTCGGCTAGACCCAAACCCACACGGCTAGACCCAAACCCTCACGGCTAGACCAAAACCCACTCCGCTAGACCCAAACCCACTCCGCTAGACCCAAACCCACTCTGCTAGACCCAAACCCACTCCGCTAGACCGAAACCCACTCCGCTAGACCCAAACCCACTCAGCTACACCCAAACCCACTCGGCTAAGCCCAAACCCACTCGGCTACACCCAAACCCACTCGGCTAGACCCAAACCCACTAGGGTAGACCCAAACCCACTCGGCTAGACCCAAACCCACTCGGCTAGACGCAAACCCACTCGGCTACACCCAAACCCACTCCGCTAGACCCAAACCCCCTCGGCTAGACCCAAACCCACTCGGCTCGACCCAAACCCACTCGGCTAAACCCAAACCCACTCGGCTAGACCCAAACCCACTCGGCTTGACCCAAACCCACTCGGCTAAACCCAAACCCAGTCGGCTAGACCCAAACCCACTTGGCTAGACCCAAACCCACTCGGCTAGATCCAAACCCACTCGGCTAGACCCAAACCCACTCGGCTAGACCCAAACCCACTTGGCTAGACCCAAACCCACTCGGCTAGATCCAAACCCACTCGGCTAGACCCAAACCCACTCGGCTGGACCCAAACCCACTCGGCAAGACCCAAACCCACACGGCTAGACCCAAACCCACTCGGCTAGACCCCAACTCACTCGGCTAGACCCAAACCCACACGGCTAGACCCAAACCCACTCGGCGAGACACAAACCCACTCCGCTAGACTCAAACCCACTCGGCTAGACCCAATCCCACTCGGCTAGACCCAAACCCACTCGGCTAGACCCAAACCCACTCGGCTAAACCCAAACCCACTCGGCTAGACCCAAACCCACTCGGCCAGACCCAAACCCACTCAGCGAGACCCAAACCCACTCGGCTAGACACAAACCCACTCGGCTAGACCCAAACCCACTCGGCTGGACCCAAACCCACTCGGCTAGACCCAAACCCACTCGGCTAGACTCAAACCCCCTCGGCTAGACCCAAACCCACTCCGCTAGATCCAAACCCACTCCGCTAGACCGAAACCCACTCCGCTAGACCCAAACCCACTCAGCTACACCCAAACCCACTCGGCTAAGCCCAAACCCACCCAGCTAGACGCAAACCCACTCGGCTAGACCCCAACTCACTCGGCTAGACCCAAACCCACACGGCTAGACCCAAACCCACTCAGCGAGACACAAACCCACTCCGCTAGACTCAAACCCACTCGGCTAGACCCAATCCCACTCGGCTAGACCCAAACCCACTCATCTAGACCCAAACCCACTCGGCTAGACCCAACCCCACTCGGCTAGACCAAAACCCACTCGGCTAGACCCAAACCCACTCGGCTAGACTGAAACCCAATCGGCTAGACCCAAACCCACTCGGCTACACCCAAACCCACTCGGCTAGACCCAAACCCACTAGGGTAGACCCAAACCCACTCGGCTAGACCCAAACCCACTCGGCTAGACCCAAACCCGCTCGGCTACACCCATCCCACTCCGCTAGTCCCAAACCCACTCGGCTAGACCCAAACCCACTCGGCTAGATCGAAACCCACTCGGGTAGACCCAAACCCACTCGGCTACACCCAAACCCACTCCGCTAGACCCAAACCCCCTCGTCTAGACCCAAACCCACTCGGCTAGACCCAAACCCACTCGGCTAGACCCAAACCCCCTCTGCTAGACCCAAACCCACTCCGCTAGATCCAAACCCACTCCGCTAGACCGAAACCCACTCCGCTAGACCCAAACCCACTCCGCTACACCCAAACCCCCTCGGCTAAGCCCAAACCCACCCGGCTAGACCCATACCCACTCGGCTAGACCCATACCCACTCGGCTAGACCCAAACCCTCACGGCTAGACCAAAACCCACTCCGCTAGACCCAAACCCACTCGGCTAGACCCAAACCCAATCCGCTAGACCCAAACCCACTCCGCTAGACCCAAACCCACTCGGCTACACCCAAACCCACTCGGCCAGACCCAAACCCGCTCGGCGAGACCCAAAGCCACTCGGCTAGACCCAAACCCACTCGGCTAGACCCAAACCCCCTCTGCTAGACCCAAACCCACTCCGCTAGATCCAAACCCACTCCGCTAGACCGAAACCCACTCCGCTCGACCCAAACCCACTCAGCTACACCCAAACCCACTCGGCTAAGCCCAAACCCACCCGGCTAGACACAAACCCACTCGGCTAGACCCCAACTCACTCGGCTAGACCCAAACCCACACGGCTAGACCCAAACCCACTCGGCGAGACACAAACCCACTCCGCTAGACTCAAACCCACTCGGCTAGACCCAATCCCACTCGGCTAGACCCAAACCCACTCGGCTAGACCCAAACCCACTCGGCTAAACCCAAACCCACTCGGCTAGACCCAAACCCACTCGGCCAGACCCAAACCCACTCGGCGAGACCCAAACCCACTCGGCTAGACCCAAACCCACTCGGCTAGACCCAAACCCACTCGGCTAGACCCAAACCCACTCGGCTAGACCCAAACCCACTCGGCTAGACTCAAACCCCCTCGGCTAGACAAAAACCCACTCCGCTAGATCCAAACCCACTCCGCTAGACCGAAACCCACTCCGCTAGACCCAAACCCACTCAGCTACACCCAAACCCACTCGGCTAAGCCCAAACCCACTCGGCTACACCCAAACCCACTCGGCTAGACCCAAACCCACTAGGGTAGACCCAAACCCACTCGGCTAGACCCAAACCCACTCGGCTAGACCCAAACCCACTCGGCTACACCCATCCCACTCCGCTAGTCCCAAACCCACTCGGCTAGACCCAAACCCACTCGGCTAGATCGAAACCCACTCGGCTAGACCCAAACACACTCGGCTACACCCAAACCCACTCCGCTAGACCCAAACCCCCTCGGCTAGACCCAAACCCACTCGGCTAGACCCAAACCCACTCAGCTAAACCCAAACCCACTCGGCTAGACCCAAACCCACTCGGCTTGACCGAAACCCACTCGGCTAAACCCAAACCCACTCGGCTAGACCCAAACCCACTTGGCTAGACCCAAACCCACTCGGCTAGATCCAAACCCACTCGGCTAGACCCAAACCCACTCGGCTAGACCCAAACCCCCTCTGCTAGACCCAAACCCACTCCGCTAGATCCAAACCCACTCCGCTAGACCGAAACCCACTCCGCTCCACCCAAACCCACTCAGCTACACCCAAACCCACTCGGCTAAGCCCAAACCCACCCGGCTAGACCCAAACCCACTCGGCTAGACCCCAACTCACTCGGCTAGACCCAAACACACACGGCTAGACCCAAACCCACTCGGCGAGACACAAACCCACTCCGCTAGACTCAAACCCACTCGGCTAGACCCAATCCCACTCGGCTAGACCCAAACCCACTCGGCTAGACCCAAACCCACTCGGCTAAACCCAAACCCACTCGGCTAGACCCAACCCCACTCGGCTAGACCAAAACCCACTCGGCTAGACCCAAACCCACTCGGCTAGACTGAAACCCAATCGGCTAGACCGAAACCCACTCGGCTACACCCAAACCCACTCGGCTAGACCCAAACCCACTAGGGTAGACCCAAACCCACTCGGCTAGACCCAAACCCACTCGGCTAGACCCAAACCCACTCGGCTACACCCATCCCACTCCGCTAGTCCCAAACCCACTCGGCTAGACCCAAACCCACTCGGCTAGATCGAAACCCACTCGGGTAGACCCAAACCCACTCGGCTACACCCAAACCCACTCCGCTAGACCCAAACCCCCTCGTCTAGACCCAAACCCACTTGGCTAGACCCAAACCCACTCGGCTAGACCCAAACCCACTCGGCTAGACCCAAACCCACTCGGCTAGACCCAAACCCCCTCTGCTAGACCCAAACCCACTCCGCTAGATCCAAACCCACTCCGCTAGACCGAAACCCACTCCGCTAGACCCAAACCCACTCCGCTACACCCAAACCCACTCGGCTAAGCCCAAACCCACCCGGCTAGACCCATACCCACTCGGCTAGACCCATACCCACTCGGCTAGACCCAAACCCTCACGGCTAGACCAAAACCCACTCCGCTAGACCCAAACCCACTCGGCTAGACCCAAACCCAATCCGCTAGACCCAAACCCACTCCGCTAGACCCAAACCCACTCGGCTACACCCAAACCCACTCGGCCAGACCCAAACCCGCTCGGCGAGACCCAAAGCCACTCGGCTAGACCCAAACCCACTCGGCTAGACCCAAACCCCCTCTGCTAGACCCAAACCCACTCCGCTAGATCCAAACCCACTCCGCTAGACCGAAACCCACTCCGCTCGACCCAAACCCACTCAGCTACACCCAAACCCACTCGGCTAAGCCCAAACCCACCCGGCTAGACACAAACCCACTCGGCTAGACCCCAACTCACTCGGCTAGACCCAAACCCACACGGCTAGACCCAAACCCACTCGGCGAGACACAAACCCACTCCGCTAGACTCAAACCCACTCGGCTAGACCCAATCCCACTCGGCTAGACCCAAACCCACTCGGCTAGACCCAAACCCACTCGGCTAAACCCAAACCCACTCGGCTAGACCCAAACCCACTCGGCCAGACCCAAACCCACTCGGCGAGACCCAAACCCACTCGGCTAGACCCAAACCCACTCGGCTAGACCCAAACCCACTCGGCTAGACCCAAACCCACTCGGCTAGACCCAAACCCACTCGGCTAGACTCAAACCCCCTCGGCTAGACAAAAACCCACTCCGCTAGATCCAAACCCACTCCGCTAGACCGAAACCCACTCCGCTAGACCCAAACCCACTCAGCTACACCCAAACCCACTCGGCTAAGCCCAAACCCACTCGGCTACACCCAAACCCACTCGGCTAGACCCAAACCCACTAGGGTAGACCCAAACCCACTCGGCTAGACCCAAACCCACTCGGCTAGACCCAAACCCACTCGGCTACACCCATCCCACTCCGCTAGTCCCAAACCCACTCGGCTAGACCCAAACCCACTCGGCTAGATCGAAACCCACTCGGCTAGACCCAAACCCACTCGGCTACACCCAAACCCACTCCGCTAGACCCAAACCCCCTCGGCTAGACCCAAACCCACTCGGCTAGACCCAAACCCACTCAGCTAAACCCAAACCCACTCGGCTAGACCCAAACCCACTCGGCTTGACCGAAACCCACTCGGCTAAACCCAAACCCACTCGGCTAGACCCAAACCCACTTGGCTAGACCCAAACCCACTCGGCTAGATCCAAACCCACTCGGCTAGACCCAAACCCACTCGGCTAGACCCAAACCCCCTCTGCTAGACCCAAACCCACTCCGCTAGATCCAAACCCACTCAGCTACACCCAAACCCACTCGGCTAAGCCCAAACCCACCCGGCTAGACCCAAACCCACTCGGCTAGACCCCAACTCACTCGGCTAGACCCAAACACACACGGCTAGACCCAAACCCACTCGGCGAGACACAAACCCACTCCGCTAGACTCAAACCCACTCGGCTAGACCCAATCCCACTCGGCTAGACCCAAACCCACTCGGCTAGACCCAAACCCACTCGGCTAAACCCAAACCCACTCGGCTAGACCCAAACCCACTCGGCCAGACCCAAACCCACTCGGCTAGACCCAAACCCACTCGGCTAGACCCAAACCCACTCGGCTAGACCCAAACCCACTCGGCTAGACCCAAACCCACTCGGCTAGACTCAAACCCCCTCGGCTAGACAAAAACCCACTCCGCTGGATCCAAACCCACTCCGCTAGACCGAAACCCACTCCGCTAGACCCAAACCCACTCAGCTACACCCAAACCCACTCGGCTAAGCCCAAACCCACTCGGCTACACCCAAACCCACTCGGCTAGACCCAAACCCACTAGGGTAGACCCAAACCCACTCGGCTAGACCCAAACCCACTCGGCTAGACCCAAACCCACTCGGCTACACCCATCCCACTCCGCTAGTCCCAAACCCACTCGGCTAGACCCAAACCCACTCGGCTAGATCGAAACCCACTCGGCTAGACCCAAACCCACTCGGCTACACCCAAACCCACTCCGCTGGACCCAAACCCCCTCGGCTAGACCCAAACCCACTCGGCTAGACCCAAACCCACTCAGCTAAACCCAAACCCACTCGGCTAGACCCAAACCCACTCGGCTAGATCGAAACCCACTCGGCTAGACCCAAACCCACTCGGCTACACCCAAACCCACTCCGCTAGACCCAAACCCCCTCGGCTAGACCCAAACCCACTCGGCTAGACCCAAACCCACTCAGCTAAACCCAAACCCACTCGGCTAGACCCAAACCCACTCGGCTTGACCGAAACCCACTCGGCTAAACCCAAACCCACTCGGCTAGACCCAAACCCACTTGGCTAGACCCAAACCCACTCGGCTAGATCCAAACCCACTCGGCTAGACCCAAACCCACTCGGCTAGACCCAAACCCCCTCTGCTAGACCCAAACCCACTCCGCTAGATCCAAACCCACTCCGCTAGACCGAAACCCACTCCGCTCGACCCAAACCCACTCAGCTACACCCAAACCCACTCGGCTAAGCCCAAACCCACCCGGCTAGACCCAAACCCACTCGGCTAGACCCCAACTCACTCGGCTAGACCCAAACACACACGGCTAGACCCAAACCCACTCGGCGAGACACAAACCCACTCCGCTAGACTCAAACCCACTCGGCTAGACCCAATCCCACTCGGCTAGACCCAAACGCACTCGGCTAGACCCAAACCCACTCGGCTAAACCCAAACCCACTCGGCTAGACCCAAACCCACTCGGCCAGACCCAAACCCACTCGGCTAGACCCAAACCCACTCGGCTAGACCCAAACCCACTCGGCTAGACCCAAACCCACTCGGCTAGACCCAAACCCACTCGGCTAGACTCAAACCCCCTCGGCTAGACAAAAACCCACTCCGCTGGATCCAAACCCACTCCGCTAGACCGAAACCCACTCCGCTAGACCCAAACCCACTCAGCTACACCCAAACCCACTCGGCTAAGCCCAAACCCACTCGGCTACACCCAAACCCACTCGGCTAGACCCAAACCCACTAGGGTAGACCCAAACCCACTCGGCTAGACCCAAACCCACTCGGCTAGACCCAAACCCACTCGGCTACACCCATCCCACTCCGCTAGTCCCAAACCCACTCGGCTAGACCCAAACCCACTCGGCTAGATCAAAACCCACTCGGCTAGACCCAAACCCACTCGGCTACACCCAAACCCACTCCGCTAGACCCAAACCCCCTCGGCTAGACCCAAACCCACTCGGCTAGACCCAAACCCACTCAGCTAAACCCAAACCCACTCGGCTAGACCCAAACCCACTCGGCTTGACCGAAACCCACTCGGCTAAACCCAAACCCACTCGGCTAGACCCAAACCCACTTGGCTAGACCCAAACCCACTCGGCTAGATCCAAACCCACTCGGCTAGACCCAAACCCACTCGGCTAGACCCAAACCCACTCGGCTAGACCCAAACCCACTCGGCTGGACCCAAACCCACTCGGCAAGACCCAAACCCACTCGGCTAGACCCAAACCCACTCGGCTAGACCCCAACTCACTCAGCTAGACCCAAACCCACACGGCTAGACCCAAACCCACTCGGCGAGACACAAACCCACTCCACTAGACTCAAACCCACTTGGCTAGACCCAATCCCACTCGGCTAGACCCAAACCCACTCGGCTAGACCCAAACCCACTCGGCTAAACCCAAACCCACTCGTCTACACCCAAACCCACTCGGCCAGACCCAAACCCACTCAGCGAGACCCAAACCCAATCGGCTAGACCCAAACCCACTCGGCTAGACCCAAACCCACTCGGCTAGACCCAAACCCACTCGGCTAGACCCAAACCCACTCGGCTAGACTCAAACCCCCTCGGCTAGACCCAAACCCACTCCGCTAGATCCAAACCCACTCCGCTAGACCGAAACCCACTCCGCTAGACCCAAACCCACTCAGCTACACCCAAACCCACTCGGCTAAGCCCAAACCCACCCAGCTAGACGCAAATCCACTCGGCTAGACCCCAACTCACTCGGCTAGACCCAAACCCACACAGCTAGACCCAAACCCACTCGGCGAGACACAAACCCACTCCGCTAGACTCAAACCCACTCGGCTAGACCCAATCCCACTCGGCTAGACCCAAACCCACTCGGCTAGACCCAAACCCACTCGGCTAGACCCAAACCCACTCGGCTAGACCAAAACCCACTCGGCTAGACCCAAACCCACTCGGCTAGACTGAAACCCACTCGGCTAGACCCAAACCCACTCGGCTACACCCAAACCCACTCGGCTAGACCCAAACCCACTAGGGTAGACCCAAACCCACTCGGCTAGACCCAAACCCACTCGGCTAGACCCAAACCCACTCGGCTACACCCATCCCACTCCGCTAGTCCCAAACCCACTCGGCTGGACCCAAACCCACTCGGCTAGATCGAAACCCACTCGGCTAGACCCAAACCCACTCGGCTACACCCAAACCCACTCCGCTAGACGCAAACCCCCTCAGCTAGACCCAAACCCACTCGGCTAGACCCAAACCCACTCGGCTAGACCCAAACCCACTCGTCTAGACCCAAACCCACTCGGCTAGACCCAAACCCACTCGGCTAAACCCAAACCCACTCGGCTAGACCCAAACCCACTTGGCTAGACCCAAACCCACTGGGCTAGATCCAAACCCACTCGGCTAGACCCAAACCCACTCGGCTAGACCCAAACCCACTCGGCTAGACCCAAACCCACTCGGCTGGACCCAAACCCACTCGGCAAGAACCAAACCCACTCGGCTAGACCCAAAAACCCACTCGGCTAGACCCAAACCCAATCCGCTAGACCCAAACCCACTCCGCTAGACCCAAACCCACTCGGCTACACCCAAACCCACTCGGCCAGACCCAAACCCGCTCGGCGAGACCCAAACCCGCTCGGCTAGACCCAAACCCACTCGGCTAGACCCAAACCCCCTCTGCTAGACCCAAACCCACTCCGCTAGATCCAAACCCACTCCGCTAGACCGAAACCCACTCCGCTAGACCCAAACCCACTCAGCTACACCCAAACCCACTCGGCTAAGCCCAAACCCACCCGGCTAGACCCAAACCCACTCGGCTAGACCCCAACTCACTCGGCTAGACCCAAACCCACACGGCTAGACCCAAACCCACTCGGCGAGACACAAACCCACTCCGCTAGACTCAAACCCACTCGGCTAGACCCAATCCCACTCGGCTAGACCCAAACCCACTCGGCTAGACCCAAACCCACTCGGCTAAACCCAAACCCACTCGGCTAGACCCAAACCCACTCGGCCAGACCCAAACCCACTCGGCGAGACCCAAACCCACTCGGCTAGACCCAAACCCACTCGGCTAGACCCAAACCCACTCGGCTAGACCCAAACCCACTCGGCTAGACCCAAACCCACTCCGCTAGACTCAAACCCCCTCGGCTAGACCCAAACCCACTCCGCTAGATCCAAACCCACTCCGCTAGACCGAAACCCACTCCGCTAGACCCAAACCCACTCAGCTACACCCAAACCCACTCGGCTAAGCCCAAACCCACCCGGCTAGACCCATCCCACTCGGCTAGACCCAAACCCACTCGGCTAGACCCAAACCCACTCGGCTAGACCCAAACCCACTCGGCTGGACCCAAACCCACTCGGCAAGACCCAAACCCACTCGGCTAGACCCAAACCCACTCGGCTAGACCCCAACTCACTCAGCTAGACCCAAACCCACACGGCTAGACCCAAACCCACTCGGCGAGACACAAACCCACTCCGCTAGACTCAAACCCACTTGGCTAGACCCAATCCCACTCGGCTAGACCCAAACCCACTCGGCTAGACCCAAACCCACTCGGCTAAACCCAAACCCACTCGTCTACACCCAAACCCACTCGGCCAGACCCAAACCCACTCAGCGAGACCCAAACCCACTCGGCTAGACCCAAACCCACTCGGCTAGACCCAAACCCACTCGGCTAGACCCAAACCCACTCGGCTAGACCCAAACCCACTCGGCTAGACTCAAACCCCCTCGGCTAGACCCAAACCCACTCCGCTAGATGCAAACCCACTCTGCTAGACCGAAACCCACTCCGCTAGACCCAAACCCACTCAGCTACACCCAAACCCACTCGGCTAAGCCCAAACCCACCCAGCTAGACGCAAATCCACTCGGCTAGACCCCAACTCACTCGGCTAGACCCAAACCCACACGGCTAGACCCAAACCCACTCGGCGAGACACAAACCCACTCCGCTAGACTCAAACCCACTCGGCTAGACCCAATCCCACTCGGCTAGACCCAAACCCACTCGGGTAGACCCAAACCCACTCGGCTAGACCCAAACCCACTCGGCTAGACCAAAAACCCACTCGGCTAGACCCAAACCCACTCGGCTAGACTGAAACCCACTCGGCTAGACCCAAACCCACTCGGCTACACCCAAACCCACTCGGCTAGACCCAAACCCACTAGGGTAGACCCAAACCCACTCGGCTAGACCCAAACCCACTCGGCTAGACCCAAACCCACTCGGCTACACCCATCCCACTCCGCTAGTCCCAAACCCACTCGGCTGGACCCAAACCCACTCGGCTAGATCGAAACCCACTCGGCTAGACCCACACCCACTCGGCTACACCCAAACCCACTCCGCTAGACGCAAACCCCCTCAGCTAGACCCAAACCCACTCGGCTAGACCCAAACCCACTCGGCTAGACCCAAACCCACTCGGCTAGACCCAAACCCACTCGGCTAGACCCAAACCCACTCGGCTAAACCCAAACCCACTCGGCTAGACCCAAACCCACTTGGCTAGACCCAAACCCACTGGGCTAGATCCAAACCCACTCGGCTAGACCCAAACCCACTCGGCTAGACCCAAACCCACTCGGCTAGACCCAAACCCACTCGGCTGGACCCAAACCCACTCGGCAAGACCCAAACCCACTCGGCTAGAACCAAAAACCCACTCGGCTAGACCCAAACCCAATCCGCTAGACCCAAACCCACTCCGCTAGACCCAAACCCACTCGGCTACACCCAAACCCACTCGGCCAGACCCAAACCCGCTCGGCGAGACCCAAACCCGCTCGGCTAGACCCAAACCCACTCGGCTAGACCCAAACCCCCTCTGCTAGACCCAAACCCACTCCGCTAGATCCAAACCCACTCCGCTAGACCGAAACCCACTCCGCTAGACCCAAACCCACTCAGCTACACCCAAACCCACTCGGCTAAGCCCAAACCCACCCGGCTAGACCCAAACCCACTCGGCTAGACCCCAACTCACTCGGCTAGACCCAAACCCACACGGCTAGACCCAAACCCACTCGGCGAGACACAAACCCACTCCGCTAGACTCAAACCCACTCGGCTAGACCCAATCCCACTCGGCTAGACCCAAACCCACTCGGCTAGACCCAAACCCACTCGGCTAGACCCAAACCCACTCGGCTAGACCCAAACCCACTCGGCCAGACCCAAACCCACTCGGCGAGACCCAAACCCACTCGGCTAGACCCAAACCCACTCGGCTAGACCCAAACCCACTCGGCTAGACCCAAACCCACTCGGCTAGACCCAAACCCACTCCGCTAGACTCAAACCCCCTCGGCTAGACCCAAACCCACTCCGCTAGATCCAAACCCACTCCGCTAGACCGAAACCCACTCCGCTAGACCCAAACCCACTCAGCTACACCCAAACCCACTCGGCTAAGCCCAAACCCACCCGGCTAGACCCAAACCCACTCGGCTAGACCCCAACTCACTCGGCTAGACCCAAACCCACACGGCTAGACCCAAACCCACTCGGCGAGACACAAACCAACTCCGCAGACTCAAACCCACTCGGCTAGACCCAATCCCACTCGGCTAGACCCAGACCCACTCGGCGAGACCCAAACCCGCTCGGCGAGACCCAAACCCGCTCGGCTAGACCCAAACCCACTCGGCTAGACCCAAACCCCCTCTGCTAGACCCAAACCCACTCCGCTAGATCCAAACCCACTCCGCTAGACCGAAACCCACTCCGCTAGACCCAAACCCACTCAGCTACACCCAAACCCACTCGGCTAAGCCCAAACCCACCCGGCTAGACCCAAACCCACTCGGCTAGACCCCAACTCACTCGGCTAGACCCAAACCCACACGGCTAGACCCAAACCCACTCGGCGAGACACAAACCCACTCCGCTAGACTCAAACCCACTCGGCTAGACCCAATCCCACTCGGCTAGACCCAAACCCACTCGGCTAGACACAAACCACTCGGCTAAACCCAAACCCACTCGGCTAGACCCAAACCCACTCGGCCAGACCCAAACCCACTCGGCGAGACCCAAACCCACTCGGCTAGACCCAAACCCACTCGGCTAGACCCAAACCCACTCGGCTAGACCCAAACCCACTCGGCTAGACCCAAACCCACTCCGCTAGACTCAAACCCCCTCGGCTAGACCCAAACCCACTCCGCTAGATCCAAACCCACTCCGCTAGACCGAAACCCACTCCGCTAGACCCAAACCCACTCAGCTACACCCAAACCCACTCGGCTAAGCCCAAACCCACCCGGCTAGACCCAAACCCACTCGGCTAGACCCCAACTCACTCGGCTAGACCCAAACCCACACGGCTAGACCCAAACCCACTCGGCGAGACACAAACCAACTCCGCAGACTCAAACCCACTCGGCTAGACCCAATCCCACTCGGCTAGACCCAAACCCACTCGGCGAGACCCAAACCCACTCGTCTAGACCCAAACCCACTCAGCTAGACCCAAACCTACTCGGCTAGACCCAAACCCACTTGGCTAGACTCAAACCCACTCGGCTAGACCCAAACCCACTCTGCTAGACCCAAACCCACTCGGCTAGACCCAAACCCACTCGGCTAGACCCAAACCCACTCGGCTAGACCCATACCCACTCGGCTAGACCCAAACCCTCACGGCTAGACCAAAACCCACTCCGCTAGACCCAAACCCACTCCGCTAGACCCAAACCCACTCTGCTAGAACCAAACCCACTCCGTTAGACCCAAACCCAGTCCGCTAGACCCAAACCCACTCGGCTAGACCCAAACCCACTCGGCTAGCACCAAACCCACTCGGCTGGACCCAAACCCACTCGGCTGGACCCAAACCCACTCGGCTAAGCCCAAACCCACCCGGCTAAACCCAAACCCACTCGGCTAGACCCAAACAAACTCGGCTAGACCCAAACCCACTCGGATAGACCCCAACCCACTCGGCTAGACACAAACCCACTCGGCTAGACGCAAACCCACTCGGCTACACCCAAACCCACTCGGCTAGAGTGAAACCCACTCGTCTAGACCCAAACCCACTCGTCTATACCCAAACCCACTCGGCTGAACTCAAACCCACTCGGCTAGACCCAAACCCACTCGGCTACACCCATCCCACTCCGCTATTCCCAAACCCACTCGGCTAGACCCAAACCCACTCGGCTAGACCGAAACCCACTCGGTAGACCCAAACCCACTCGGCTAAACCCAAACCCACTCCGCTAGACCCAAACCCACTCGGCTAGACGCAAACCCACTCGGCTAGACCCAAACCCACCAGGCTAGACCCAAACCCACACGGCTAGACCCAAACCCACTTGGCTAGACCCAAACCCACTCGGCTAGACCCAAACCCACTCACTAGACCCAAACCCACTCGCTAGACCCAAACCCACTCGGCTAAACCCAAACCCAGTCGGCTAGACCCAAACCCCTCTCACTAGACCCAAACCCACTCGCTAGACCCAAACCCACTCGGCTAGACCGAAACCCACTCGGCTAGACCCAAACCCACTCGGCTAGACCCAAACCCACTCGGCAAGACCCAAACCCACTCGGCTAGACCCAAAAACCCACTCGGCTAGACCCAAACCCACTCGGCTAGACCCAAACCCACTCGGCCAGAACCAAACATAGAAACATAGAAACATAGAAAATAGGTGCAGGAGTAGGCCATTCGGCCCTTCGAGCCTGCACCGCCATTCAATGTGATCATGGCTGATCATCCAACTCAGTATCCCGTACCTGCCTTCTCTCCATACCCCCTGATCCCTTTAGCCACAAGTGCCACATCTAACGCCCTCTTAAATATAGCCAATGAACTGGCCTCAACTACCTTCAGTGGCAGAGAATTCCAGAGAATCACCACTCTCTGTGTAAAGAATGTTTTCCTCATTTCGGTCCTAAAGGAATTCCCCCTTATCCTTAGACTGTGACCCCTTGTTCTGGACTCCCCCAACATCGGGAACAATCTTCCAGCATCTAGCTTGTCCAACCCCTTAAGAATTTTGTAAGTTTCTATAAGATCCCCCCTCAATCTTCTAAATTCCAGCGAGTACAAGCCGAGTCTATCCAATCTTTCCTCATATGAAAGTCCTGACATCCCAGGAATCAGTCTGGTGAATCTTCTCTGTACCCCCTCTATGGCAAGGATGTCTTTCCTCAGAATTGGAGACCAAAACTGTACGCAGTACTCCAGGTGTGGCCTCACCAAAACCCTGTACAACTGCAGTAGAACCTCCCTGCTCCTATACTCAAATCCTTTCGCTATGAATGCTAACATACCATTTGCTTTCTTCACTGCCTGCTGCACCTGCATGCCTACTTTCAATGACTGGTGTACCATGACACCCAGGTCTCGTTGCATCTCCCCCTTACCTAATCTGCTACCATTCAGATAATAGTCTACCCTCATGTTTTTGCCACCAAAGTGGATAACCTCACATTTATCCACATTGTACTGCATCTGCCATGCATCTGCCCATTCACTCAGCCTATCCAAATCACCCTGCAGCCTCCAAGCATCCTCCTCACACCTAACTATACCCCCCAGCTTGGTATCATCTGCAAATTTGGAGATGTTGCATTGAATTCCCTCGTCCAAATCATTAATATATATTGTAAATAGCTGGGGTCCCAGCACTGAGCCTTGCGGCACCCCACTAGTCACTGCCTGCCATTCTGAAAAGGACCCGTTTACTCCTACCCTTTGCCTCCTGTCTGCTAGCCAGTTCTCTATCCACATCAATACTGAACCCCCAATACCGAGTGCTTTAAGTTTGTATGCTAATCTCTTATGCGGGACCTTGTCGAAAGCCTTCTGAAAGTCTAGATATAACACATCCACTGGTTCTCCCTTATCCACTCTACTAGTTACATCCTCGAAAAATTCTATCAGATTTGTCAGACATGATTTACCTTTCGTAAATCCATGCTGACTTTGTCCAATGATTTCACCACTTTCCAAATGCGCTGCTATCCCATCTTTAATAACTGACTCTAGCAGTTTCCCCACTACCGATGTTAGACTAACTGGTCTGTAATTCCCCGCTTTCTCTCTCCCTCCTTTTTTAAAAAGTGGGGTTACATTAGCTACCCTCCAATCCTCAGGAACTACTCCAGAATCTAAGGAATTTTGAAAAATTATCACTAATGCATCCACTATTTCTGTGGCTACCTCCTTGAGTACTCTGGGATGCAGACTATCTGGCCCTGGGGATTTATCGGCCTTCAATCCGTTCAATTTACCCAACACCACCTCCCGGCTAACCTGGATTTCACTCAGTTCCTCCATCTTATTTGTCCCCCGTTCCACTGCTATTTCCGGCAGATTATTTATGTCTTCCTTAGTGAAGACAGAACCAAAGTAGTTATTCAATTGGTCTGCCATGTCCTTGTTCCCCATGATCAAAACCCACTCGGCGAGACCCAAACCCACTCGGCTAGACCCAAACCCACTCGGCTACACCCAACCCCACTCGGCTAGACCCAAACCCACTCGGCTACACCCAAACCCACTCGGCTAGATCCAAACCCAATCGGCTTGACCCAAACCCACTCGGCTAAGCCCAAACCCACTCGGCTAGACCCAAACCCACTCGGCTACACCCAAACCCACTCGGCTAGACCCAAACCCACTCGGCTACACCCATCCCACTCCGCTAGTCCCAAACCCACTCGGCTGGACCCAAACCCACTCGGCTAGATCGAAACCCACTCGGCTAGACCCAAACCCACTCGGCTACACCCAAACCCACTCCGCTAGACCCAAACCCCCTCGGCTAGACCCAAACCCACTCGGCTAGACCCAAACCCACTCGGCTAGACCCAAACCCACTCGGCTAGACCCAAACCCACTCGGCTAGACCCAAACACATTCGGCTAGACCCACACCCACTCGGCTAGACCCCAACCCACTCGGCTAGACCCAAACCCACACGGCTAGACCCAAACCCACTCGGCGAGAAACAAACCCACTCCGCTAGACTCAAACCCAGTCGGCCAGACCCAATCCCACTCGGGTAGACCCAAACCCACTCGGCTAGACCCAAACCCACTCGGCTAGACCCAAACCCACTCGGCTAGACCCAAACCCACTCGGCTAGACCAAAACCCACACGGCTAGACCCAAACCCACTCGGCTAGACTGAAACCCACTCGGCTAGACCCAAACCCACTCGGCTACACCCAAACCCACTCGGCTAGACCCAAACCCACTAGGGTAGACCCAAACCCACTCGGCTAGACCCAAACCCACTCGGCTAGACCCAAACCCACTCGGCTACACCCATCCCACTCCGCTAGTCCCAAACCCACTCGGCTAGACCCAAACCCACTCGGCTAGATCGAAACCCACTCGGCTAGACCCAAACCCACTCGGCTACACCCAAACCCACTCCGCTAGACCCAAACCCCCTCGGCTAGACCCAAACCCACTCGGCTAGAGCCAAACCCACTCGGCTAGACCCAAACCCACTCGGCCAGACCCAAACCCACTCGGCTAGACCCAAACCCACTCGGCTAAACCCAAACCCACTCGGCTAGACCCAAACCCACTTGGCTAGACCCAAACCCACTCGGCTAGATCCAAACCCACTCGGCTAGACCCAAACCCACTCCGCTAGACCCAAACCCACTCGGCTACGCCCAAACCCACTCGGCCAGACCCAAACCCGCTCGGCGAGAAACAAACCCACTCCGCTAGACTCAAACCCACTCGGCCAGACCCAATCCCACTCGGGTAGACCCAAACCCACTCGGCTAGACCCAAACCCACTCGGCTAGACCCAAACCCACTCGGCTAGACCCAAACCCACTCGGCTAGACCAAAACCCACACGGCTAGACCCAAACCCACTCGGCTAGACTGAAACCCACTCGGCTAGACCCAAACCCACTCGGCTACACCCAAACCCACTCGGCTAGACCCAAACCCACTAGGGTAGACCCAAACCCACTCGGCTAGACCCAAACCCACTCGGCTAGACCTAAACCCACTCGGCTACACCCATCCCACTCCGCTAGTCCCAAACCCACTCGGCTAGACCCAAACCCACTCGGCTAGATCGAAACCCACTCGGCTAGACCCAAACCCACTCGGCTACACCCAAACCCACTCCGCTAGACCCAAACCCCCTCGGCTAGACCCAAACCCACTCGGCTAGAGCCAAACCCACTCGGCTAGACCCAAACCCACTCGGCCAGACCCAAACCCACTCGGCTAGACCCAAACCCACTCGGCTAAACCCAAACCCACTCGGCTAGACCCAAACCCACTTGGCTAGACCCAAACCCACTCGGCTAGATCCAAACCCACTCGGCTAGACCCAAACCCACTCCGCTAGACCCAAACCCACTCGGCTACACCCAAACCCACTCGGCCAGACCCAAACCCGCTCGGCGAGACCCAAACCCACTTGGCTAGACCCAAACCCACTCGGCTAGACCCAAACCCCCTCTGCTAGACCCAAACCCACTCCGCTAGATCCAAACCCACTCCGCTAGACCGAAACCCACTCCGCTAGACCCAAACCCACTCAGCTACACCCAAACCCACTCGGCTAAGCCCTAACCCACCCGGCTAGACCCAAACCCACTCGGCTAGACCCCAACTCACTCGGCTAGACCCAAACCCACACGGCTAGACCCAAACCCACTCGGCGAGACACAAACCCACTCCGCTAGACTCAAACCCACTCGGCTAGACCCAATCCCACTCGGCTAGACCCAAACCCACTCGGCTAGACCCAAACCCACTCAGCTGGACCCAAACCCACTCGGCAAGACCCAAACCCACTCGGCTAGACCCAAAAACCCACTCGGCTAGACCCAAACCCAATCCGCTAGACCCAAACCCACTCCGCTAGACCCAAACCCACTCGGCTACACCCAAACCCACTCGGCCAGACCCAAACCCGCTCGGCGAGACCCAAACCCACTCGGCTAGACCCAAACCCACTCGGCTAGACCCAAACCCCCTCTGCTAGACCCAAACCCACTCCGCTAGATCCAAACCCACTCCGCTAGACCGAAACCCACTCCGCTAGACCCAAACCCAGTCAGCTACACCCAAACCCACTCGGCTAAGCACTAACCCACCCGGCTAGACCCAAACCCACTCGGCTAGACCCCAACTCACTCGGCTAGACCCAAACCCACACGGCTAGACCGAAACCCACTCGGCGAGACACAAATCCACTCCGCTAGACTCAAACCCACTCGGCTAGACCCAATCCCACTCGGCTAGACCCAAACCCACTCGGCTAGACCCAAACCCACTCGGCTAAACCCAAACCCACTCGGCTAGACCCAAACCCACTCGGCCAGACCCAAACCCACTCGGCGAGACCCAAACCCACTCGGCTAGACACAAACCCACTCGGCTAGACCCAAACCCACTCGGCTAGACCCAAACCCACTCGGCTAGACCCAAACCCACTCGGCTAGACTCAAACCCCCTCGGCTAGAACCAAACCCACTCCGCTAGATCCAAACCCACTCAGCTACACCCAAACCCACTCGGCTAAGCCCAAACCCACCCGACTAGACCCAAACCCACTCGGCTGGACCCCAACTCACTCGGCTAGACCCAAACCCACACGGCTAGACCCAAACCCACTCGGCGAGACACAAACCCACTCCGCTAGACTCAAACCCATTCGGCTAGACCCAATCCCACTCGGCTAGACCCAAACCCACTCGGCTAGACCCAAACCCACTCGTCTAGACCCAAACCCACTCAGCTAGACCCAAACCTACTCGGCTAGACACAAACCCACTGGGCTAGACCCAAACCCACTCGGCTAGACCCAAACCCACTCCGCTAGACCCAAACCCACTCGGCTAGACCCAAACCCACTCGGCTAGACCCAAACCCACTCGGCTAGACCCAAACCCACTCGGCTAGACCCAAACCCTCACGGCTAGACCAAAACCCACTCCGCTAGACCCAAACCCACTCCGCTAGACCCAAACCCACTCTGCTAGACCCAAACCCACTCCGCTAGACCCCAACCCGGTCCGCTAGATCCAAACCCACTCGGCTAGACCCAAACCCACTCGGCTAGAACCAAACCCACTCGGCTGGACCCAAACCCACTCGGCTAGACCCAAACCCACTCGGCTAAGCCCAAACCCACCCGGCTAGACCCAAACCCACTCGGCTAGACCCAAACCAACTCGGCTAGACCCAAACCCACTCGGATAGACCCCAACCCACTCGGCTAGACACAAACCCACTCGGCTAGACCCAAACCCACTCGGCTACACCCAAACCCACTCGGCTAGAAGCAAACCCACTCGCTAGACCCAAACCCACTCGGCTAAACCCAAACCCAGTCGGCTAGACCCAAACCCCCTCACTAGACCCAAACCCACTCGCTAGACCCAAACCCACTCGGCTAGACCCAAACCCACTCGGCTAGATCCAAACCCACTCCGCTAGACCGAAACCCACTCCGCTAGACCCAAACCCAGTCAGCTACACCCAAACCCACTCGGCTAAGCCCTAACCCACCCGGCTAGACCCAAACCCACTCGGCTAGACCCCAACTCACTCGGCTAGACCCAAACCCACACGGCTAGACCGAAACCCACTCGGCGAGACACAAATCCACTCCGCTAGACTCAAACCCACTCGGCTAGACCCAATCCCACTCGGCTAGACCCAAACCCACTCGGCTAGACCCAAACCCACTCGGCTAAACCCAAACCCACTCGGCTAGACCCAAACCCACTCGGCCAGACCCAAACCCACTCGGCGAGACCCAAACCCACTCGGCTAGACACAAACCCACTCGGCTAGACCCAAACCCACTCGGCTAGACCCAAACCCACTCGGCTAGACCCAAACCCACTCGGCTAGACTCAAACCCCCTCGGCTAGAACCAAACCCACTCCGCTAGATCCAAACCCACTCCGCTAGACCGAAACCCACTCCGCTAGACCCAAACCCACTCAGCTACACCCAAACCCACTCGGCTAAGCCCAAACCCACCCGGCTAGACCCAAACCCACTCGGCTGGACCCCAACTCACTCGGCTAGACCCAAACCCACACGGCTAGACCCAAACCCACTCGGCGAGACACAAACCCACTCCGCTAGACTCAAACCCATTCGGCTAGACCCAATCCCACTCGGCTAGACCCAAACCCACTCGGCTAGACCCAAACCCACTCGTCTAGACCCAAACCCACTCAGCTAGACCCAAACCTACTCGGCTAGACACAAACCCACTGGGCTAGACCCAAACCCACTCGGCTAGACCCAAACCCACTCCGCTAGACCCAAACCCACTCGGCTAGACCCAAACACACTCGGCTAGACCCAAACCCACTCGGCTAGACCCAAACCCACTCGGCTAGACCCAAACCCTCACGGCTAGACCAAAACCCACTCCGCTAGACCCAAACCCACTCCGCTAGACCCAAACCCACTCTGCTAGACCCAAACCCACTCCGCTAGACCCCAACCCAGTCCGCTAGATCCAAACCCACTCGGCTAGACCCAAACCCACTCGGCTAGAACCAAACCCACTCGGCTGGACCCAAACCCACTCGGCTGGACCCAAACCAACTCGGCTAGACCCAAACCCACTCGGATAGACCCCAACCCACTCGGCTAGACACAAACCCACTTGGCTAGACCCAAACCCACTCGGCTACACCCAAACCCACTCGGCTAGAGTGAAACCCACTCGTCTAGACCCAAACCCACTCGGCCAGACCCAAACCCACTCGGCTAAACCCAAACCCACTCCGCTAGACCCAAACCCACTCGGCTAGAAGCAAACCCACTCGGCTAGACCCAAACCCACTAGGCTAGACCCAAACCCACACGGCTAGACCCAAACCCACTCGGCTAGACCCAAACCAACTCGGCTAGACCCAAACCCACTCGGATAGACCCCAACCCACTCGGCTAGACACAAACCCACTCGGCTAGACCCAAACCCACTCGGCTACACCCAAACCCACTCGGCTAGAGTGAAACCCACTCGTCTAGACCCAAACCCACTCGGCCAGACCCAAACCCACTCGGCTAAACCCAAACCCACTCCGCTAGACCCAAACCCACTCGGCTAGAAGCAAACCCACTCGCTAGACCCAAACCCACTCGGCTAAACCCAAACCCAGTCGGCTAGACCCAAACCCCCTCACTAGACCCAAACCCACTCGCTAGACCCAAACCCACTCGGCTAGACCCAAACCCACTCGGCTAGATCCAAACCCACTCCGCTAGACCGAAACCCACTCCGCTAGACCCAAACCCACTCAGCTACACCCAAACCCACTCGGCTAAGCCCAAACCCACCCGGCTAGACCCAAACCCACTCGGCTAGACCCCAACTCACTCGGCTAGACCCAAACCCACACGGCTAGACCCAAACCCACTCGGCGAGACACAAACCAACTCCGCAGACTCAAACCCACTCGGCTTGACCCAATCCCACTCGGCTAGACCCAGACCCACTCGGCGAGACCCAAACCCGCTCGGCGAGACCCAAACCCGCTCGGCTAGACCCAAACCCACTCGGCTAGACCCAAACCCCCTCTGCTAGACCCAAAC
Source organism: Raja brachyura (assembly GCA_963514005.1). The sequence continues at coordinate 633,085 of OY740794.1, read as the reverse complement.
CCACTCCGCTAGATCCAAACCCACTCCGCTAGACCGAAACCCACTCCGCTAGACCCAAACCCACTCAGCTACACCCAAACCCACTCGGCTAAGCCCAAACCCACCCGGCTAGACCCAAACCCACTCGGCTAGACCCCAACTCACTCGGCTAGACCCCAACCCACACGGCTAGACCCAAACCCACTCGGCGAGACACAAACCCACTCCGCTAGACTCAAACCCACTCGGCTAGACCCAATCCCACTCGGCTAGACCCAAACCCACTCGGCTAGACCCAAACCCACTCGGCTAAACCCAAACCCACTCGGCTAGACCCAAACCCACTCGGCCAGACCCAAACCCACTCGGCGAGACCCAAACCCACTCGGCTAGACCCAAACCCACTCGGCTAGACCCAAACCCACTCGGCTAGACCCAAACCCACTCGGCTAGACCCAAACCCACTCCGCTAGACTCAAACCCCCTCGGCTAGACCCAAACCCACTCCGCTAGATCCAAACCCACTCCGCTAGACCGAAACCCACTCCGCTAGACCCAAACCCACTCAGCTACACCCAAACCCACTCGGCTAAGCCCAAACCCACCCGGCTAGACCCAAACCCACTCGGCTAGACCCCAACTCACTCGGCTAGACCCAAACCCACACGGCTAGACCCAAACCCACTCGGCGAGACACAAACCAACTCCGCAGACTCAAACCCACTCGGCTAGACCCAATCCCACTCGGCTAGACCCAAACCCACTCGGCGAGACCCAAACCCACTCGTCTAGACCCAAACCCACTCAGCTAGACCGAAACCTACTCGGCTAGACCCAAACCCACTTGGCTAGACTCAAACCCACTCGGCTAGACCCAAACCCACTCCGCTAGACCCAAACCCACTCGGCTAGACCCAAACCCACTCGGCTAGACCCAAACCCACTCGGCTAGACCCATACCCACTCGGCTAGACCCAAACCCTCACGGCTAGACCAAAACCCACTCCGCTAGACCCAAACCCACTCCGCTAGACCCAAACCCACTCTGCTAGACCCAAACCCACTCCGCTAGACCCAAACCCAGTCCGCTAGACCCAAACCCACTCGGCTAGACCCAAACCCACTCGGCTAGCACCAAACCCACTCGGCTGGACCCAAACCCACTCGGCTGGACCCAAACCCACTCGGCTAAGCCCAAACCCACCCGGCTAAACCCAAACCCACTCGGCTAGACCCAAACAAACTCGGCTAGACCCAAACCCACTCGGATAGACCCCAACCCACTCGGCTAGACACAAACCCACTCGGCTAGACGCAAACCCACTCGGCTACACCCAAACCCACTCGGCTAGAGTGAAACCCACTCGTCTAGACCCAAACCCACTCGTCTATACCCAAACCCACTCGGCTGAACTCAAACCCACTCGGCTAGACCCAAACCCACTCGGCTACACCCATCCCACTCCGCTATTCCCAAACCCACTCGGCTAGACCCAAACCCACTCGGCTAGACCGAAACCCACTCGGTAGACCCAAACCCACTCGGCTAAACCCAAACCCACTCCGCTAGACCCAAACCCACTCGGCTAGACGCAAACCCACTCGGCTAGACCCAAACCCACCAGGCTAGACCCAAACCCACACGGCTAGACCCAAACCCACTTGGCTAGACCCAAACCCACTCGGCTAGACCCAAACCCACTCACTAGACCCAAACCCACTCGCTAGACCCAAACCCACTCGGCTAAACCCAAACCCAGTCGGCTAGACCCAAACCCCTCTCACTAGACCCAAACCCACTCGCTAGACCCAAACCCACTCGGCTAGACCGAAACCCACTCGGCTAGACCCAAACCCACTCGGCTAGACCCAAACCCACTCGGCTAGACCCAAACCCACTCGGCTAGATCCAAACCCACTCGGCTAGACCCAAACCCACTCGGCTAGACCCAAACACACTCGGCTAGACCCAAACCCACTCGGCTGGACCCAAACCCACTCGGCAAGACCCAAACCCACTCGGCTAGACCCAAAAACCCACTCGGCTAGACCCAAACCCACTCGGCTAGACCCAAACCCACTCGGCCAGAACCAAACCCACTCGGCGAGACCCAAACCCACTCGGCTAGACCCAAACCCACTCGGCTACACCCAACCCCACTCGGCTAGACCCAAACCGACTCGGCTACACCCAAACCCACTCGGCTAGACCCAAACCCAATCGGCTTGACCCAAACCCACTCGGCTAAGCCCAAACCCACTCGGCTAGACCCAAACCCACTCGGCTACACCCAAACCCACTCGGCTAGACCCAAACCCACTCGGCTACACCCATCCCACTCCGCTAGTCCCAAACCCACTCGGCTGGACCCAAACCCACTCGGCTAGATCGAAACCCACTCGACTAGACCCAAACCCACTCGGCTACACCCAAACCCACTCCGCTAGACCCAAACCCCCTCGGCTAGACCCAAACCCACTCGGCTAGACCCAAACCCACTCGGCTAGACCCAAACCCACTCGGCTAGACCCAAACCCACTCGGCTAGACCCAAACACATTCGGCTGGACCCACACCCACTCGGCTAGACCCCAACCCACTCGGCTAGACCCAAACCCACACGGCTAGACCCAAACCCACTCGGCGAGAAACAAACCCACTCCGCTAGACTCAAACCCAGTCGGCCAGACCCAATCCCACTCGGGTAGACCCAAACCCACTCGGCTAGACCCAAACCCACTCTTCTAGACCCAAACCCACTCGGCTAGACCCAAACCCACTCGGCTAGACCAAAACCCACACGGCTAGACCCAAACCCACTCGGCTAGACTGAAACCCACTCGGCTAGACCCAAACCCACTCGGCTACACCCAAACCCACTCGGCTAGACCCAAACCCACTAGGGTAGACCCAAACCCACTCGGCTAGACCCAAACCCACTCGGCTAGACCCAAACCCACTCGGCTACACCCATCCCACTCCGCTAGTCCCAAACCCACTCGGCTAGACCCAAACCCACTCGGCTAGATCGAAACCCACTCGGCTAGACCCAAACCCACTCGGCTACACCCAAACCCACTCCGCTAGACCCAAACCCCCTCGGCTAGACCCAAACCCAGTCGGCTAGAGCCAAACCCACTCGGCTAGACCCAAACCCACTCGGCCAGACCCAAACCCACTCGGCTAGACCCAAACCCACTCGGCTAGATCCAAACCCACTCGGCTAGACCCAAACCCACTCGGCTAGACCCAAACACACTCGGCTAGACCCAAACCCACTCGGCTGGACCCAAACCCACTCGGCAAGACCCAAACCCACTCGGCTAGACCCAAAAACCCACTCGGCTAGACCCAAACCCACTCGGCTAGACCCAAACCCACTCGGCCAGAACCAAACCCACTCGGCGAGACCCAAACCCACTCGGCTAGACCCAAACCCACTCGGCTACACCCAACCCCACTCGGCTAGACCCAAACCCACTCGGCTACACCCAAACCCACTCGGCTAGACCCAAACCCAATCGGCTTGACCCAAACCCACTCGGCTAAGCCCAAACCCACTCGGCTAGACCCAAACCCACTCGGCTACACCCAAACCCACTCGGCTAGACCCAAACCCACTCGGCTACACCCATCCCACTCCGCTAGACCCAAACCCACTCGGCTGGACCCAAACCCACTCGGCTAGATCGAAACCCACTCGACTAGACCCAAACCCACTCGGCTACACCCAAACCCACTCCGCTAGACCCAAACCCCCTCGGCTAGACCCAAACCCACTCGGCCAGACCCAAACCCACTCGGCTAGACCCAAACCCACTCGGCTAGATCCAAACCCACTCGGCTAGACCCAAACCCACTCGGCTAGACCCAAACACACTCGGCTAGACCCAAACCCACTCGGCTGGACCCAAACCCACTCGGCAAGACCCAAACCCACTCGGCTAGACCCAAAAACCCACTCGGCTAGACCCAAACCCACTCGGCTAGAACCAAACCCACTCGGCCAGAACCAAACCCACTCGGCGAGACCCAAACCCACTCGGCTAGACCCAAACCCACTCGGCTACACCCAACCCCACTCGGCTAGACCCAAACCCACTCGGCTACACCCAAACCCACTCGGCTAGACCCAAACCCAATCGGCTTGACCCAAACCCACTCGGCTAAGCCCAAACCCACTCGGCTAGACCCAAACCCACTCGGCTACACCCAAACCCACTCGGCTAGACCCAAACCCACTCGGCTACACCCATCCCACTCCGCTAGTCCCAAACCCACTCGGCTGGACCCAAACCCACTCGGCTAGATCGAAACCCACTCGACTAGACCCAAACCCACTCGGCTACACCCAAACCCACTCCGCTAGACCCAAACCCCCTCGGCTAGACCCAAACCCACTCGGCTAGACCCAAACCCACTCGGCTAGACCCAAACCCACTCGGCTAGACCCAAACCCACTCGGCTAGACCCAAACACATTCGGCTGGACCCACACCCACTCGGCTAGACCCCAACCCACTCGGCTAGACCCAAACCCACACGGCTAGACCCAAACCCACTCGGCGAGAAACAAACCCACTCCGCTAGACTCAAACCCAGTCGGCCAGACCCAATCCCACTCGGGTAGACCCAAACCCACTCGGCTAGACCCAAACCCACTCGGCTAGACCCAAACCCACTCGGCTAGACCCAAACCCACTCGGCTACACCAAAACCCACACGGCTAGACCCAAACCCACTCGGCTAGACTGAAACCCACTCGGCTAGACCCAAACCCACTCGGCTACACCCAAACCCACTCGGCTAGACCCAAACCCACTAGGGTAGACCCAAACCCACTCGGCTAGACCCAAACCCACTCGGCTAGACCCAAACCCACTCGGCTACACCCATCCCACTCCGCTAGTCCCAAACCCACTCGGCTAGACCCAAACCCACTCGGCTAGATCGAAACCCACTCGGCTAGACCCAAACCCACTCGGCTACACCCAAACCCACTCCGCTAGACCCAAACCCCCTCGGCTAGACCCAAACCCACTCGGCTAGAGCCAAACCCACTCGGCTAGACCCTAACCCACTCGGCCAGACCCAAACCCACTCGGCTAGACCCAAACCCACTCGGCTAAACCCAAACCCACTCGGCTAGACCCAAACCCACTTGGCTAGACCCAAACCCACTCGGCTAGATCCAAACCCACTCGGCTAGACCCAAACCCACTCCGCTAGACCCAAACCCACTCGGCTACGCCCAAACCCACTCGGCCAGACCCAAACCCGCTCGGCGAGAAACAAACCCACTCCGCTAGACTCAAACCCACTCGGCCAGACCCAATCCCACTCGGGTAGACCCAAACCCACTCGGCTAGACCCAAACCCACTCGGCTAGACCCAAACCCACTCGGCTAGACCCAAACCCACTCGGCTAGACCAAAACCCACACGGCTAGACCCAAACCCACTCGGCTAGACTGAAACCCACTCGGCTAGACCCAAACCCACTCGGCTACACCCAAACCCACTCGGCTAGACCCAAACCCACTAGGGTAGACCCAAACCCACTCGGCTAGACCCAAACCCACTCGGCTAGACCCAAACCCACTCGGCTACACCCATCCCACTCCGCTAGTCCCAAACCCACTCGGCTAGACCCAAACCCACTCGGCTAGATCGAAACCCACTCGGCTAGACCCAAACCCACTCGGCTACACCCAAACCCACTCCGCTAGACCCAAACCCCCTCGGCTAGACCCAAACCCACTCGGCTAGAGCCAAACCCACTCGGCTAGACCCAAACCCACTCGGCCAGACCCAAACCCACTCGGCTAGACCCAAACCCACTCGGCTAAACCCAAACCCACTCGGCTAGACCCAAACCCACTTGGCTAGACCCAAACCCACTCGGCTAGATCCAAACCCCCTCGGCTAGACCCAAACCCACTCCGCTAGACCCAAACCCACTCGGCTACACCCAAACCCACTCGGCCAGACCCAAACCCGCTCGGCGAGACCCAAACCCACTTGGCTAGACCCAAACCCACTCGGCTAGACCCAAACCCCCTCTGCTAGACCCAAACCCACTCCGCTAGATCCAAACCCACTCCGCTAGACCGAAACCCACTCCGCTAGACCCAAACCCACTCAGCTACACCCAAACCCACTCGGCTAAGCCCTAACCCACCCGGCTAGACCCAAACCCACTCGGCTAGACCCCAACTCACTCGGCTAGACCCAAACCCACACGGCTAGACCCAAACCCACTCGGCGAGACACAAACCCACTCCGCTAGACTCAAACACACTCGGCTAGACCTAATCCCACTCGGCTAGACCCAAACCCACTCGGCTAGACCCAAACCCACTCAGCTGGACCCAAACCCACTCGGCAAGACCCAAACCCACTCGGCTAGACCCAAAAACCCACTCGGCTAGACCCAAACCCAATCCGCTAGACCCAAACCCACTCCGCTAGACCCAAACCCACTCGGCTACACCCAAACCCACTCGGCCAGACCCAAACCCGCTCGGCGAGACCCAAACCCACTCGGCTAGACCCAAACCCACTCGGCTAGACCCAAACCCCCTCTGCTAGACCCAAACCCACTCCGCTAGATCCAAACCCACTCCGCTAGACCGAAACCCACTCCGCTAGACCCAAACCCAGTCAGCTACACCCAAACCCACTCGGCTAAGCCCTAACCCACCCGGCTAGACCCAAACCCACTCGGCTAGACCCCAACTCACTCGGCTAGACCCAAACCCACACGGCTAGACCGAAACCCACTCGGCGAGACACAAATCCACTCCGCTAGACTCAAACCCACTCGGCTAGACCCAATCCCACTCGGCTAGACCCAAACCCACTCGGCTAGACCCAAACCCACTCGGCTAAACCCAAACCCACTCGGCTAGACCCAAACCCACTCGGCCAGACCCAAACCCACTCGACGAGACCCAAACCCACTCGGCTAGACACAAACCCACTCGGCTAGACCCAAACCCACTCGGCTAGACCCAAACCCACTCGGCTAGACCCAAACCCACTCGGCTAGACTCAAACCCCCTCGGCTAGAACCAAACCCACTCCGCTAGATCCAAACCCACTCCGCTAGACCGAAACCCACTCCGCTAGACCCAAACCCACTCAGCTACACCCAAACCCACTCGGCTAAGCCCAAACCCACCCGGCTAGACCCAAACCCACTCGGCTGGACCCCAACTCACTCGGCTAGACCCAAACCCACACGGCTAGACCCAAACCCACTCGGCGAGACACAAACCCACTCGGCTAGACCCAAACCCACTCGTCTAGACCCAAACCCACTCAGCTAGACCCAAACCTACTCGGCTAGACACAAACCCACTGGGCTAGACCCAAACCCACTCGGCTAGACCCAAACCCACTCCGCTAGACCCAAACCCACTCCGCTAGACCCAAACCCACTCGGCTAGACCCAAACCCACTCGGCTAGACCCAAACCCACTCGGCTAGACCCAAACCCTCACGGCTAGACCAAAACCCACTCCGCTAGACCCAAACCCACTCCGCTAGACCCAAACCCACTCTGCTAGACCCAAACCCACTCCGCTAGACCCCAACCCAGTCCGCTAGATCCAAACCCACTCGGCTAGACCCAAACCCACTCGGCTAGAACCAAACCCACTCGGCTGGACCCAAACCCACTCGGCTGGACCCAAACCCACTCGGCTAAGCCCAAACCCACCCGGCTAGACCCAAACCCACCCGGCTAGACCCAAACCAACTCGGCTAGACCCAAACCCACTCGGATAGACCCCAACCCACTCGGCTAGACACAAACCCACTCAGCTAGACCCAAACCCACTCGGCTACACCCAAACCCACTCGGCTAGAGTGAAACCCACTCGTCTAGACCCAAACCCACTCGGCCAGACCCAAACCCACTCGGCTAAACCCAAACCCACTCCGCTAGACCCAAACCCACTCGGCTAGAAGCAAACCCACTCGGCTAGACCCAAACCCACTAGGCTAGACCCAAACCCACACGGCTAGACCCAAACCCACTCGGCTAGACCCAAACCAACTCGGCTAGACCCAAACCCACTCGGATAGACCCCAACCCAATCGGCTAGACACAAACCCACTCGGCTAGACCCAAACCCACTCGGCTACACCCAAACCCACTCGGCTAGAGTGAAACCCACTCGTCTAGACCCAAACCCACTCGGCCAGACCCAAACCCACTCGGCTAAACCCAAACCCACTCCGCTAGACCCAAACCCACTCGGCTAGAAGCAAACCCACTCGGCTAGACCCAAACCCACTCACTAGACCCAAACCCACTCGCTAGACCCAAACCCACTCGGCTAAACCCAAACTCAGTCGGCTAGACCCAAACCCCCTCACTAGACCCAAACCCACTCGCTAGACCCAAACCCACTCGGCTAGACCCAAACCCACTCGGCTAGATCCAAACCCACTCGGCCAGACCCAAACCCACTCGGCTAGACCCAAACCCACTCGGCTAGACCCAAACCCACTCGGCTAGATCCAAACCCACTCGGCTAGACCCAAACGCACTCGGCTAGACCCAAACACACTCGGCTAGACCCAAACCCACTCGGCTGGAGCCAAACCCACTCGGCAAGACCCAAACCCACTCGGCTAGACCCAAAAACCCACTCGGCTAGACCCAAACCCACTCGGCTAGACCCAAACCCACTCGGCCAGAACCAAACCCACTCGGCGAGACCCAAACCCACTCGGCTAGACCCAAACCCACTCGGCTAGACCCAACCCCACTCGGCTAGACCCAAACCCACTCGGCTACACCCAAACCCACTCGGCTAGACCCAAACCCAATCGGCTTGACCCAAACCCACTCGGCTAAGCCCAAACCCACTCGGCTAGACCCAAACCCACTCGGCTACACCCAAACCCACTCGGCTAGACCCAAACCCACTCGGCTACACCCATCCCACTCCGCTAGTCCCAAACCCACTCGGCTGGACCCAAACCCACTCGGCTAGATCGAAACCCACTCGGCTAGACCCAAACCCACTCGGCTACACCCAAACCCACTCCGCTAGACCCAAACCCCCTCGGCTAGACCCAAACCCACTCGGCTAGACCCAAACCCACTCGGCTAGCCCCAAACCCACTCGGCTAGACCCAAACCCACTCGGCTAGACCCAAACACATTCGGCTAGACCCACACCCACTCGGCTAGACCCCAACCCACTCGGCTAGACCCAAACCCACACGGCTAGACCCAAACCCACTCGGCGAGAAACAAACCCACTCCGCTAGACTCAAACCCACTCGGCCAGACCCAATCCCACTCGGGTAGACCCAAACCCACTCGGCTACACCCATCCCACTCCGCTAGTCCCAAACCCACTCGGCTGGACCCAAACCCACTCGGCTAGATCGAAACCCACTCGGCTAGACCCAAACCCACTCGGCTACACCCAAACCCACTCGGCTAGACCCAAACCCCCTCGGCTAGACCCAAACCCACTCGGCTAGAGCCAAACCCACTCGGCTAGACCCAAACCCACTCGGCTAGACCCAAACCAACTCGGCTAGACCCAAACCCACTCGGATAGACCCCAACCCACTCGGCTAGACACAAACTCACTCGGCTAGACCCAAACCCACTCGGCTACACCCAAACCCACTCGGCTAGAGTGAAACCCACTCGTCTAGACCCAAACCCACTCGGCCAGACCCAAACCCACTCGGCTAAACCCAAACCCACTCCGCTAGACCCAAACCCACTCGGCTAGAAGCAAACCCACTCGGCTAGACCCAAACCCACTCACTAGACCCAAACCCACTCGCTAGGCCCAAACCCACTCGGCTAAACCCAAACCCAGTCGGCTAGACCCAAACCCCCTCACTAGACCCAAACCCACTCGCTAGACCCAAACCCACTCGGCTAGACCCAAACCCACTCGGCTAGATCCAAACCCACTCGGCCAGACCCAAACCCACTCGGCTAGACCCAAACCCACTCGGCTAGACCCAAACCCACTCGGCTAGATCCAAACCCACTCGGCTAGACCCAAACCCACTCGGCTAGACCCAAACACACTCGGCTAGACCCAAACCCACTCGGCTGGACCCAAACCCACTCGGCAAGACCCAAACCCACTCGGCTAGACCCAAAAACCCACTCGGCTAGACCCAAACCCACTCGGCTAGACCCAAACCCACTCGGCCAGAACCAAACCCACTCGGCGAGACCCAAACCCACTCGGCTAGACCCAAACCCACTCGGCTACACCCAACCCCACTCGGCTAGACCCAAACCCACTCGGCTACACCAAAACCCACTCGGCTAGACCCAAACCCAATCGGCTTGACCCAAACCCACTCGGCTAAGCCCAAACCCACTCGGCTAGACCCAAACCCACTCGGCTACACCCAAACCCACTCGGCTAGACCCAAACCCACTCGGCTACACCCATCCCACTCCGCTAGTCCCAAACCCACTCGGCTGGACCCAAACCCACTCGGCTAGATCGAAACCCACTCGGCTAGACCCAAACCCACTCGGCTACACCCAAACCCACTCCGCTAGACCCAAACCCCCTCGGCTAGACCCAAACCCACTCGGCTAGACCCAAACCCACTCGGCTAGACCCAAACCCACTCGGCTAGACCCAAACCCACTCGGCTAGACCCAAACACATTCGGCTAGACCCACACCCACTCGGCTAGACCCCAACCCACTCGGCTAGACCCAAACCCACACGGCTAGACCCAAACCCACTCGGCGAGAAACAAACCCACTCCCCTAGACTCAAACCCACTCGGCCAGACCCAATCCCACTCGGGTAGATCCAAACCCACTCGGCTAGACCCAAACCCACTCGGCTAGACCCAAACCCACTCGGCTAGACCCAAACCCACTCGGCTAGACCAAAACCCACACGGCTAGACCCAAACCCACTCGGCTAGACTGAAACCCACTCGGCTAGACCCAAACCCACTCGGCTACACCCAAACCCACTCGGCTAGACCCAAACCCACTAGGGTAGACCCAAACCCTCTCGGCTAGACCCAAACCCACTCGGCTAGACCCAAACCCACTCGGCTACACCCAACCCACTCCGCTAGTCCCAAACCCACTCGGCTCGACCAAAACCCACTCGGCTAGATCGAAACCCACTCGGCTAGACCCAAACCCACTCGGCTACACCCAAACCCACTCCGCTAGACCCAAACCCCCTCGGCTAGACCCAAACCCACTCGGCTAGAGCCAAACCCACTCGGCTAGACCCAAACCCACTCGGCCAGACCCAAACCCACTTGGCTAGACCCAAACCCACTCGGCTAGATCCAAACCCACTCGGCTAGACCCAAACCCACTTGGCTAGACCCAAACCCACTCGGCAAGACCCAAACCCACTCGGCTACACCCAACCCACTCCGCTAGTCCCAAACCCACTCGGCTAGACCAAAACCCACTCGGCTAGATCGAAACCCACTCGGCTAGACCCAAACCCACTCGGCTACACCCAAACCCACTCCGCTAGACCCAAACCCCCTCGGCTAGACCCAAACCCACTCGGCTAGAGCCAAACCCACTCGGCTAGACCCAAACCCACTCGGCCAGACCCAAACCCACTTGGCTAGACCCAAACCCACTCGGCTAGATCCAAACCCACTAGGCTAGACCCAAACCCACTCCGCTAGACCCAAACCCACCCGGCTACGCCCAAACCCACTCGGCCAGACCCAAACCCGCTCGGCGAGAACCAAACCCACTCCGCTAGACTCAAACCCACTCGGCCAGACCCAATCCCACTCGGGTAGACCCAAACCCACTCGGCTAGACCTAAACCCACTCGGCTAGACCCAAACCCACTCGGCTAGACCCAAACCCACTCGGCTAGACCAAAACCCACACGGCTAGACCCAAACCCACTCGGCTAGACTGAAACCCACTCGGCTAGACCCAAACCCACTCGGCTACACCCAAACCCACTCGGCTAGACCCAAACCCACTAGGGTAGACCCAAACCCACTCGGCTAGACCCAAACCCACTCGGCTAGACCCAAACCCACTCGGCTACACCCATCCCACTCCGCTAGTCCCAAACCCACTCGGCTAGACCCAAACCCACTCGGCTAGATCGAAACCCACTCGGCTAGACCCAAACCCACTCGGCTAACCCAAACCCACTCCGCTAGACCCAAAGCCCCTCGGCTAGACCCAAACCCACTCGGCTAGAGCCAAACCCACTCGGCTAGACCCAAACCCACTCGGCCAGACCCAAACCCACTCGGCTAGACCCAAACCCACTCGGCTAAACCCAAACCCACTCGGCTAGACCCAAACCCACTTGGCTAGACCCAAACCCACTCGGCTAGATCCAAACCCACTCGGCTAGACCCAAACCCACTCCGCTAGACCCAAACCCACTCGGCTACACCCAAACCCACTCGGCCAGTCCCAAACCCGCTCGGCGAGACCCAAACCCACTCGGCTAGACCCAAACCCACTCGGCTAGACCCAAACCCCCTCTGCTAGACCCAAACCCACTCCGCTAGATCCAAACCCACTCCGCTAGACCGAAACCCACTCCGCTAGACCCAAACCCACTCAGCTACACCCAAACCCACTCGGCTAAGCCCTAACCCACCCGGCTAGACCCAAACCCACTCGGCTAGACCCCAACTCACTCGGCTAGACCCAAACCCACACGGCTAGACCCAAACCCACTCGGCGAGACACAAACCCACTCCGCTAGACTCAAACCCACTCGGCTAGACCCAATCCCACTCGGCTAGACCCAAACCCACTCGGCTAGACCCAAACCCACTCGGCTAAACCCAAACCCACTCGGCTAGACCCAAACCCACTCGGCCAGACCCAAACCCACTCGGCGAGACCCAAACCCACTCGGCTAGACACAAACCCACTCGGCTAGATCCAAACCCACTCGGCTAGACCCAAACCCACTCGGCTAGACCCAAACCCACTCGGCTAGACTCAAACCCCCTCGGCTAGACCCAAACCCACTCCGCTAGATCCAAACCCACTCCGCTAGACCGAAACCCACTCCGCTAGACCCAAACCCACTCAGCTACACCCAAACCCACTCGGCTAAGCCCAAACCCACCCGGCTAGACCCAAACCCACTCGGCTAGACCCAAACCCACTCGGCTAGACCCAAACCCACTCCACTAGACCCAAACCCACTCGGCTACACCCAAACCCACTCGGCCAGACCCAAACCCGCTCGGCGAGACCCAAACCCACTCGGCTAGACCCAAACGCACTCGGCTAGACCCAAACCCCCTCTGCTAGACCCAAACCCACTCCGCTAGATCCAAACCCACTCCGCTAGACCGAAACCCACTCCGCTAGACCCAAACCCAGTCAGCTACACCCAAACCCACTCGGCTAAGCCCTAACCCACCCGGCTAGACCCAAACCCACTCGGCTAGACCCCAACTCACTCGGCTAGACCCAAACCCACACGGCTAGACCCAAACCCACTCGGCGAGACACAAATCCACTCCGCTAGACTCAAACCCACTCGGCTAGACCCAATCCCACTCGGCTAGACCCAAACCCACTCGTCTAGACCCAAACCCACTCGGCTAAACCCAAACCCACTCGGCTAGACCCAAACCCACTCGGCCAGACCCAAACCCACTCGGTGAGACCCAAACCCACTCGGCTAGACACAAACCCACTCGGCTAGACCCAAACCCACTCGGCTAGACCCAAACCCACTCGGCCAGACCCAAACCCGCTCGGCGAGAACCAAACCCACTCCGCTAGACTCAAACCCACTCGGCCAGACCCAATCCCACTCGGGTAGACCCAAACCCACTCGGCTAGACCCAAACCCACTCGGCTAGACCCAAACCCACTCGGCTAGACCCAAACCCACTCGGCTAGACCAAAACCCACACGGCTAGACCCAAACCCACTCGGCTAGACTGAAACCCACTCGGCTAGACCCAAACCCACTCGGCTACACCCAAACCCACTCGGCTAGACCCAAACCCACTAGGGTAGACCCAAACCCACTCGGCTAGACCCAAACCCACTCGGCTAGACCCAAACCCACTCGGCTACACCCATCCCACTCCGCTAGTCCCAAACCCACTCGGCTAGACCCAAACCCACTCGGCTAGATCGAAACCCACTCGGCTAGACCCAAACCCACTCGGCTAACCCAAACCCACTCCGCTAGACCCAAAGCCCCTCGGCTAGACCCAAACCCACTCGGCTAGAGCCAAACCCACTCGGCTAGACCCAAACCCACTCGGCCAGACCCAAACCCACTCGGCTAGACCCAAACCCACTCGGCTAAACCCAAACCCACTCGGCTAGACCCAAACCCACTTGGCTAGACCCAAACCCACTCGGCTAGATCCAAACCCACTCGGCTAGACCCAAACCCACTCCGCTAGACCCAAACCCACTCGGCTACACCCAAACCCACTCGGCCAGTCCCAAACCCGCTCGGCGAGACCCAAACCCACTCGGCTAGACCCAAACCCACTCGGCTAGACCCAAACCCCCTCTGCTAGACCCAAACCCACTCCGCTAGATCCAAACCCACTCCGCTAGACCGAAACCCACTCCGCTAGACCCAAACCCACTCAGCTACACCCAAACCCACTCGGCTAAGCCCTAACCCACCCGGCTAGACCCAAACCCACTCGGCTAGACCCCAACTCACTCGGCTAGACCCAAACCCACACGGCTAGACCCAAACCCACTCGGCGAGACACAAACCCACTCCGCTAGACTCAAACCCACTCGGCTAGACCCAATCCCACTCGGCTAGACCCAAACCCACTCGGCTAGACCCAAACCCACTCGGCTAAACCCAAACCCACTCGGCTAGACCCAAACCCACTCGGCCAGACCCAAACCCACTCGGCGAGACCCAAACCCACTCGGCGAGACACAAACCCACTCGGCTAGACCCAAACCCACTCGGCTAGACCCAAACCCACTCGGCTAGAACCAAACCCACTCGGCTAGACTCAAACCCCCTCGGCTAGACCCAAACCCACTCCGCTAGATCCAAACCCACTCCGCTAGACCGAAACCCACTCCGCTAGACCCAAACCCACTCAGCTACACCCAAACCCACTCGGCTAAGCCCAAACCCACCCGGCTAGACCCAAACCCACTCGGCTAGACCCAAACCCACTCGGCTAGACCCAAACCCACTCCGCTAGACCCAAACCCACTCCGCTAGACCCAAACCCAGTCAGCTACACCCAAACCCACTCGGCTAAGCCCTAACCCACCCGGCTAGACCCAAACCCACTCGGCTAGACCCCAACTCACTCGGCTAGACCCAAACCCACACGGCTAGACCCAAACCCACTCGGCGAGACACAAATCCACTCCGCTAGACTCAAACCCACTCGGCTAGACCCAATCCCACTCGGCTAGACCCAAACCCACTCGTCTAGACCCAAACCCACTCGGCTAAACCCAAACCCACTCGGCTAGACCCAAACCCACTCGGCCAGACCCAAACCCACTCGGTGAGACCCAAACCCACTCGGCTAGACACAAACCCACTCAGCTAGACCCAAACCCACTCGGCTAGACCCAAACCCACTCGGCTAGACCCAAACCCACTCGGCTAGACTCAAACCCCCTCGGCTAGAACCAAACCCACTCCGCTAGATCCAACCCACTCCGCTAGACCGAAACCCACTCCGCTAGACCCAAACCCACTCAGCTACACCCAAACCCACTCGGCTAAGCCCAAACCCACCCTGCTAGACCCAAACCCACTCGGCTGGACCCCAACTCACTCGGCTAGACCAAAACCCACACGGCTAGACCCAAACCCACTCGGCGAGACACAAACCCACTCCGCTAGACTCAAACCCACTCGGCTAGACCCAATCCCACTCGGCTAGACCCAAACCCACTCGGCTAGACCCAAACCCACTCGTCTAGACCCAAACCCACTCAGCTAGACCCAAACCTACTCGGCTAGACCCAAACCCACTGGGCTAGACCCAAACCCACTCGGCTAGACCCAAACCCACTCCGCTAGACCCAAACCCACTCGGCTAGACCCAAACCCACTCGGCTAGACCCAAACCCACTCGGCTAGACCCAAACCCACTCGGCTAGACCCAAACCCTCACGGCTAGACCAAAACCCACTCCGCTAGACCCAAACCCACTCCGCTAGACCCAAACCCACTCTGCTAGACCCAAACCCACTCCGCTAGACCCCAACCCAGTCCGCTAGATCCAAACCCACTCGGCTAGACCCAAACCCACTCGGCTAGAACCAAACCCACTCGGCTGGACCCAAACCCACTCGGCTGGACCCAAACCCACTCGGCTAAGCCCAAACCCACCCGGCTAGACCCAAACCCACTCGGCTAGAGTGAAACCCACTCGTCTAGACCCAAACCCACTCGGCCAGACCCAAACCCACTCGGCTAAACCCAAACCCACTCCGCTAGACCCAAACCCACTCGGCTAGAAGCAAACCCACTCGGCTAGACCCAAACCCACTAGGCTAGACCCAAACCCACACGGCTAGACCCAAACCCACTTGGCTAGACCCAAACCCACTCGGCTAGACCCAAACCCACTCACTAGACCCAAACCCACTCGCTAGACCCAAACCCACTCGGCTAAACCCAAACCCAGTCGGCTAAACCCAAACCCCCTCACTAGACCCAAACCCACTCGCTAGACCCAAACCCACTCGGCTAGACCCAAACCCACTCGGCTAGATCCAAACCCACTCGGCCAGACCCAAACCCACTCGGCTAGACCCAAACACACTCGGCTAGACCCAAACCCACTCGGCTGGATCCAAACCCACTCGGCAAGACCCAAACCCACTCGGCTAGACCCAAAAACCCACTCGGCTAGACCCAAACCCACTCGGCTAGACCCAAACCCATTCGGCTAGACCCAAACCCAATCGGCTTGACCCAAACCCACTCGGCTAAGCCCAAACCCACTCGGCTAGACCCAAACCCACACGGCTAGACCCAAACCCACTCGGCGAGACACAAACCCACTCCGCTAGACTCAAACCCACTCGGCTAGACCCAATCACACTCGGCTAGACCCAAACCCACTCGGCTAGACCCAAACCCACTCGTCTAGACCCAAACCCACTCAGCTAGACCCAAACCTACTCGGCTAGACCCAAACCCACTTGGCTAGACCCAAACCCACTCGGCTAGACCCAAACCCACTCCGCTAGACCCAAACCCACTCGGCTGGACCCAAACCCACTCGGCTAGACCCAAACCCACTCGGCTAGACCCAAACCCACTCGGCTAGACCCAAACCCTCACGGCTAGACCAAAACCCACTCCGCTAGACCCAAACCCACTCCGCTAGACCCAAACCCACTCTGCTAGACCCAAACCCACTCCGCTAGACCCAAACCCAGTCCGCTAGATCCAAACCCACTCGGCTAGACCCAAACCCACTCGGCTAGAACCAAACCCACTCGGCTGGACCCAAACCCACTCGGCTGGACCCAAACCCACTCGGCTAAGCCCAAACCCACCCGGCTAGACCCAAACCCACTCGGCTAGACCCAAACCAACTCGGCTAGACCCAAACCCACTCGGATAGACCCCAACCCACTCGGCTAGACACAAACCCACTCGGCTACACCCAAACCCACTCGGCTACACCCAAACCCACTCGGCTAGAGTGAAACCCACTCGTCCAGACCCAAACCCACTCGTCTATACCCAAACCCACTCGGCTGAACTCAAACCCACTCGGCTAGACCCAAACCCACTCGGCTACACCCAAACCCTCACGGCTAGACCAAAACCCACTACGCTAGACCCAAACCCACTCCGCTAGACCCAAACCCACTCTGCTAGACCCAAACCCACTCCGCTAGACCCAAACCCAGTCCGCTAGACCCAAACCCAATCTGCTAGACCCAAACCCACTCCGCTAGACCCAAACCCAGTCCGCTAGATCCAAACCCACTCGGCTAGACCCAAACCCACTCGGCTAGAACCAAACCCACTCGGCTGGACCCAAACCCACTCGGCTGGACCCAAACCCACTCGGCTAAGCCCAAACCCACCCGGCTAGACCCAAACCCACTCGGCTAGACCCAAACCAACTCGGCTAGACCCAAACCCACTCGGCTAGACCCAAACCCACTCGGCTAGACCCAAACCCAATCGGCTTGACCCAAACCCACTCGGTTAAGCCCAAACCCACTCGGCTAGACCCAAACCCACACGGCTAGACCCAAACCCACTCGGCGAGACACAAACCCACTCCGCTAGACTCAAACCCACTCGGCTAGACCCAATCACACTCGGCTAGACCCAAACCCACTCGGCTAGACCCAAACCCACTCGTCTAGACCCAAACCCACTCAGCTAGACCCAAACCTACTCGGCTAGACCCAAACCCACTTGGCTAGACCCAAACCCACTCGGCTAGACCCAAACCCACTCCGCTAGACCCAAACCCACTCGGCTGGACCCAAACCCACTCGGCTAGACCCAAACCCACTCGGCTAGACCCAAACCCACTCGGCTAGACCCAAACCCTCACGGCTAGACCAAAACCCACTCCGCTAGACCCAAACCCACTCCGCTAGACCCAAACCCACTCTGCTAGACCCAAACCCACTCCGCTAGACCCAAACCCAGTCCGCTAGATCCAAACCCACTCGGCTAGACCCAAACCCACTCGGCTACACCCAAACCCACTCGGCTAGAGTGAAACCCACTCGTCTAGACCCAAACCCACTCGGCCAGACCCAAACCCACTCGGCTAAACCCAAACCCACTCCGCTAGACCCAAACCCACTCGGCTAGAAGCAAACCCACTCGGCTAGACCCAAACCCACTAGGCTAGACCCAAACCCACACGGCTAGACCCAAACCCACTTGGCTAGACCCAAACCCACTCGGCTAGACCCAAACCCACTCACTAGACCCAAACCCACTCGCTAGACCCAAACCCACTCGGCTAAACCCAAACCCAGTCGGCTAGACCCAAACCCCCTCACTAGACCCAAACCCACTCGCTAGACCCAAACCCACTCGGCTAGACCCAAACCCACTCGGCTAGATCCAAACCCACTCGGCCAGACCCAAACCCACTCGGCTAGACCCAAACACACTCGGCTAGACCCAAACCCACTCGGCTGGACCCAAACCCACTCGGCAAGACCCAAACCCACTCGGCTAGACCCAAAAACCCACTCGGCTAGACCCAAACCCACTCGGCTAGACCCAAACCCACTCGGCCAGAACCAAACCCACTCGGCGAGACCCAAACCCACTCGGCTAGACCCAAACCCACTCGGCTAGACCCAAACCCACTCGGCTAGAAACAAACCCACTCGGCTAGACCCAAACCCACTCGGCTAGACCCAAACCCAATCGGCTTGACCCAAACCCACTCGGCTAAGCCCAAACCCACTCGGCTAGACCCAAACCCACACGGCTAGACCCAAACCCACTCGGCGAGACACAAACCCACTCCGCTAGACTCAAACCCACTCGGCTAGACCCAATCACACTCGGCTAGACCCAAACCCACTCGGCTAGACCCAAACCCACTCGTCTAGACCCAAACCCACTCAGCTAGACCCAAACCTACTCGGCTAGACCCAAACCCACTTGGCTAGACCCAAACCCACTCGGCTAGACCCAAACCCACTCCGCTAGACCCAAACCCACTCGGCTGGACCCAAACCCACTCGGCTAGACCCAAACCCACTCGGCTAGACCCAAACCCACTCGGCTAGACCCAAACCCTCACGGCTAGATACAAACCCACTCGGCTAGACCCAAACCCACTCGGCTACACCCAAACCCACTCGGCTAGAGTGAAACCCACTCGTCCAGACCCAAACCCACTCGTCTATACCCAAACCGACTCGGCTGAACTCAAACCCACTCGGCTAGACCCAAACCCACTCGGCTACACCCAAACCCTCACGGCTAGACCAAAACCCACTCCGCTAGACCCAAACCCACTCCGCTAGACCCAAACCCACTCTGCTAGACCCAAACCCACTCCGCTAGACCCAAACCCAGTCCGCTAGACCCAAACCCACTCTGCTAGACCCAAACCCACTCCGCTAGACCCAAACCCAGTCCGCTAGATACAAACCCACTCGGCTAGACCCAAACCCACTCGGCTAGAACCAAACCCACTCGGCTGGACCCAAACCCACTCGGCTGGACCCAAACCCACTCGGCTAAGCCCAAACCCACCCGGCTAGACCCAAACCCACTCGGCTAGACCCAAACCAACTCGGCTAGACCCAAACCCACTCGGCTAAACCCAAACCCAGTCGGCTAGACCCAAACCCCCTCACTAGACCCAAACCCACTCGCTAGACCCAAACCCACTCGGCTAGACCCAAACCCACTCGGCTAGATCCAAACCCACTCGGCCAGACCCAAACCCACTCGGCTAGACCCAAACACACTCGGCTAGACCCAAACCCACTCGGCTGGACCCAAACCCACTCGGCAAGACCCAAACCCACTCGGCTAGACCCAAAAACCCACTCGGCTAGACCCAAACCCACTCGGCTAGACCCAAACCCACTCGGCCAGAACCAAACCCACTCGGCGAGACCCAAACCCACTCGGCTAGACCCAAACCCACTCGGCTAGACCCAAACCCACTCGGCTAGAAACAAACCCACTCGGCTAGACCCAAACCCACTCGGCTAGACCCAAACCCAATCGGCTTGACCCAAACCCACTCGGCTAAGCCCAAACCCACTCGGCTAGACCCAAACCCACACGGCTAGACCCAAACCCACTCGGCGAGACACAAACCCACTCCGCTAGACTCAAACCCACTCGGCTAGACCCAATCACACTCGGCTAGACCCAAACCCACTCGGCTAGACCCAAACCCACTCGTCTAGACCCAAACCCACTCAGCTAGACCCAAACCTACTCGGCTAGACCCAAACCCACTTGGCTAGACCCAAACCCACTCGGCTAGACCCAAACCCACTCCGCTAGACCCAAACCCACTCGGCTGGACCCAAACCCACTCGGCTAGACCCAAACCCATTCGGCTAGACCCAAACCCACTCGGCTAGACCCAAACCCTCACGGCTAGATACAAACCCACTCGGCTAGACCCAAACCCACTCGGCTACACCCAAACCCACTCGGCTAGAGTGAAACCCACTCGTCCAGACCCAAACCCACTCGTCTATACCCAAACCGACTCGGCTGAACTCAAACCCACTCGGCTAGACCCAAACCCACTCGGCTACACCCAAACCCTCACGGCTAGACCAAAACCCACTCCGCTAGACCCAAACCCACTCCGCTAGACCCAAACCCACTCTGCTAGACCCAAACCCACTCCGCTAGACCCAAACCCAGTCCGCTAGACCCAAACCCACTCTGCTAGACCCAAACCCACTCCGCTAGACCCAAACCCAGTCCGCTAGATACAAACCCACTCGGCTAGACCCAAACCCACTCGGCTAGAACCAAACCCACTCGGCTGGACCCAAACCCACTCGGCTGGACCCAAACCCACTCGGCTAAGCCCAAACCCACCCGGCTAGACCCAAACCCACTCGGCTAGACCCAAACCAACTCGGCTAGACCCAAACCCACTCGGCTAGACCCAAACCCACTCGGCTAGACCCAAACCCAATCGGCTTGACCCAAACCCACTCGGCTAAGCCCAAACCCACTCGGCTAGACCCAAACCCACACGGCTAGACCCAAACCCACTCGGCTAGACCCAAACCCACTCGGCTAGACCCAAACCCACTCGGCTAGACCCAAACCCACTCGGCTAGACCCAAACCCACTCGGCTAGACCCAAACCCAATCGGCTTGACCCAAACCCACTCGGCTAAGCCCAAACCCACTCGGCTAGACCCAAACCCACACGGCTAGACCCAAACCCACTCGGCTAGACCCAAACCCACTCGGCTAGACCCAAACCCACTCGGCTAGACCCAAACCCACTCGGCTAGACCCAAACCCACTCGGCTAGACCCAAACCCAATCGGCTTGACCCAAACCCACTCGGCGAGACCCAAACCCACTCGGCTAGACCCAAACCCACTCGGCTAGACCCAAACCCACTCGGCTAGAAACAAACCCACTCGGCTAGACCCAAACCCACTCGGCTAGACCCAAACCCAATCGGCTTGACCCAAACCCACTCGGCTAAGCCCAAACCCACTCGGCTAGACCCAAACCCACACGGCTAGACCCAAACCCACTCGGCGAGACACAAACCCACTCCGCTAGACTCAAACCCACTCGGCTAGACCCAATCACACTCGGCTAGACCCAAACCCACTCGGCTAGACCCAAACCCACTCGTCTAGACCCAAACCCACTCAGCTAGACCCAAACCTACTCGGCTAGACCCAAACCCACTTGGCTAGACCCAAACCCACTCGGCTAGACCCAAACCCACTCCGCTAGACCCAAACCCACTCGGCTGGACCCAAACCCACTCGGCTAGACCCAAACCCATTCGGCTAGACCCAAACCCACTCGGCTAGACCCAAACCCTCACGGCTAGATACAAACCCACTCGGCTAGACCCAAACCCACTCGGCTACACCCAAACCCACTCGGCTAGAGTGAAACCCACTCGTCCAGACCCAAACCCACTCGTCTATACCCAAACCGACTCGGCTGAACTCAAACCCACTCGGCTAGACCCAAACCCACTCGGCTACACCCAAACCCTCACGGCTAGACCAAAACCCACTCCGCTAGACCCAAACCCACTCCGCTAGACCCAAACCCACTCTGCTAGACCCAAACCCACTCCGCTAGACCCAAACCCAGTCCGCTAGACCCAAACCCACTCTGCTAGACCCAAACCCACTCCGCTAGACCCAAACCCAGTCCGCTAGATACAAACCCACTCGGCTAGACCCAAACCCACTCGGCTAGAACCAAACCCACTCGGCTGGACCCAAACCCACTCGGCTGGACCCAAACCCACTCGGCTAAGCCCAAACCCACCCGGCTAGACCCAAACCCACTCGGCTAGACCCAAACCAACTCGGCTAGACCCAAACCCACTCGGCTAGACCCAAACCCACTCGGCTAGACCCAAACCCAATCGGCTTGACCCAAACCCACTCGGCTAAGCCCAAACCCACTCGGCTAGACCCAAACCCACACGGCTAGACCCAAACCCACTCGGCTAGACCCAAACCCACTCGGCTAGACCCAAACCCACTCGGCTAGACCCAAACCCACTCGGCTAGACCCAAACCCACTCGGCTAGACCCAAACCCAATCGGCTTGACCCAAACCCACTCGGCTAAGCCCAAACCCACTCGGCTAGACCCAAACCCACACGGCTAGACCCAAACCCATTTGGCGAGACACAAACCCACTCCGCTAGACTCAAACCCACTCGGCTAGACCCAATCACACTCGGCTAGACCCAAACCCACTCGGCTAGACCCAAATCCACTCGTCTAGACCCAAACCCACTCAGCTAGACCCAAACCTACTCGGCTAGACCCAAACCCACTTGGCTAGACCCAAACCCACTCGGCTAGACCCAAACCCACTCCGCTAGACCCAAACCCACTCGGCTGGACCCAAACCCACTCGGCTAGACCCAAACCCACTCGGCTAGACCCAAACCCACTCGGCTAGACCCAAACCCTCACGGCTAGACCAAAACCCACTCCGCTAGACCCAAACCCACTCCGCTAGACCCAAACCCACTCTGCTAGACCCAAACCCACTCCGCTAGACCCAAACCCAGTCCGCTAGATCCAAACCCACTCGGCTAGACCCAAACCCACTCGGCTAGAACCAAACCCACTCGGCTGGACCCAAACCCACTCGGCTGGACCCAAACCCACTCGGCTAAGCCCAAACCCACCCGGCTAGACCCAAACCCACTCGGCTAGCCCCAAACCAACTCGGCTAGACCCAAACCCACTCGGATAGACCCCAACCCACTCGGCTAGACACAAACCCACTCGGCTAGACCCAAACCCACTCGGCTACACCCAAACCCACTCGGCTAGAGTGAAACCCACTCGTCCAGACCCAAACCCACTCGTCTATACCCAAACCCACTCGGCTGAACTCAAACTCACTCGGCTAGACCCAAACCCACTCGGCTACATCCAAACCCTCACGGCTAGACCAAAACCCACTCCGCTAGACCCAAACCCACTCCGCTAGACCCAAACCCACTCTGCTAGACCCAAACCCACTCCGCTAGACCCAAACCCAGTCCGCTAGACCCAAACCCACACTGCTAGACCCAAACCCACTCCGCTAGACCCAAACCCAGTCCGCTAGATCCAAACCCACTCGGCTAGACCCAAACCCACTCGGCTAGAACCAAACCCACTCGGCTGGACCCAAACCCACTCGGCTGGACCCAAACCCACTCGGCTAAGCCCAAACCCACCCGGCTAGACCCAAACCCACTCGGCTAGACCCAAACCAACTCGGCTAGACCCAAACCCACTCGGATAGACCCCATCCCACTCGGCTAGACACAAACCCACTCGGCTAGACCCAAACCCACTCGGCTACACCCAAACCCACTCGTCTAGAGTGAAACCCACTCGTCTAGACCCAAACCCACTCGTCTATACCCAAACCCACTCGGCTGAACTCAAACCCACTCGGCTAGACCCAAACCCACTCGGCTACACCCAAACCCTCACGGCTAGACCAAAACCCACTCCGCTAGACCCAAACCCACTCCGCTAGACCCAAACCCACTCTGCTAGACCCAAACCCACTCCGCTAGACCCAAACCCAGTCCGCTAGATCCAAACCCACTCGGCTAGACCCAAACCCACTCGGCTAGAACCAAACCCACTCGGCTGGACCCAAACCCACTCGGCTGGACCCAAACCCACTCGGCAAAGCCCAAACCCACCCAGCTAGACCCAAACCCACTCGGCTAGACCCAAACCAACTTGGCTAGACCCAAACCCAGTCGGATAGACCCCAACCCACTCGGCTAGACACAAACCCACTCGGCTAGACCCAAACCCACTCGGCTACACCCAAACCCACTCGGCTAGAGTGAAACCCACTCGTCTAGACCCAAACCCACTCGGCTAGACCCAAACCCACTCGTCTGAACTCAAACCCACTCAGCTAGACCCAAACCTACTCGGCTAGACCCAAACCCACTTGGCTAGACCCAAACCCACTCGGCTAGACCCAAACCCACTCCGCTAGACCCAAACCCACTTGGCTAGACCCAAACCCACTTGGCTAGACCCAAACCCACTCGGCTAGACCCAAACCCACTCGGCTAGACCCAAACCCTCACGGCTAGACCAAAACCCACTCCGCTAGACCCAAACCCAGTCCGCTAGACCCAAACCCACTCTGCTAGACCCAAACCCACTCCGCTAGACCCAAACCCAGTCCGCTAGATCCAAACCCACTCGGCTAGACCCAAACCCACTCGGCTAGAACCAAACCCACTCGGCTGGACCCAAACCCACTCGGCTGGACCCAAACCCACTCGGCTAAGCCCAAACCCACCCGGCTAGACCCAAACCCACTCGGCTAGACCCAAACCAACTCAGCTAGACCCAAACCCACTCGGATAGACCCCAACCCACTCGGCGAGACACAAACCCACTCGGCTAGACCCAAACCCACTCGGCTACACCCAAACCCACTCGGCTAGAGTGAAACCCACTCGTCTAGACCCAAACCCACTCGTCTATACCCAAACCCACTCGGCTGAACTCAAACCCACTCGGCTAGACCCAAACCCACTCGGCTACACCCATCCCACTCCGCTAGTCCCAAACCCACTCGGCTAGACCCAAACCCACTCGGCTAGACCGAAACCCACTCGGCCAGACCCAAACCCACTCGGCTAAACCCAAACCCACTCGGCTAAACCCAAACCCACTCCGCTAGACCCAAACCCACTCGGCTAGACGCAAACCCACTCGGCTAGACCCAAACCCACTAGGCTAGACCCAAACCCACACGGCTAGACCCAAACCCACTTGGCTAGACCCAAACCCACTCGGCTAGACCCAAACCCACTCACTAGACCCAAACCCACTCGCTGGACCCAAACCCACTCGGCTAAACCCAAACCCAGTCGGCTAGACCCAAACCCCCTCACTAGACCCAAACCCACTCGCTAGACCCAAACCCACTCGGCTAGACCGAAACCCACTCGGCTAGACCCAAACCCACTCGGCTAGACCCAAACCCACTCGGCTAGACCCAAACCCACTCGGCTAGATCCAAACCCACTCGGCCGGACCCAAACCCACTCGGCTAGACCCAAACACACTCGGCTAGACCCAAACCCACTCGGCTGGACCCAAACCCACTCGGCAAGACCCAAACCCACTCGGCTAGACCCAAAAACCCACTCGGCTAGACCCAAACCCACTCGGCTAGACCCAAACCCACTCGGCCAGAACCAAACCCACTCGGCGAGACCCAAACCCACTCGGCTAGACCCAAACCCACTCGGCTAGACCCAAACCCACTCGGCTAGACCCAAACCCACTCGGCTAGACCCAAACCCACTCGGCTAGACCCAAACCCAATCGGCTTGACCCAAACCCACTCGGCTAAGCCCAAACCCACTCGGCTAGACCCAAACCCACACGGCTAGACCCAAACCCACTCGGCGAGACACAAACCCACTCCGCTAGACTCAAACCCACTCGGCTAGACCCAATCCCACTCGGCTAGACCCAAACCCACTCGGCTAGACCCAAACCCACTCGTCTAGACCCAAACCCACTCAGCTAGACCCAAACCTACTCGGCTAGACCCAAACCCACTTGGCTAGACCCAAACCCACTCGGCTACACCCAAACCCACTCCGCTAGACCCAAACCCACTCGGCTAGACCCAAAGCCACTCGGCTAGACCCAAACCCACTCGGCTAGACCCAAACCCACTCGGCTAGACCCAAACCCTCACGGCTAGACCAAAACCCACTCCGCTAGACCCAAACCCACTCCGCTAGACCCAAACCCACTCTGCTAGACCCAAACCCACTCCGCTAGACCCAAACCCAGTCCGCTAGATCCAAACCCACTCGGCTAGACCCAAACCCACTCGGCTAGAACCAAACCCACTCGGCTAAACCCAAACCCACTCCGCTAGACCCAAACCAACTCGGCTAGACGCAAACCCACACGGCTAGACCCAAACCCACTTGGCTAGACCCAAACCCACTCGGCTAGACCCAAACCCACTCACTAGACCCAAACCCACTCGCTAGACCCAAACCCACTCGGCTAAACCCAAACCCAGTCGGCTAGACCCAAACCCCCTCACTAGACCCAAACCCACTCGCTAGACCCAAACCCACTCGGCTAGACCGAAACCCACTCGGCTAGACCCAAACCCACTCGGCTAGACCCAAACCCCCTCGGCTAGACCCAAACCCACTCGGCTAGATCCAAACCCACTCGGCCAGACCCAAACCCACTCGGCTAGACCCAAACACACTCGGCTAGACCCAAACCCACTCGGCTGGACCCAAACCCACTCGGCAAGACCCAAACCCACTCGGCTAGACCCAAAAACCCACTCGGCTAGACCCAAACCCACTCGGCTAGACCCAAATCCACTCGGCCAGAACCAAACCCACTCGTCGAGACCCAAACCCACTCGGCTAGACCCAAACCCACTCGGCTAGACCCAAACCCACTCGGCTAGACCCAAACCCACTCGGCTAGACCCAAACCCACTCGGCTAGACCCAAACCCAATCGGCTTGACCCAAACCCACTCGGCTAAGCCCAAACCCAACCGGCTAGACCCAAACCCACTCGGCTAGACCCAAACACACTCGGCTAGACCCACACCCACTCGGCTAGACCCCAACCCACTCGGCTAGACCCAAACCCACACGGCTAGACCCAAACCCACTCGGCGAGAAACAAACCCACTCCGCTAGACTCAAACCCACTCGGCCAGACCCAATCCCACTCGGGTAGACCCAAACCCACTCGGCTAGACCCAAACCCACTCGGCTAGACCCAAACCCACTCGGCTAGACCCAAACCCACTCGGCTAGACCAAAACCCACTCGGCTAGACCCAAACCCACTCGGCTAGATTGAAACCCACTCGGCTAGACCCAAACCCACTCGGCTACACCCAAACCCACTCGGCTAGACCCAAACCCACTAGGGTAGACCCAAACCCACTCGGCTAGACCCAAACCCACTCGGCTAGACCCAAACCCACTCGGCTACACCCATCCCACTCCGCTAGTCCCAAACCCACTCGGCTAGACCCAAACCCACTCGGCTAGATCGAAACCCACTCGGCTAGACCCAAACCCACTCGGCAAAGCCCAAACCCACCCAGCTAGACCCAAACCCACTCGGCTAGACCCAAACCAACTTGGCTAGACCCAAACCCAGTCGGATAGACCCCAACCCACTCGGCTAGACACAAACCCACTCGGCTAGACCCAAACCCACTCGGCTACACCCAAACCCACTCGGCTAGAGTGAAACCCACTCGTCTAGACCCAAACCCACTCGGCTAGACCCAAACCCACTCGTCTGAACTCAAACCCACTCAGCTAGACCCAAACCTACTCGGCTAGACCCAAACCCACGTGGCTAGACCCAAACCCACTCGGCTAGACCCAAACCCACTCCGCTAGACCCAAACCCACTCGGCTAGACCCAAACCCACTTGGCTAGACCCAAACCCACTCGGCTAGACCCAAACCCACTCGGCTAGACCCAAACCCTCACGGCTAGACCAAAACCCACTCCGCTAGACCCAAACCCAGTCCGCTAGACCCAAACCCACTCTGCTAGACCCAAACCCACTCCGCTAGACCCAAACCCAGTCCGCTAGATCCAAACCCACTCGGCTAGACCCAAACCCACTCGGCTAGAACCAAACCCACTCGGCTGGACCCAAACCCACTCGGCTGGACCCAAACCCACTCGGCTAAGCCCAAACCCACCCGGCTAGACCCAAACCCACTCGGCTAGACCCAAACCAACTCAGCTAGACCCAAACCCACTCGGATAGACCCCAACCCACTCGGCGAGACACAAACCCACTCGGCTAGACCCAAACCCACTCGGCTACACCCAAACCCACTCGGCTAGAGTGAAACCCACTCGTCTAGACCCAAACCCACTCGTCTATACCCAAACCCACTCGGCTGAACTCAAACCCACTCGGCTAGACCCAAACCCACTCGGCTACACCCATCCCACTCCGCTAGTCCCAAACCCACTCGGCTAGACCCAAACCCACTCGGCTAGACCGAAACCCACTCGGCCAGACCCAAACCCAGTCGGCTAGACCCAAACCCCCTCACTAGACCCAAACCCACTCGCTAGACCCAAACCCACTCGGCTAGACCGAAACCCACTCGGCTAGACCCAAACCCACTCGGCTAGACCCAAACCCACTCGGCTAGACCCAAACCCACTCGGCTAGATCCAAACCCACTCGGCCGGACCCAAACCCACTCGGCTGGACCCAAACACACTCGGCTAGACCCAAACCCACTCGGCTGGACCCAAACCCACTCGGCAAGACCCAAACCCACTCGTCTAGACCCAAACCCACTCAGCTAGACCCAAACCTACTCGGCTAGACCCAAACCCACTTGGCTAGACCCAAACCCACTCGGCTACACCCAAACCCACTCCGCTAGACCCAAACCCACTCGGCTAGACCCAAAGCCACTCGGCTAGACCCAAACCCACTCGGCTAGACCCAAACCCACTCGGCTAGACCCAAACCCTCACGGCTAGACCAAAACCCACTCCGCTAGACCCAAACCCACTCCGCTAGACCCAAACCCACTCCGCTAGACCCAAACCCAGTCCGCTAGATCCAAACCCACTCGGCTAGACCCAAACCCACTCGGCTAGAACCAAACCCACTCGGCTAAACCCAAACCCACTCCGCTAGACCCAAACCAACTCGGCTAGACGCAAACCCACACGGCTAGACCCAAACCCACTTGGCTAGACCCAAACCCACTCGGCTAGACCCAAACCCACTCACTAGACCCAAACCCACTCGCTAGACCCAAACCCACTCGGCTAAACCCAAACCCAGTCGGCTAGACCCAAACCCCCTCACTAGACCCAAACCCACTCGCTAGACCCAAACCCACTCGGCTAGACCGAAACCCACTCGGCTAGACCCAAACCCACTCGGCTAGACCCAAACCCCCTCGGCTAGACCCAAACCCACTCGGCTAGATCCAAACCCACTCGGCCAGACCCAAACCCACTCGGCTAGACCCAAACACACTCGGCTAGACCCAAACCCACTCGGCTGGACCCAAACCCACTCGGCAAGACCCAAACCCACTCGGCTAGACCCAAAAACCCACTCGGCTAGACCCAAACCCACTCGGCTAGACCCAAATCCACTCGGCCAGAACCAAACCCACTCGTCGAGACCCAAACCCACTCGGCTAGACCCAAACCCACTCGGCTAGACCCAAACCCACTCGGCTAGACCCAAACCCACTCGGCTAGACCCAAACCCACTCGGCTAGACCCAAACCCAATCGGCTTGACCCAAACCCACTCGGCTAAGCCCAAACCCAACCGGCTAGACCCAAACCCACTCGGCTAGACCCAAACACACTCGGCTAGACCCACACCCACTCGGCTAGACCCCAACCCACTCGGCTAGACCCAAACCCACACGGCTAGACCCAAACCCACTCGGCGAGAAACAAACCCACTCCGCTAGACTCAAACCCACTCGGCCAGACCCAATCCCACTCGGGTAGACCCAAACCCACTCGGCTAGACCCAAACCCACTCGGCTAGACCCAAACCCACTCGGCTAGACCCAAACCCACTCGGCTAGACCAAAACCCACTCGGCTAGACCCAAACCCACTCGGCTAGACTGAAACCCACTCGGCTAGACCCAAACCCACTCGGCTACACCCAAACCCACTCGGCTAGACCCAAACCCACTAGGGTAGACCCAAACCCACTCGGCTAGACCCAAACCCACTCGGCTAGACCCAAACCCACTCGGCTACACCCATCCCACTCCGCTAGTCCCAAACCCACTCGGCTAGACCCAAACCCACTCGGCTAGATCGAAACCCACTCGGCTAGACCCAAACCCACTCGGCAAAGCCCAAACCCACCCAGCTAGACCCAAACCCACTCGGCTAGACCCAAACCAACTTGGCTAGACCCAAACCCAGTCGGATAGACCCCAACCCACTCGGCTAGACACAAACCCACTCGGCTAGACCCAAACCCACTCGGCTACACCCAAACCCACTCGGCTAGAGTGAAACCCACTCGTCTAGACCCAAACCCACTCGGCTAGACCCAAACCCACTCGTCTGAACTCAAACCCACTCAGCTAGACCCAAACCTACTCGGCTAGACCCAAACCCACTTGGCTAGACCCAAACCCACTCGGCTAGACCCAAACCCACTCCGCTAGACCCAAACCCACTCGGCTAGACCCAAACCCACTTGGCTAGACCCAAACCCACTCGGCTAGACCCAAACCCACTCGGCTAGACCCAAACCCTCACGGCTAGACCAAAACCCACTCCGCTAGACCCAAACCCAGTCCGCTAGACCCAAACCCACTCTGCTAGACCCAAACCCACTCCGCTAGACCCAAACCCAGTCCGCTAGATCCAAACCCACTCGGCTAGACCCAAACCCACTCGGCTAGAACCAAACCCACTCGGCTGGACCCAAACCCACTCGGCTGGACCCAAACCCACTCGGCTAAGCCCAAACCCACCCGGCTAGACCCAAACCCACTCGGCTAGACCCAAACCAACTCAGCTAGACCCAAACCCACTCGGATAGACCCCAACCCACTCGGCGAGACACAAACCCACTCGGCTAGACCCAAACCCACTCGGCTACACCCAAACCCACTCGGCTAGAGTGAAACCCACTCGTCTAGACCCAAACCCACTCGTCTATACCCAAACCCACTCGGCTGAACTCAAACCCACTCGGCTAGACCCAAACCCACTCGGCTACACCCATCCCACTCCGCTAGTCCCAAACCCACTCGGCTAGACCCAAACCCACTCGGCTAGACCGAAACCCACTCGGCCAGACCCAAACCCAGTCGGCTAGACCCAAACCCCCTCACTAAACCCAAACCCACTCGCTAGACCCAAACCCACTCGGCTAGACCGAAACCCACTCGGCTAGACCCAAACCCACTCGGCTAGACCCAAACCCACTCGGCTAGACCCAAACCCACTCGGCTAGATCCAAACCCACTCGGCCGGACCCAAACCCACTCGGCTGGACCCAAACACACTCGGCTAGACCCAAACCCACTCGGCTGGACCCAAACCCACTCGGCAAGACCCAAACCCACTCGGCTAGACCCAAAAACCCACTCGGCTAGACCCAAACCCACTCGGCTAGACCCAAACCCACTCGGCCAGAACCAAACCCACTCGGCGAGACCCAAACCCACTCGGCTAGACCCAAACCCACTCGGCTAGACCCAAACCCACTCGGCTAGACCCAAACCCACTCGGCTAGACCCAAACCCACTCGGCTAGACCCAAACCCAATCGGCTTGACCCAAACCCACTCGGCTAAGCCCAAACCCACTCGGCTAGACCCAAACCCACACGGCTAGACCCAAACCCACTCGGCGAGACACAAACCCACTCCGCTAGACTCAAACCCACTCGGCTAGACCCAATCCTACTCGGCTAGACCCAAACCCACTCGGCCAGACCCAAACCCACTCGTCTAGACCCAAACCCACTCAGCTAGACCCAAACCTACTCGGCTAGACCCAAACCCACTTGGCTAGACCCAAACCCACTCTGCTACACCCAAACCCACTCCGCTAGACCCAAACCCACTCGGCTAGACCCAAAGCCACTCGGCTAGACCCAAACCCACTCGGCTAGACCCAAACCCACTCGGCTAGACCCAAACCCTCACGGCTAGACCAAAACCCACTCCGCTAGACCCAAACCCACTCCGCTAGACCCAAACCCACTCTGCTAGACCCAAACCCACTCCGCTAGACCCAAACCCAGTCCGCTAGATCCAAACCCACTCGGCTAGACCCAAACCCACTCGGCTAGAACCAAACCCACTCGGCTAAACCCAAACCCACTTCGCTAGACCCAAACCCACTCGGCTAGACGCAAACCCACACGGCTAGACCCAAACCCACTTGGCTAGACCCAAACCCACTCGGCTAGACCCAAACCCACTCACTAGACCCAAACCCACTCGCTAGACCCAAACCCACTCGGCTAAACCCAAACCCAGTCGGCTAGACCCAAACCCCCTCACTAGACCCAAACCCACTCGCTAGACCCAAACCCACTCGGCTAGACCGAAACCCACTCGGCTAGACCCAAACCCACTCGGCTAGACCCAAACCCCCTCGGCTAGACCCAAACCCACTCGGCTAGATCCAAACCCACTCGGCCAGACCCAAACCCACTCGGCTAGACCCAAACACACTCGGCTAGACCCAAACCCACTCGGCTGGACCCAAACCCACTCGGCAAGACCCAAACCCACTCGGCTAGACCCAAAAACCCACTCGGCTAGACCCAAACCCACTCGGCTAGACCCAAATCCACTCGGCCAGAACCAAACCCACTCGGCGAGACCCAAACCCACTCGGCTAGACCCAAACCCACTCGGCTAGACCCAAACCCACTCGGCTAGACCCAAACCCACTCGGCTAGACCCAAACCCACTCGGCTAGACCCAAACCCAATCGGCTTGACCCAAACCCACTCGGCTAAGCCCAAACCCAACCGGCTAGACCCAAACCCACTCGGCTAGACCCAAACACACTCGGCTAGACCCACACCCACTCGGCTAGACCCCAACCCACTCGGCTAGACCCAAACCCACACGGCTAGACCCAAACCCACTCGGCGAGAAACAAACCCACTCCGCTAGACTCAAACCCACTCGGCCAGACCCAATCCCACTCGGGTAGACCCAAACCCACTCGGCTAGACCCAAACCCACTCGGCTAGACCCAAACCCACTCGGCTAGACCCAAACCCACTCGGCTAGACCAAAACCCACTCGGCTAGACCCAAACCCACTCGGCTAGACTGAAACCCACTCGGCTAGACCCAAACCCACTCGGCTACACCCAAACCCACTCGGCTAGACCCAAACCCACTAGGGTAGACCCAACCCACTCGGCTAGACCCAAACCCACTCGGCTAGACCCAAACCCACTCGGCTAGACCCAAACCCACTCGGCTAGACCCAAACCCACTCGGCTAGACCAAAACCCACTCGGCTAGACCCAAACCCACTCGGCTAGACTGAAACCCACTCGGCTAGACCCAAACCCACTCGGCTACACCCAAACCCACTCGGCTAGACCCAAACCCACTAGGGTAGACCCAACCCACTCGGCTAGACCCAAACCCACTCGGCTAGACCCAAACCCACTCGGCTACACCCATCCCACTCCGCTAGTCCCAAACCCACTCGGCTAGACCCAAACCCACTCGGCTAGATCAAAACCCACTCGGCTAGACCCAAACCCACTCGGCTACACCCAAACCCACTCCGCTAGACCCAAACCTACTCGGCTAGACCCAAACCCACTTGGCTAGACCCAAACCCACTCTGCTACACCCAAACCCACTCCGCTAGACCCAAACCCACTCGGCTAGACCCAAAGCCACTCGGCTAGACCCAAACCCACTCGGCTAGACCCAAACCCACTCGGCTAGACCCAAACCCTCACGGCTAGACCAAAACCCACTCCGCTAGACCCAAACCCACTCCGCTAGACCCAAACCCACTCTGCTAGACCCAAACCCACTCCGCTAGACCCAAACCCAGTCCGCTAGATCCAAACCCACTCGGCTAGACCCAAACCCACTCGGCTAGAACCAAACCCACTCGGCTAAACCCAAACCCACTTCGCTAGACCCAAACCCACTCGGCTAGACGCAAACCCACACGGCTAGACCCAAACCCACTTGGCTAGACCCAAACCCACTCGGCTAGACCCAAACCCACTCACTAGACCCAAACCCACTCGCTAGACCCAAACCCACTCGGCTAAACCCAAACCCAGTCGGCTAGACCCAAACCCCCTCACTAGACCCAAACCCACTCGCTAGACCCAAACCCACTCGGCTAGACCGAAACCCACTCGGCTAGACCCAAACCCACTCGGCTAGACCCAAACCCCCTCGGCTAGACCCAAACCCACTCGGCTAGATCCAAACCCACTCGGCCAGACCCAAACCCACTCGGCTAGACCCAAACACACTCGGCTAGACCCAAACCCACTCGGCTGGACCCAAACCCACTCGGCAAGACCCAAACCCACTCGGCTAGACCCAAAAACCCACTCGGCTAGACCCAAACCCACTCAGCTAGACCCAAATCCACTCGGCCAGAACCAAACCCACTCGGCGAGACCCAAACCCACTCGGCTAGACCCAAACCCACTCGGCTAGACCCAAACCCACTCGGCTAGACCCAAACCCACTCGGCTAGACCCAAACCCACTCGGCTAGACCCAAACCCAATCGGCTTGACCCAAACCCACTCGGCTAAGCCCAAACCCAACCGGCTAGACCCAAACCCACTCGGCTAGACCCAAACACACTCGGCTAGACCCACACCCACTCGGCTAGACCCCAACCCACTCGGCTAGACCCAAACCCACACGGCTAGACCCAAACCCACTCGGCGAGAAACAAACCCACTCCGCTAGACTCAAACCCACTCGGCCAGACCCAATCCCACTCGGGTAGACCCAAACCCACTCGGCTAGACCCAAACCCACTCGGCTAGACCCAAACCCACTCGGCTAGACCCAAACCCACTCGGCTAGACCAAAACCCACTCGGCTAGACCCAAACCCACTCGGCTAGACTGAAACCCACTCGGCTAGACCCAAACCCACTCGGCTACACCCAAACCCACTCGGCTAGACCCAAACCCACTAGGGTAGACCCAACCCACTCGGCTAGACCCAAACCCACTTGGCTAGACCCAAACCCACTCGGCTACACCCATCCCACTCCGCTAGTCCCAAACCCACTCGGCTAGACCCAAACCCACTCGGCTAGATCGAAACCCACTCGGCTAGACCCAAACCCACTCGGCTACACCCAAACCCAGTCCGCTAGACCCAAACCCCTTCGGCCAGACCCAAACCCACTCGGCTAGAGCCAAACCCACTCGGCTAGACCCAAACCCACTCGGCCAGACCCAAACCCACTCGGCTAGACCCAAACCCACTCGGCTAAACCCAAACCCACTCGGCTAGACCCAAACCCACACGGCTAGACCCAAACCCACTCGGCGAGACACAAACCCACTCCGCTAGACTCAAACCCACTCGGCTAGATCCAATCCCACTCGGCTAGACCCAAACCCACTCGGCTAGACCCAAACCCACTCGTCTAGACCCAAACCCACTCAGCTAGACCCAAACCTACTCGGCTAGACCCAAACCCACTTGGCTAGACCCAAACCCACTCAGCTACACCCAAACCCACTCCGCTAGACCCAAACCCACTCGGCTAGACCCAAACCCACTCGGCTAGAACCAAACCCACTCGGCTAGACCCAAATCCACTCGGCTAGACCCAAACCCTCACGGCTAGACCAAAACCCACTCCGCTAGACCCAAACCCACTCCGCTAGACCCAAACCCACTCTGCTAGACCCAAACCCACTCCGCTAGACCCAAACCCAGTCCGCTAGATCCAAACCCACTCGGCTAGACCCAAACCCACTCGGCTAGAACCAAACCCACTCGGCTAAACCCAAACCCACTCCGCTAGACCCAAACCCACTCGGCTAGACGCAAACCCACACGGCTAGACCCAAACCCACTTGGCTAGACCCAAACCCACTCGGCTAGACCCAAACCCACTCACTAGACCCAAACCCACTCGCTAGACCCAAACCCACTCGGCTAAACCCAAACCCAGTCGGCTAGACCCAAACCCCCTCACTAGACCCAAACCCACTCGCTAGACCCAAACCCACTCGGCTAGACCGAAACCCACTCGGGTAGACCCAAACCCACTCGGCAAGACCCAAACCCCCTCGGCTAGACCCAAACCCACTCGGCTAGATCCAAACCCACTCGGCCAGACCCAAACCCACTCGGCTAGACCCAAACACACTCGGCTAGACCCAAACCCACTCGGCTGGACCCAAACCCACTCGGCAAGACCCAAACCCACTCGGCTAGACCCAAAAACCCACTCGGCTAGACCCAA
The DNA here is from genome assembly GCA_963514005.1 of Raja brachyura. The sequence goes on along the minus strand of OY740794.1, from coordinate 595,893 downwards.
ACCCACTCGGCTAGACCCAAACCCACTCGGCCAGAACCAAACCCACTCGGCGAGACCCAAACCCACTCGGCTAGACCCAAACCCACTCGGCTAGACCCAAACCCACTCGGCTAGACCCAAACCCACTCGGCTAGACCCAAACCCACTCGGCTAGACCCAAACCCAATCGGCTTGACCCAAACCCACTCGGCTAAGCCCAAACCCACCCGGCTAGACCCAAACCCACTCGGCTAGACCCAAACACACTCGGCTAGACCCACACCCACTCGGCTAGACCCCAACCCACTCGGCTAGACCCAAACCCACACGGCTAGACCCAAACCCACTCGGCGAGAAACAAACCCACTCCGCTAGACTCAAACCCACTCGGCCAGACCCAATCCCACTCGGGTAGACCCAAACCCACTCGGCTAGACCCAAACCCACTCGGCTAGACCCAAACCCACTCGGCTAGACCCAAACCCACTCGGCTAGACCAAAACCCACTCGGCTAGACCCAAACCCACTCGGCTAGACTGAAACCCACTCGGCTAGACCCAAACCCACTCGGCTACACCCAAACCCACTCGGCTAGACCCAAACCCACTAGGGTAGACCCAAACCCACTCGGCTAGACCCATCCCACTCCGCTAGTCCCAAACCCACTCGGCTAGACCCAAACCCACTCGGCTAGATCGAAACCCACTCGGCTAGACCCAAACCCACTCAGCTACACCCAAACCCACTCCGCTAGACCCAAACCCCTTCGGCCAGACCCAAACCCACTCGGCTAGAGCCAAACCCACTCGGCTAGACCCAAACCCACTCGGCTAGAGCCAAACCCACTCGGCTAGACCCAAACCCACTCGGCCAGACCCAAACCCACTCGGCTAGACCCAAACCCACTCGGCTAAACCCAAACCCACTCGGATAGACCCAAACCCACTTGGCTAGACCCAAACCCACTCGGCTAGATCCAAACCCACTCGGCTAGACCCAAACCCACTCGGCTAGACCCAAACCCACTCGGCTAGACCCAAACCCACTCGGCTGGACCCAAACCCACTCGGCAAGACCCAAACCCACTCGGCTAGACCCAAAAACCCACTCGGCTAGACCCAAACCCAATCCGCTAGACCCAAACCCACTCCGCTAGACCCAAACCCACTCGGCTACACCCAAACCCACTCGGCCAGACCAAAACCACTCGACGAGACCCAAACCCACTCGGCTAGACCCAAACCCACTCGGCTAGACCCAAACCCCCTCTGCTAGACCCAAACCCACTCCGCTAGATCCAAACCCACTCCGCTAGACTGAAACCCACTCCGCTAGACCCAAACCCACTCAGCTACACCCAAACCCACTCGGCTAAGCCCAAACCCACCCGGCTAGACCCAAACCCACTCGGCTAGACCCCAACTCACTCGGCTAGACCCAAACCCACACGGCTAGACCCAAACCCACTCGGCGAGACACAAACCCACTCCGCTAGACTCAAACCCACTCGGCTAGACACAAACCCACTCGGCTAAACCCAAACTCACTCGGCTAGACCCAAACCCACTCGGCCAGACCCAAACCCACTCGGCGAGACCCAAACCCACTCGGCTAGACCCAAACCCACTCGGCTAGACCCAAACCCACTCGGCTAGACCCAAACCCACTCGGCTAGACCCAAACCTACTCGGCTAGACTCAAACCCCCTCTGCTAGACCCAAACCCACTCCGCTAGATCCAAACCCACTCCGCTAGACCGAAACCCACTCCGCTAGACCCAAACCCACTTAGCTACACCCAAACCCACTCGGCTAAGCCCAAACCCACCCGGCTAGACCTAAACCCACTCTGCTAGACCCCAACTCACTCGGCTAGACCCAAACCCACACGGCTAGACCCAAACCCACTCGGCGAGACACAAACCCACTCCGCTAGACTCAAACCCACTCGGCTAGACCCAATCCCAATCGGCTAGACCCAAACCCACTCGGCTAGACTAAAACCCACTCGGCTAGACCCAAACCCACTCGGCTACACCCAAACCCACTCGGCTAGACCCAAACCCACTAGGGTAGACCCAAACCCACTCGGCTAGACCCAAACCCACTCGGCTAGACCCAAACCCATTCGGCTACACCCATCCCACTCCGCTCGTCCCAAACCCACTCGGCTAGACCCAAACCCACTCGGCTAGATCGAAACCCACTCGGCTAGACCCAAACCCACTCGGCTACACCCAAACCCACTCGGCTAGACCCAAACCCACTTGGCTGGACCCAAACCCACTCCGCCTGACCCAAACCCACTCCGCCAGACCCAAACCCATTCCGCCTGACCCAAACCCCCTCCGCCAGACACAAACCCACTCCGCCAGCCCCAAACCCACTCCGCCAGACCCAAACCCTCTCCGCCAGACCCAAACCCACTCCCCCAGACCCTAAACCCACTCCGCCATATTCAAAACCACTCCGCAAGACCCAAACCCGCTCCGCCAGACCCAAACCCACTCCGCCAGACCCAAACCCACTCCTCAAGACCCAAACCTGCTCCGCCAGACCCAAACCCAATCCGCCAGACCCAAACCCACGACGCCAGACCCAAACCCACTCCGCCAGACCCAAACCCCCTCCGCCAGACCCAAACCCTCTCCGCCAGACCCGAACGCACTCCGCCAGACCCGAACCCACTCCGCCAGACCGGAACCCACTCCGCCATACCCAAATCCACTCCTCCAGACCCAAACCCACTCCGCCTGACCCAAACCCATTCCGCCAGAACCAAACCCACTCCGCCTGACCCAAACCCACTCCGCCAGACCCAAACCCACTCCGCCTGACCCAAACCCACTCAGCCAGACCCAAACCCACTCCGCCAGACGCAAACACACTCCGCCAGACCCAAACCCACTCCGCCAGACCCAAACCCACTCCGCCAGACCCAAACCCACTCCGCCAGACCCAAACCCACTCCGCCAGACCCAAACCCACTCCGCCAGACCCAAACACACTCCCCCAGACCCGAACCCACTCCGCCAGACCAAATCCCACTCCGCCAGACCCAAACCCACTCCGCCAGACCCAAACCAACTCCGCCAGAACCACACCCACTCCGCCAGACCCAAATGCACTCCGCCAGACCCAAACGCACTCCGCCAGACCCAAACCCACTCCGCCAGTCCAAAACCCACTCCGCCAGACCCAAACCCACTCCGCCAGACCCAAACCCACTCCGCCAGACCCAAATCCACTCCGCCAGACCCACACCCACTCCGCCAGACCCAAACGCACTCCGCCAGACCCAAACCCACTCCGCCAGACCCAAACCCACTCCGCCAGACCAAAACCCACACCGCCAGACCCAAACCCACTCCGCCAGACCCAAACCCACTCCGCCAGACCCAAACGCACTCCGCCAGACCAAAACCCACTCCGCCAGACCCATACCCACTCCGCCAGACCCAAACCCACTCCGGCAGACCCAAACCCACTCCGCCAGACCAAAACCCACTCCGCCAGACCCAAACCCACTCCGCCAGACCCCAAACCCACTACGCCAGACCCAAACCCACTCCGCCAGACCCAAACCCCCTCCGCCAGACCCAAACCCACTCCGCCAGACCCAAATCCACACCGCCAGACCCAAACCCACTCCGCCAGACCCATACCCACTCCGCCAGACCCAAACCCACTCCGCCAGACCCCAAACCCACTCCGCCAGACCCAAACCCACTCCGCCAGACCCAAACCCACTCCGCCAGACCCATACCCACTCCGCAAGACCCAAACCCCCTCCGCCAGACCCAAACCCAATCCGCCAGACCCAAACCCACTACGCCAGACCCTAACCCCCTCCGCCAGACCCAAACCCCCTCCGCCAGACCCAACCCACTCCGCCAGCCCCAAACCCACTCCGCCAGATCCAAACCCTCTCCGCCAGACCCAAACCCACTCCCCCAGACCCCAAACCCACTCCGCCAGATTCAAAACCACTCCGCAAGACCCAAACCCGCTCCGCCAGACCCAAACCCACTCCGCCAGACCCAAACGCACTCCTCAAGACCCAAAACCGCTCCGCCAGACCCAAACCCAATCCGCCAGACCCAAACCCACTACGCCAGACCCAAACCCACTCCGCCAGACCCAAACCCCCTCCGCCAGACCCAAACCCTCTCCGCCAGACCCGAACGCACTCCGCCATACCCGAACCCACTCCGCCAGACCCGAACCCACTCCGCCAGACCCAAATCCACTCCGCCAGACCCAAACCCACTCCGCCTGACCCAAACCCACTCCGCCAGACCCAAACCCACTCCGCCAGACCCAAACCCACTCCGCCAGACCCAAACCCACTCCGCCAGACCCAAACCCACTCCGCCAGACCCAAACCCACTCCGCCAGACCCAAATCCACTCCGCCTTACCCAAACCCACTCCGCCAGACCCAAACCCACTCCCCCAGACCCAAACCCACTCTGCCAGACCCACACCCACTCCGCCAGACCCAAACGCACTCCGCCAGACCCAAACCCACTCCGCCAGACCCAAACCCACTCCGCCAGACCAAAACCCACACCGCCAGACCCAAACCCACTCCGCCAGACCCAAACCCACTCCGCCAGACCCAAACGCACTCCGCCAGACCAAAACCCACTCCGCCAGACCCATACCCACTCCGCCAGACCCAAACCCACTCCGGCAGGCCCAAACCCACTCCGCCAGACCAAAACCCACTCCGCCAGACGCAAACCCACTCCGCCAGACCCCAAACCCACCACGCCAGACCCAAACCCACTCCGCCAGACCCAAACCCCCTCCGCCAGACCCAAACCCACTCCGCCAGACGCAAATCCACACCGCCAGACCCAAACCCACTCCGCCAGACCCATACCCACTCCGCCAGACCCAAACCCACTCCGCCAGACCCCAAACCCATTCCGCCAGACCCAAACACACTCCGCCAGACCCAAACCCACTCCGCCAGACCCATACCCACTCCGCAAGACCCAAACCCCCTCCGCCAGACCCAAACCCAATCCGCCAGACCCAAACCCACTACGCCAGACCCAAACCCCCTCCGCCAGACCCAAACCCCCTCCGCCAGACCCAACCCACTCCGCCAGCCCCAAACCCACTCCGCCAGATCCAAACCCTCTCCGCCAGACCCAAACCCACTCCCCCAGACCCCAAACCCACTCCGCCAGATTCAAAACCACTCCGCAAGACCCAAACCCGCTCCGCCAGACCCAAACCCACTCCGCCAGACCCAAACGCACTCCTCAAGACCCAAAACCGCTCCGCCAGACCCAAACCCAATCCGCCAGACCCAAACCCACTACGCCAGACCCAAACCCACTCCGCCAGACCCAAACCCCCTCCGCCAGACCCAAACCCTCTCCGCCAGACCCGAACGCACTCCGCCATACCCGAACCCACTCCGCCAGACCCGAACCCACTCCGCCAGACCCCAATCCACTCCGCCAGACCCAAACCCACTCCGCCTGACCCAAACCCACTCCGCCAGACCCAAACCCACTCCGCCAGCCCCAAACCCACTCCGCCAGATCCAAACCCTCTCCGCCAGACCCAAACCCACTCCCCCGGACCCCAAACCCATTCCGCCAGATTCAAAACCACTCCGCAAGACCCAAACCCGCTCCGCCAGACCCAAACCCACTCCGCCAGACCCAAACGCACTCCTCAAGACCCAAAACCGCTCCGCCAGACCCAAACCCAATCCGCCAGACCCAAACCCACTACGCCAGACCCAAACCCACTCCGCCAGACCCAAACCCCCTCCGCCAGACCCAAACCCTCTCCGCCAGACCCGAACGCACTCCGCCATACCCGAACCCACTCCGCCAGACCCGAACCCACTCCGCCAGACCCAAATCCACTCCGCCAGACCCAAACCCACTCCGCCTGACCCAAACCCACTCCGCCAGACCCAAACCCACTCCGCCAGACCCAAACCCACTCCGCCAGACCCAAACCCACTCCGCCAGACCCAAACCCACACTGCCAGACCCAAACCCACTCCGCCAGACCCAAATCCACTCCGCCTTACCCAAACCCACTCCGCCAGACCCAATCCCACTCCCCCAGACCCAAACCCACTCTGCCAGACCCACACGCACTCCGCCAGACCCAAACGCACTCCGCCAGACCCAAACCCACTCCGCCAGACCCAAACCCACCCCGCCAGACCAAAACCCACACCGCCAGACCCAAACCCACTCCGCCAGACCCAAACCCACTCCGCCAGACCCAAACGCACTCCGCCAGACCAAAACCCACTCCGCCAGACCCATACCCACTCCGCCAGACCCAAACCCACTCCGGCAGGCCCAAACCCACTCCGCCAGACCAAAACCCACTCCGCCAGACCCAAACCCACTCCGCCAGACCCCAAACCCACTACGCCAGACCCAAACCCACTCCGCCAGACCCAAACCCCCTCCGCCAGACCCAAACCCACTCCGCCAGACGCAAATCCACACCGCCAGACCCAAACCCACTCCGCCAGACCCATACCCACTCCGCCAGACCCAAACCCACTCCGCCAGACCCCAAACCCATTCCGCCAGACCCAAACACACTCCGCCAGACCCAAACCCACTCCGCCAGACCCATACCCACTCCGCAAGACCCAAACCCCCTCCGCCAGACCCAAACCCAATCCGCCAGACCCAAACCCACTGCGCCAGACCCAAACCCCCTCCGCCAGACCCAAACCCCCTCCGCCAGACCCAACCCACACCGCCAGACCCAAACCCACTCCCCCAGACCCCAAACCCACTCCGCCAGATTCAAAACCACTCCGCAAGACCCAAACCCGCTCCGCCAGACCCAAACCCACTCCGCCAGACCCAAACGCACTCCTCAAGACCCAAAACCGCTCCGCCAGACCCAAACCCAATCCGCCAGACCCAAACCCACTACGCCAGACCCAAACCCACTCCGCCAGACCCAAACCCCCTCCGCCAGACCCAAACCCTCTCCGCCAGACCCGAACGCACTCCGCCATACCCGAACCCACTCCGCCAGACCCGAACCCACTCCGCCAGACCCCAATCCACTCCGCCAGACCCAAACCCACTCCGCCAGACCCAAACCCACTCCGCCAGACCAAAACCCACTCCGCCAGACCCAAACCCACTCCGCCAGACCCAAACCCACTCCGCCAGACCCACACCCACTTCGCCAGACCCAAACGCACTCCGCCAGACCCAAACCCACTCCGCCAGACCCAAACCCACTCCGCCAGTCCAAAACCCACTCCGCCAGACCCAAACCCACTCCGCCAGACCAAAACCCACTCCGCCAGACCCAAACCCACTCCGCCAGACCCCATACCCACTCCGCCAGACCCAAACCCACTCCGCCAGACCCAAACCCACTCCGCCAGCCCCAAAGCCACTCCGCCAGACCCAAACACTCTCCGACAGACCCAAACCCACTCCCCCAGACCCCAAACCCACTCCGCCAGATTCAAAACCACTCCGCAAGACTCAAACCCGCTCCGCCAGACCCAAACCCACTCCGCCAGACCCAAACCCACTCCTCAAGACCCAAACCCGTTCCGCCAGACCCAAACCTAATCCGCCTGACCCAAACCCACTACGCCAGACCCAAACCCACTCCGCCAGACCCAAACCCCCTCCGCCAGACCTAAACCCTCTCCGCCAGATCCGAACGCACTCCGCCAGACCCGAACCCACTCCGCCAGACCCGAACCCACTCCGCCAGACCCAAATCCACTCCGCCAGACCCAAACCCGCTCTGCCTGACCCAAACCCACTCCGCCAGACCCAAACCCACTCCGCCTGACCCAAACCCACTCCGCCAGACCCAAACCCACTCCGCCTGACCCAAACCCACTCCGCCAGACCCAAACCCACTCCGCGAGACCCAAACCCACTCCGCCAGACCCAAACCCACTCCGCAAGACCCAAACCCCCTCCGCCAGACCCAAACCCAATCCGCCAGACCCAAACCCACTACGCCAGACCCAAACCCCCTCCGCCAGACCCAAACCCCCTCCGCCAGACCCAAACCCACTCCACCAGCCCCAAACCCACTCCGCCAGACCCAAACCCTCTCCGCCAGAACCAAACCCACTGCCCCAGACCCCAAACCCACTCCGCCAGATTCAAAACCACTCCGCAAGACTCCAACCCGCTACGCCAGACCCAAACCCACTCCGCCAGACCCAAACCCACTCCTCAAGACCCAAACCCGTTCCGCCAGACCCAAACCTAATCCGCCAGACCCAAACCCACTACGCCAGACCCAAACCCACTCCGCCAGACCCAAACCCCCTCCGCCAGACCCAAACCCTCTCCGCCAGGTCCGAACGCACTCCGCCAGACCCGAACCCACTCCGCCAGACCCGAACCCACTCCGCCAGACCCAAATCCACTCCGCCAGACCCAAACCCACTCCGCCTGACCCAAACCCACTCCGCCAGACCCAAACCCACTCCGCCTGACCCAAACCCACTCCGCCAGACCCAAACCCACTCCGCCTGACCCAAACCCACTCCGCCAGACCCGAACCCACTCCGCCAGACCCGAATCCACTCCGCCAGACCCGAACCCACTCCGCCTGACCCAAACCCACTCCGCCAGACCCAAACCCACTCCGCCTGACCCAAACCCACTCCGCCAGAACCAAACCCACTCCGCCTGACCCAAACCCACTCCGCCAGACCCAAACCCACTCCGCCAGACCCAAACCCACTCCGCCAGACCCAAACCCACTCCGCCAGACCCAAACCCACTCCGCCAGACCCAAACCCACTCCGCCAGACCCAAACCCACTCCGCCAGACCCAAACCCACTCCGCCAGACCCAAACCAACTCCGCCAGACCAAAACCCACTCCGCCTGACCCAAACCCACTCCGCCAGACCCAAACCCACTCCGCCAGACCCACACCCACTCCGCCAGACCCAAACGCACTCCGCCATACCCAATCCCACTCCGCCAGACCCCAACCCACTCCGCCAGTCCAAAACCCACTCCGCCAGACCAAAACCCACTCCGCCAGACCCATACCCACTCCGCCAGACCCAAACCCACTCCGCAGGCCCAAACCCACTCCGCCAGACCAAAACCCACTCCGCAAGACCCAAACCCACTCCGCCAGACCCCAAACCCACTACGCCAGACCGAAACCCACTCCGCCAGACCCAAACCCCCTCCGCCAGACCCAAACCCACACCGCCAGACCCAAACGCACTCCGCCAGACCCAAACCCACTCCGCCAGACCCATACCCACTCCGCCAGACCCAAACCCACTCCGCCAGACCCCAAACCCACTCCGCCAGACCCAAACCCACTCCGCCAGACCCAAACCCACTCCGCCAGACCCATACCCACTCCGCAAGACCCAAACCCCCTCCGCCAGACCCAAACCCAATCCGCCAGACCCAAACCCACTACGCCAGACCCAAACCCCCTCCGCCAGACCCAAGCCCCCTCCGCCAGACCCAAACCCACTCCGCCAGCCCCAAACCCACTCCGCCAGACCCAAACCCTCTCCGCCAGACCCAAACCCACTCCCCCAGACCCCAAACCCACTCCGCCAGATTCAAAACACTCCGTAAGTCTCAAACCCGCTCCGCCAGACCCAAACCCACTCCGCCAGACCCAAACCCACTCCTCAAGACCCAAACCCGTTCCGCCAGACCCAAACCTAATCCGCCAGACCCAAACCCACTACGCCAGACCCAAACCCACTCCGCCAGACCCAAACCCCCTCCGCCAGACCCGAACTCAATCCGCCAGACCCGAACCCACTCCGCCAGACCCAAATCCACTCCGCCAGACCCAAACCCACTCCGCCTGACCCAAACCCACTCCGCCAGACCCAAACCCACTCCGCCTGACCCAAACCCACTCCGCCAGACCCAAACCCACTCCGCCTGACCCAAACCCACTCTGCCAGACCCAAACCCACTCCGCCAGACCCAAACCCACTCCGCCAGACCCGAACCCACTCCGCCAGACCCGAACCCACTCCGCCAGACCCGAACCCACTCCGCCAGACCCTAACCCACTCCGCCAGACCCAAACCCACTCCGCCAGACCCAAACCCACTCCGCCAGACCCAAACCCACTACGCCAGACCCAAACCCACTCCGCCAGTCCCAAACCCAGTCCGCCAGAACGAAACCCACTCAGCCAGACCGGAACCCACTCCGCCAAACCAAAACCCACTCCGCCAGACACGAACCCACTCCGCCAGACCCCCCATACCCACGCCGCCAGACCCGAACCCACACCGCCAGACCCGAACCCACTCCGCCAGACCCCCCAAACCCACTCCGCCAGACCACAACCCACTCCGCCAGACCCAAACCCACTCCGCCAGACCCAAACCCACTCCGCCAGACCCAAACCCACTCCGCCAGACCCAAACCCACTCCGACAGACCAAAACCCACTCCTCAAGACCCAAAACCGCTCCGCCAGACCCAAACCCAATCCGCCAGACCCAAACCCACTACGCCAGACCCAAACCCACTCCGCCAGACCCAAACCCCCTCCGCCAGACCCAAACCCTCTCCGCCAGACCCGAACGCACTCCGCCATACCCGAACCCACTCCGCCAGACCCGAACCCACTCCGCCAGACCCCAATCCACTCCGCCAGACCCAAACCCACTCCGCCAGACCCAAACCCACTCCGCCAGACCAAAACCCACTCCGCCAGACCCAAACCCACTCCGCCAGACCCAAACCCACTCCGCCAGACCCACACCCACTTCGCCAGACCCAAACGCACTCCGCCAGACCCAAACCCACTCCGCCAGACCCAAACCCACTCCGCCAGTCCAAAACCCACTCCGCCAGACCCAAACCCACTCCGCCAGACCAAAACCCACTCCGCCAGACCCAAACCCACTCCGCCAGACCCCATACCCACTCCGCCAGACCCAAACCCACTCCGCCAGACCCAAACCCACTCCGCCAGCCCCAAAGCCACTCCGCCAGACCCAAACACTCTCCGACAGACCCAAACCCACTCCCCCAGACCCCAAACCCACTCCGCCAGATTCAAAACCACTCCGCAAGACTCAAACCCGCTCCGCCAGACCCAAACCCACTCCGCCAGACCCAAACCCACTCCTCAAGACCCAAACCCGTTCCGCCAGACCCAAACCTAATCCGCCTGACCCAAACCCACTACGCCAGACCCAAACCCACTCCGCCAGACCCAAACCCCCTCCGCCAGACCTAAACCCTCTCCGCCAGATCCGAACGCACTCCGCCAGACCCGAACCCACTCCGCCAGACCCGAACCCACTCCGCCAGACCCAAATCCACTCCGCCAGACCCAAACCCGCTCTGCCTGACCCAAACCCACTCCGCCAGACCCAAACCCACTCCGCCTGACCCAAACCCACTCCGCCAGACCCAAACCCACTCCGCCTGACCCAAACCCACTCCGCCAGACCCAAACCCCCTCCGCCAGACCCAAACCCTCTCCGCCAGGTCCGAACGCACTCCGCCAGACCCGAACCCACTCCGCCAGACCCGAACCCACTCCGCCAGACCCAAATCCACTCCGCCAGACCCAAACCCACTCCGCCTGACCCAAACCCACTCCGCCAGACCCAAACCCACTCCGCCTGACCCAAACCCACTCCGCCAGACCCAAACCCACTCCGCCTGACCCAAACCCACTCCGCCAGACCCGAACCCACTCCGCCAGACCCGAATCCACTCCGCCAGACCCGAACCCACTCCGCCTGACCCAAACCCACTCCGCCAGACCCAAACCCACTCCGCCTGACCCAAACCCACTCCGCCAGAACCAAACCCACTCCGCCTGACACAAACCCACTCCGCCAGACCCAAACCCACTCCGCCAGACCCAAACCCACTCCGCCAGACCCAAACCCACTCCGCCAGACCCAAACCCACTCCGCCAGACCCAAACCCACTCCGCCAGACCCAAACCCACTCCGCCAGACCCAAACCCACTCCGCCAGACCCAAACCAACTCCGCCAGACCAAAACCCACTCCGCCTGACCCAAACCCACTCCGCCAGACCCAAACCCACTCCGCCAGACCCACACCCACTCCGCCAGACCCAAACGCACTCTGCCATACCCAATCCCACTCCGCCAGACCCCAACCCACTCCGCCAGTCCAAAACCCACTCCGCCAGACCAAAACCCACTCCGCCAGACCCATACCCACTCCGCCAGACCCAAACCCACTCCGCAGGCCCAAACCCACTCCGCCAGACCAAAACCCACTCCGCAAGACCCAAACCCACTCCGCCAGACCCCAAACCCACTACGCCAGACCGAAACCCACTCCGCCAGACCCAAACCCCCTCCGCCAGACCCAAACCCACACCGCCAGACCCAAACGCACTCCGCCAGACCCAAACCCACTCCGCCAGACCCATACCCACTCCGCCAGACCCAAACCCACTCCGCCAGACCCCAAACCCACTCCGCCAGACCCAAACCCACTCCGCCAGACCCAAACCCACTCCGCCAGACCCATACCCACTCCGCAAGACCCAAACCCCCTCCGCCAGACCCAAACCCAATCCGCCAGACCCAAACCCACTACGCCAGACCCAAACCCCCTCCGCCAGACCCAAGCCCCCTCCGCCAGACCCAAACCCACTCCGCCAGCCCCAAACCCACTCCGCCAGACCCAAACCCTCTCCGCCAGACCCAAACCCACTCCCCCAGACCCCAAACCCACTCCGCCAGATTCAAAACACTCCGTAAGTCTCAAACCCGCTCCGCCAGACCCAAACCCACTCCGCCAGACCCAAACCCACTCCTCAAGACCCAAACCCGTTCCGCCAGACCCAAACCTAATCCGCCAGACCCAAACCCACTACGCCAGACCCAAACCCACTCCGCCAGACCCAAACCCCCTCCGCCAGACCCGAACTCAATCCGCCAGACCCGAACCCACTCCGCCAGACCCAAATCCACTCCGCCAGACCCAAACCCACTCCGCCTGACCCAAACCCACTCCGCCAGACCCAAACCCACTCCGCCTGACCCAAACCCACTCCGCCAGACCCAAACCCACTCCGCCTGACCCAAACCCACTCTGCCAGACCCAAACCCACTCCGCCAGACCCAAACCCACTCCGCCAGACCCGAACCCACTCCGCCAGACCCGAACCCACTCCGCCAGACCCGAACCCACTCCGCCAGACCCTAACCCACTCCGCCAGACCCAAACCCACTCCGCCAGACCCAAACCCACTCCGCCAGACCCAAACCCACTACGCCAGACCCAAACCCACTCCGCCAGTCCCAAACCCAGTCCGCCAGAACGAAACCCACTCAGCCAGACCGGAACCCACTCCGCCAAACCAAAACCCACTCCGCCAGACACGAACCCACTCCGCCAGACCCCCCATACCCACGCCGCCAGACCCGAACCCACACCGCCAGACCCGAACCCACTCCGCCAGACCCCCCAAACCCACTCCGCCAGACCACAACCCACTCCGCCAGACCCAAACCCACTCCGCCAGACCCAAACCCACTCCGCCAGACCCAAACCCACTCCGCCAGACCCAAACCCACTCCGACAGACCAAAACCCACTCCGCCAGACCCAAACCCACTCCGCCAGACCCAAACCCACTCCACCAGACCCAAACCCACTCCGCCAGACCCGAACCCACTCCGGCAGACCCGAACCCACTCCGCCAGACCCGAACCCACTCCGCCAGACCCGAACCCACTCCGCCAAACACGAACCCACTCCGCCAGACCCGAACCCACTCCGCCAGTCCCAAACCCACTCCGGCAGACCCCAAACCCACTCCGTCAGACCCAAACCCACGCCGCCAGACCCAAACCCACTCCGCCAGACCCAAACCCACTCCGCCAGACCCAAACCCAATCCGCCAGACCCAAACCCACTACGCCAGACCCAAACCCCCTCCGCCAGACCCAAACCCACTCCGCCAGACCCAAACCCACTCCGCCAGACCCAAACCCACTCCGCCAGACCCAAACCCTCTCCGCCAGACCCAAACCCACTCCGCCAGACCCAATCCCTCTCCGCCAGACCCAAACCCACTCCCCCAGACCCCAAACCCACTCCGCCAGATTCAAAACACTCCGTAAGACTCAAACCCGCTCCGCCAGACCCAAACCCACTCCGCCAGACCCAAACCCACTCCTCAAGACCCAAACCCGTTCCGCCAGACCCAAACCTAATCCGCCAGACCCAAACCCACTACGCCAGACCCAAACCCACTCCGCCAGACCCAAACCCCCTCCGCCAGACCCGAACCCACTCCGCCAGACCCGAACCCACTCCGCCAGACCCAAATCCACTCCGCCAGACCCGAACCCACTCCGCCAGACCCGAACCCACTCCGCCAGACCCAAATCCACTCCGCCAGACCCAAACCCACTCCGCCTGACCCAAACCCACTCCGCCAGACCCAAACCCACTCCGCCAGACCCAAACCCACTCCGCCAGACCCGAACCCACTCCGCCAGACCCGAGCCCACTCCGCCAGACCCGAACCCACTCCGCCAGACCCTAACCCACTCCGCCAGACCCAAACCCACTCCGCCAGACCCAAACCCACTCCGCCAGACCCAAACCCACTACGCCAGACCCAAACCCACTCCGCCAGTCCCAAACCCAGTCCGCCAGAACCAAACCCACTCAGCCAGACCGGAACCCACTCCGCCAAACCCAAACCCACTCCGCCAGACACGAACCCACTCCGCCAGACCCCCCATACCCACGCCGCCAGACCCGAACCCACTCCGCCAGACCCGAACCCACTCCGCCAGACCCCCCAAACCCACTCCGCCAGACCACAACCCACTCCGCCAGACCCAAACCCACTCCGCCAGACCCAAACCCACTCCGCCAGACCCAAACCCACTCCGCCAGACCCACACCCACTCCGCCAGACCCAAACGCACTCCGCCAGACCCAAACCCACTCCGCCAGACCCAAACCCACTCCGCAGACCAAAACCCACTCCGCCAGACCCAAACCCACTCCGACAGACCAAAACCCACTCCGCCAGACCCAAACCCACTCCGCCAGACCCAAACCCACTCCACCAGACCCAAACCCACTCCACCAGACCCGAACCCACTCCGGCAGACCCGAACCCACTCCGCCAGACCCGAACCCACTCCGCCAGACCCGAACCCACTCCGCCAGACCCGAACCCACTCCGCCAAACACAAACCCACTCCGCCAGACCCGAACCCACTCCGCCAGTCCCCAACCCACTCCGGCAGACCCCAAACCCACTCCGTCAGACCCAAACCCACGCCGCCAGACCCAAACCCACTCCGCCAGACCCAAACCCCCACCGCCAGACCTAAGCCCACTCCGCCAGACCCAAAAGCACTCCGCCACAACCAAACCCCCTCCGCCAGACCCAAACCCCCTCCGCCAGACCCAAACCCACTCCGCCAGACCCAAACCCCCTCTGCCAGACCCAAACCCACTCCGCCAGACCCAAACGCACTCCGCCAGACCCAAACCCACTCCGCCAGACCCAAACCCACTCCGCCAGACCCACACCCACTCCGCCAGACCCAAACGCACTCCGCCAGACCCAAACCCACTCCGCCAGACCCAAACCCACTCCGCCAGACCAAAACCCACTCCGCCAGACCCAAACCCACCCCGCCAGACCCAAACCCACTCCGCCAGACCCAAACCCACTCCGCCAGACCAAAACCCACTCCGCCAGACCCATACCCACTCCGCCAGACCCAAACCCACTCCGCCAGACCCAAACCCACTCCGCCAGACCAAAACCCACTCCGCCAGACCCAAACCCACTCCGCCAGACCCCAAACCCACTACGCCAGACCCAAACCCACTCCGCCAGACCCAAACCCCCTCCGCCAGACCCAAACCCACTCCGCCAGACCCAAACCCACTCCGCCAGACCCAAAACCACTCCGCCAGACCCATACCCACTCCGCCAGACCCAAACCCACTCCGCCAGACCCCAAACCCCCTCCGCCAGACCCAAACCCAATCCGCCAGACCCAAACCCACTACGCCAGACCCAACCCCCCTCCGCCAGACCCAAACCCCCTCCGCCAGACCCAAACCCACTCCGCCAGCCCCAAGCCCACTCCGCCAGACCCAAACACTCACCGCCAGACCCAAACGCACTCCCCCAGACCCCAAACCCACTCCGCCAGATTCAAAACCACTCCGCAAGACTCAAACCCGCTCCGCCAGACCCAAACCCACTCCGCCAGACCCAAACCCACTCCTCAAGACCCAAACCGTTCCGCCAGACCCAAACCTAATCCGCCAGACCCAAACCCATTACGCCAGACCCAAACCCACTCCGCCAGACCCAAACCCCCTCCGCCAGACCCAAACCCTCTCCGCCAGACCCGAACGCACTCCGCCAGTCCCGAACCCACTCCGCCAGACCCGAACCCACTCCGCCAGACCCAAATCCACTCCGGCAGACCCAAACCCACTCCGCCTGACCCAAACCCACTCCGCCAGACCCAAACGCACTCCGCCTGACCCAAACCCACTCCGCCAGACACAAACCCACTCCGCCTGACCCAAACCCCCTCCGCCAGACCCAAACCCTCTCCGCCAGACCCGAACGCACTCCGCCAGTCCCGAACCCACTCCGCCAGACCCGAACCCACTCCGCCAGACCCAAATCCACTCCGGCAGACCCAAACCCACTCCGCCTGACCCAAACCCACTCCGCCAGACCCAAACGCACTCCGCCTGACCCAAACCCACTCCGCCAGACACAAACCCACTCCGCCTGACCCAAACCCACTCCGCCAGACCCAAACCCACTCCGCCAGACCCAAACCCACTCCGCCAGACCCAAACCCACTCCGCAAGACCCAAACCCCCTCCGCCAGACCCAAACCCAATCCGCCAGACCCAAACCCACTACGCCAGACCCAAACCCCCTCCGCCAGACCCAAACCCGCTCCGCCAGACCCAAACCCACTCCACCAGCCCCAAACCCACTCCGCCAGACCCAAACCCACTCCGCCTGACCCAAACCCACTCCGCCAGACCCGAACCCACTCAGCCAGACCCGAATCCACTCCGCCAGACCCAAACCCAGTCCGCCTGACCCAAACCCACTCCGCCAGACCCAAACCCACTCCGCCTGACCCAAACCCACTCCGCCTGACCCAAACCCACTCCGCCAGACCCAAACGCACTCCGCCAGACCCAAACCCACTCCGCCAGACCCAAACCCACTCCGCCAGACCCAAACCCACACCGCCAGATCCAAACCCACTCCGCCAGACCCAAACCCACTCCGCCAGACCCAAACCCACTCCGCCAGACCCACACCCACTCCGCCAGACCCAAACGCACTCCGCTAGACCCAAACCCACTCCGCCAGACCCAAACCCACTCCGCCAGTCCAAAACCCACTCCGCCAGACCAAAACCCACTCCGCCAGACCCATACCCACTCCGCCAGACCCAAACCCACTCCGCCAGAACCAAACCCACTCCGCATACCCATATGTTAGCATTCGTAGCAAAAGGATTTGAGTATAGGAGCAGGGAGGTTCTACTGCAGTTGTACAGGGTTTTGGTGAGGCCACACCTGGAGTACTGCGTACAGTTTTGGTCTCCAAATCTGAGGAAAGACATCCTTGCCATAGAGGGGGTACAGAGAAGATTGACCAGACTGATTCCTGGGATGTCAGGACTTCCATATGAGGAAAGATTGGATAGACTCGGTTTGTACTCGATGGAATTTAGAAGATTGAGGGGGGATCTTATAGAAACCTACAAAATTCTTAAGGTGTTGGACAAGCTAGATGCTGGAAGATTGTTCCCGATGTTGGGGGAGTCCAGAACAAGGGGTCACAGTCTAAGGATAAGGGGGAATTCCTTTAGGACCGAAATGAGGAAAACATTCTTTACACAGAGAGTGGTGAGTCTCTGGAATTCTCTGCCACAGAAGGTAGTTGAGGCCAGTTCATTGGCTATATTTAAGAGGGCGTTAGATGTGGCACTTGTGGCTAAAGGGATCAGGGGGTATGGAGAGAAGGCAGGTACGGGATACTGAGTTGGATGATCAGCCATGATCACATTGAATGGCGGTGCAGGCTCGAAGGGCCGAATGGCCTACTCCTGCACCTATTTTCTATGTTTCTATGTTTCTAAACCCACTCCGCCAGACCAAAACCCACTCCGCAAGACCCAAACCCACTCCGACAGACCCCAAACCCACTACGCCAGACCCAAACCCACTCCGCCAGACCTAAACCCCCTCCGCCAGACCCAAACCCACTCCGCCAGACCCAAACCCACTCCGCCAGACCTAAACCCACTCCGCCAGACCCCAAACCCACTCCGCCAGACCCGAACCCACTCCGCCAGACCCAAATCCACTCCGCCAGACCCAAACCCACT
>OY740794.1:490000-567500 GCA_963514005.1 Raja brachyura | reverse complement strand
ACCCAAACCCAACCCCACTCCGCTAGACCCAAACCCACTCTGCTTGACCCAAACACACACCGCTAGACCCAAACCCACTCCGCTAGACCCAAACCCACTCTGCTAGACCCAACCCCACTCCGCTAGACCCAAACCCACTCCGCCAGACCAAAACCCACTCCGCTAGACCCAAACCCTCTCCGCTTGACCCAAACCCACTCCGCTAGACCCAAACCCACTCCGCTAGACCCAAACCCAAACCCACTCCGCTAGACACAAACACAAACCCACTCCGCTAAACCCAAACCCACTCCGCTAGACCCAACCCCACTCCGCTAGACCCAAACCCAAACCCACTCCGCTAGACCCAAACCCACTCTGCTAGACCCAAACCCAAACCCACTCTGCTGGACCCAAACCCAAACCCACTCCGCTAGACCCAAACACAAACCCACTCCGCTAGACCCAAACCCAAACCCACTCCGCTAGACACAAACCCACACCGCTACACCCAAACCCACTCCGCCAGACCCAAACCCACTACCCTAGACCCAAACCCACTCCGGTAGACCCAAACCCACTCCGCTAGATCCAAACCCACTCCGCTAGACCCAAACCCACTCCGCAAGACCCAAACCCACACCGCTAGACCCAAACCCACTCCGCTAAACACAAACCCACTCCGCTACACCCAAACCCACACCGCTATACCCAAACCCACTCCACTAGAACCAAACCCACTCCGCTAGACCCAAACCCACTCCGCTGGACCCAAACCCAACCCCACTCCGCTAGACCCAAACCCACTCTGTTAGACCTAAACACACTCCGCTAGACACAAACCCAAACTGCTAGACCCAAACCCACTCCGCTAGACCGAAACCCACACCACTAGACCCAAACCCACTCCGCTATACCCAAACCCACTCCGCTAGACCCAAACCCAAACCCACTCCGCTAGACCCAAACCCAAACCCACTCCACTAGACCCAAACCCAAACCCACTCCGCTAGACCCAAACCCACTCCGCTACACCCAAACCCACTTCGCTAGACCCAAACCCACTCCCCTAGACCCAAACCCACTCCGGTAGACCCAAACCCACTCCGCTAGATCCAAACCCACTCCGCTAGACCCAAACCCACTCCGCAAGACCCAAACCCACACCGCTAGACCCAAACCCACTCCGCTAGACCCAAACCCACTCCGCTAAACCCAAACCCACACCGCTATACCCAAACCCACTCCACTAGAACCAAACCCACTCCGCTAGACCCAAACCCACTCTGCTAGACCCAAACCCACTCTGCTGGACCCAAACCCAAACCCACTCCGTTAGACCCAAACCCAAACCCACTCCGCTAGACCCAAACCCAACCCCACTCCGCTAGACCAAAAACCCACTCTGCTAGACCCAAACACACTCCGCTAGACCCAAACCCACTCCGCTAGACCCAAACCCACTCCGCTAGACCGAAACCCACACCGCTAGACCCAAACCCACTCCGCTATACCCAAACCCACTCCGCTAGACCCAAACCCACTCTGCTAGACCCAAGCCCACTCCGCTAGACCCAAACCCACTCCGCTAGACCCAAACCCAGTCCGCTAGACCCAAACGCAAACCCACTCCTCTAGACCTAAACGCAAACCCACTCCGCTAGACCCAAACGCAAACCCACTCCGCTAGACCCAAACGCAAACCCACTCCGCTAGACCCAAACCCACTCCGCCAGACGCAAACCCACTCCGTTAGACCCAAACACACTCGGCTTGACCCAAACCCACACGGCTAGACCCAAACCCACTCCGCTAGACCCAAACCCAAACCCACTCCGCTAAACCCAAACCCACTCGGCTAGACCCAAACCCACTCGGCTAGACCCAATCCCACTCCGCTAGACCCAAACCCAAACACACTCCGCAAGACCCAAACCCAAACCCGCTCCGCTAGACCCAAACCCAAACCCACTCTGCTAGACCCAAACCCAAACCCACTCCGCTAGACCCAAACCCAAACCCACTCCACTAGACCCAAACCCAAACCCACTCCGCTAGACCCAAACCCACTCCGCTACACCCAAACCCACTTCGCTAGACCCAAACCCACTCCCCTAGACCCAAACCCACTCCGGTAGACCCAAACCCACTCCGCTAGATCCAAACCCACTCCGCTAGACCCAAACCCACTCCGCAAGACCCAAACCCACACCGCTAGACGCAAACCCACTCCGCTAGACCCAAACCCACTCCGCTAAACCCAAACCCACACCGCTATACCCAAACCCACTCCACTAGAACCAAACCCACTCCGCTAGACCCAAACCCACTCTGCTAGACCCAAACCCACTCTGCTGGACCCAAACCCAAACCCACTCCGTTAGACCCAAACCCAAACCCACTCCGCTAGACCCAAACCCAACCCCACTCCGCTAGACCAAAAACCCACTCTGCTAGACCCAAACACACTCCGCTAGACCCAAACCCACTCCGCTATACCCAAACCCACTCCGCTAGACCCAAACCCACTCTGCTAGACCCAAGCCCACTCCGCTAGACCCAAACCCACTCCGCTAGACCCAAACCCAGTCCGCTAGACCCAAACGCAAACCCACTCCTCTAGACCTAAACGCAAACCCACTCCGCTAGACCCAAACACAAACCCACTCCGCTAGACCCAAACGCAAACCCACTCCGCTAGACCCAAACCCACTCCGCCAGACGCAAACCCACTCCGTTAGACCCAAACACACTCGGCTTGACCCAAACCCACACGGCTAGACCCAAACCCACTCCGCTAGACCCAAACCCAAACCCACTCCGCTAAACCCAAACCCACTCGGCTAGACCCAAACCCACTCGGCTAGACCCAATCCCACTCCGCTAGACCCAAACCCAAACACACTCCGCAAGACCCAAACCCAAACCCGCTCCGCTAGACCCAAACCCAAACCCACTCTGCTAGACCCAAACCCAAACCCACTCCGCTAGACCCAAACCCAAACCCACTCCGCTAGACCCAAACCCACTCCGTTAGACCCAAACCCAAACCCACTCCGCTAGACCCAAACCCACTCGGCTAGACCCAAACCCACTCGGCTAGACCCAATCCCACTCCGCTAGACCCAAACCCAAACACACTCCGCAAGACCCAAACCCAAACCCACTCCGCTAGACCCAAACCCAAACCCACTCCGCTAAACCCAAACCCACTCGGCTAGACCCAAACCCACTCGGCTAGACCCAATCCCACTCCGCTAGACCCAAACCCAAACACACTCCGCAAGACCCAAACCCAAACCCGCTCCGCTAGACCCAAACCCAAACCCACTCTGCTAGACCCAAACCCAAACCCACTCCGCTAGACCCAAACCCAAACCCACTCCGCTAGACCCAAACCCACTCCGCTAGACCCAAACCCAAACCCACTCCGCAAGACCAAAACCCACTCCGCTAGACCCAAACCCTCTCCGCTATACCCAAACCCACTCCGCTAGACCCAAACCCACTCCGCTAGACCCAAACCCACTCCGCTGGACCCAAACCCACTCTGCTAGACCCAAACCCAAACCCACTCCGTTAGACCCAAACCCAAACCCACGCCGATAGACCCAAACCCAACCCCACTCCGCTAGACCCAAACCCACTCTGCTAGACCCAAACACACACCGCTAGACCCAAACCCACTCCGCTAGACCCAAACCGACTCCGCTGGACCCACACCCAAACCCACTCCGCTAGACCCAAACCCAAACCCACTCCGCGAGACCCAAACCCAAACCCAATCCGCTAGAGCCAAACCCAAACCCACTCCGCTAGACCCAAACCCAAACCCACTCCGCTAGGCCCAAAAAGAAACCCACTCCGCTAGACCCAAACCCAAACCCAGTCCGCCAGACCCAAACACAAACCCACTCCACTAGACCCAAACCCAAACCAACTCCGCTAGACCCAAACCCAAACCCACTCTGCTTGACCCAAACCCACTCTGCTCGACCGAAAACCACTCCGCTAGACCCAAACCCACTCCGCCAGACACAAACCCACTCCGCTAGACCCAAACCCACTCCGCTAGACCCAAACCCACTCCGCTAGACCCAAACCCACACTGCTAGATAATAACCCACTCCACTAGACCCAAACCCAAACCCACTCCGCTAGACCCAAACCCACTCCGCTAGACCCAAACCCAAACCCACTCCGCTAGACCCAAACCCAATCCGCTAGTCCCAAACCCACTCCGCTAGACCCAAATCCAAACCCACTCTGCTAGACCCAAACCCACTCCACTAGACCCAAACCCACTCCGCTAGACCCAAACCCACTCCGCACGACCAAACCCACTCCGCTAGACCCAAACCCACTCCGCTAGACCCAAACCCTCTCCGCTAGACCCAAACCCACTCCGCTAGAACCAAACCCACTCCGCCAGACCCAAACCCAAACCCAGTTCCCTAGACCCAAACCCAACCCCACTCCGCTAGACCCAAACCCACTCTGCTAGACCCAACCCCACTCCGCTAGACCCAAACCCACTCCGCTAGACCCAAACCCAACCCCACTCCGCTAGGCACAAACCCACACCGCTAGACCCAAACCCACTCCGCTATACCCAAACCCACTCCTCGAGACCCAAACCCACTCCGCTAGACCCAAACCCACTGCGCTAGACCCAAACCCACTCCGCTAGACCCAAACCCACTCCGCTAGACCCAAACGCAAACCCACTCCGCTAGACCCAAACGCAAACCCACTCCGCTAGACCGAAACGCAAACCCACTCCGCTAGACCTAAACCCACTCCGCTAGACCCAAACCCACTCCGTTAGACCCAAACCCAAACCCACTCCGCTGGACACAAACCCAAACCCACTTCGCTGGACCCAAACCCAAACCCACTCCGCTAAACCAAACCCAAACCCACTCCGCTAAACCCAAACCCACTGCGCTAGACCCAAACCCACTCCGCTAGACCCAAACCCACTCCGCTAGACCCAAACCCACACCGCTATACCCAAACACACTCCACTAGAACCAAACCCACTCCGCTAGACCCAAACCCACTCTGCTAGACCCAAACCCACTCTGCTGGACCCAAACCCAAACCCACTCCGTTAGACCCAAACCCAAACCCACTCCGCTAGACCCAAACCCAACCCCACTCCGCTAGACCCAAACCCACTCTGCTAGACCCAAACACACTCCGCTAGACCCAAACCCACTCCGCTAGACCCAAACCCACTCCGCTAGACCCAAACCCACTCCGCTAGACCCAAACCCACTCCACTATACCCAAACCCACTCCGCTAGACCCAAACCCACTCCGCTAGACCCAAACCCACTCCGCTAGACCCAAACCCACTCCGCTAGACCCAAACCCACTCCGCTAGACCCAAACGCAACCCCACTCCGCTAGACCCAAATGCAAACCCACTCCGCTAGACCCAAATGCAAACCCACTCCGCTAGACCCAAACCCACTCCGCTAGACCCAAACCCACTCCGTTAGACCCAAACCCACTCGGCTTGACCCAAACCCACACGACTGGACCCAAACCCACTCCGCTAGACCCACACCCATACCCACTCCGCTAGACCGAAACCCAAACCCACTCCGCGAGACCCAAACCCAAACCCAATCCGCTAGAGCCAAACCCAAACCCACTCCGCTAGACCCAAACCCAAACCCAGTCCGCCAGACCCAAACACAAACCCACTCCACTAGACCCAAACCCAAACCAACTCCGCTAGACCCAAACCCAAACCCACTCCGCTAGACCCAAACCCACTCCGCTAGACCCAAACCCACTCCGTTAGACCCAAACCCACTCGGCTTGACCCAAACCCACACGGCTGGACCCAAACCCACTCCTCTAGACCCACACCCATACCCACTCCGCTAGACCGAAACGCAAACCCACTCCGCGAGACCCAAACCCAAACCCAATCCGCTAGAGCCAAACGCAAACCCACTCCGCTAGACCCAAACCCAAACCCAGTCCGCCAGACCCAAACACAAACCCACTCCACTAGACCCAAACCCAAACCAACTCCGCTAGACCCAAACCCAAACCCACTCTGCTTGACCCAAACCCACTCTGCTCGACCGAAAACCACTCCGCTAGACCCAAACCCACTCCGCCAGACACAAACCCACTCCGCTAGACCCAAACCCACTCCGCTAGACCCAAACCCACTCCGCTAGACCCAAACCCAAACCCACACTGCTAGATAATAACCCACTCCACTAGACCCAAACCCAAACCCACTCCGCTAGACCCAAACCCACTCCGCTAGACCCAAACCCAAACCCACTCCGCGAGACCCAAACCCAATCCGCTAGTCCCAAACCCACTCCGCTGGACCCAAACCCAAACCCACTCTGCTAGACCCAAACCCACTCCACTAGACCCAAACCCAAACCCACTCTGCTAGACCCAAACCCACTCCGCTAGACCCAAACCCACTCCGCTCGACCAAACCCACTCCGCTAGACCCAAACCCACTCCGCTCGACCCAAACCCTCTCCGCTAGACCCAAACCCACTCCGCTAGACCCAAACCCACTCCGCTAGACCAAAACCCAAACCCAGTCCGCTAGACCCAAACCCAACCCCACTCCGCTAGACCCAAACCCACTCTGCTAGACCCAAACACACTCCGCTAGACCCAAACCCACTCCGCTAGACCCAAACCCAAACCCACTCCGCTAGACACAAACCCACACCGCTAGACCCAAACCCACTCCGCTATACCCAAACCCACTCCTCGAGACCCAAACCCACTCCGCTAGACCCAAACCCACTGCGCTAGACCCAAACCCACTCCGCTAGACCCAAACCCACTCCGCTAGACCCAAACGCAAACCCACTCCGCTAGACCCAAACGCAAACCCACTCCGCTAGACCGAAACGCAAACCCACTCCGCTAGACCTAAACCCACTCCGCTAGACCGAAACCCACAACGTTAGACCCAAACCCACTCCGCTAGACCCAAACCCACTCTGCTAGACCCAAACCCACTCTGCTGGACCCAAACCCAAACCCACTCCGTTAGACCCAAACCCAAACCCACTCCGCTAGACCCAAACCCAACCCCACTCCGCTAGACCCAAACCCACTCTGCTAGACCCAAACACACTCCGCTAGACCCAAACCCACTCCGCTAGACCCAAACCCACTCCGCTAGACCCAAACCCACTCCGCTAGACCCAAACCCATTCCGCTATACCCAAACCCACTCCGCTAGACCCAAACCCACTCCGCTAGACCCAAACCCACTCCGCTAGACCCAAACCCACTCCGCTAGACCCAAACCCACTCCGCTAGACCCAAACGCAAACCCACTCCGCTAGACCCAAATGCAAACCCACTCCGCTAGACCCAAACGCAAACCCACTCCGCTAGACCCAAACCCACTCCGCTAGACCCACACCCATACCCACTCCGCTAGACCGAAACCCAAACCCACTCCGCGAGACCCAAACCCAAACCCAATCCGCTAGGGCCAAACCCAAACCCACTCCGCTAGACCCAAACCCAAACCCAGTCCGCCAGACCCAAACACAAACCCACTCCACTAGACCCAAACCCAAACCAACTCCGCTAGACCCAAACCCAAACCCACTCTGCTCGACCCAAACCCACTCTGCTCGACCGAAAACCACTCCGCCAGACCCAAACCCACTCCGCCAGACACAAACCCACTCCGCTAGACCCAAACCCACTCCGCTAGACCCAAACCCACTCCGCTAGACCCAAACCCAAACCCACTCCGCTAGACCCAAACCCAATCCGCTAGTCCCAAACCCACTCCGCCAGACCCAAACCCAAATCCACTCTGCTAGACCCAAACCCACTCCACTAGACCCAAACCCAAACCCACTCTGCTAGACCCAAACCCACTCCGCTAGACCCAAACCCACTCCGCTCGACCCAAACCCACTCCGCTAGATCCAAACCCACTCCGGTAGACCCAAACCCTCTCCGCTAGACC
Source organism: Raja brachyura (assembly GCA_963514005.1). Next base: position 559,528 of record OY740794.1, on the reverse strand, counting down.
CAAACCCACTCCGCTAGACCCAAACCCAGTCCGCTAGACCCAAACCCAAACCCACTCCGCTAGACCCAAACCCAACCCCACTCCGCTGGACCCAAACCCACTCTGCTAGACCCAGACACACTCCGCTAGACGCAAACCCACTCCGCTAGACCCAAACCCACTCCGCTAGACCGAAACCCACACCGCTAGACCCAAACCCACTCCGCTATACCCAAACCCACTCCGCGAGACCCAAACCCACTCCGCTAGACCCAAACCCACTCCGCTAGACCCAAACCCACTCCGCTAGACCCAAACCCACTCCGCTAGACACAAACGCAAACCCACTCCGCTAGACCCAAACGCAAACCCACTCCGCTAGACCCAAACGCAAACCCACTCCGCTAGACCCAAACCCACTCCGCTAGACCCAAACCCACTCCGTTAGACCCAAACCCACTCGGCTTGACCCAAACCCACACGGCTAGACCCAAACCCACTCCGCTAGACCCAAACCCAAACCCACTCCGCTAGACACAAACCCAAACCCACTTCGCTAGACCCAAACCCAAACCCACTCCGCTAGAACCAAACCCAAACCCACTCCGCTAAACCCAAACCCACTGCGCTTGACCCAAACCCACTCCCTTAGACCCAAACCCACTCCGCTAGACCCAAACCCACACCGCTATACCCAAACCCACTCCACTAGAACCAAACCCATTCCGCTAGACCCAAACCCACTCTGCTAGACCCAAACGCACTCTGCTGGACCCAAACCCAAACCCACTCCGTTAGACCCAAACCCAAACCCACTCCGCTAGACCCAAACCCAACCCCACTCCGCCAGACCCAAACCCACTCTGCTAGACGCAAACACACTCCGCTAGACCCAAACCCACTCCGCTAGACCCAAACCCACTCCGCTAGACCGAAACCCACACCGCTAGACCCAAACCCACTCCGCTATACCCAAACCCACTCCGCTAGACCCAAACCCACTCCGCTAGACCCAAACCCACTCCGCTAGACCCAAACCCAAACCCACTCCGCTAGACCCAAACCCAATCCGCTAGTCCCAAACCCACTCCGCCAGACCCAAACCCAAATCCACTCTGCTAGACCCAAACCCACTCCACTAGACCCAAACCCAAACCCACTCTGCTAGACCCAAACCCACTCCGTTAGACCCAAACCCACTCCGCTCGACCCAAACCCACTCCGCTAGACCCAAACCCACTCCGCTAGACCCAAACCCTCTCCGCTAGACCCAAACCCACTCCGCTAGACCCAAACCCACTCCGCTAGACCCAAACCCAAACCCACTCCGCTAGACCCAGACCCAACCCCACTCCGCTAGACCCAAACCCACTCTGCTAGACCCAAACACACTCCACTAGACCCAAAACCACTCCGCTAGACCCAAACCAACTCCGCTAGACCGAAACCCACACCGCTAGACCCAAACCCACTCCGCTATACCCAAACCCACTCCGCGAGACCCAAACCCACTCCGCTAGACCCAAACCCACTCCGCTAGACCCAAACCCACTCCGCTAGACCCAAACCCACTCCGCTAGACCCAAACCCACTCCGCTAGTCCCAAACCCACTCCGCTAGACCCAAACGCAAACCCATTCCGCCAGACCCAAACACAAACGCACTCCGCTAGACCCAAACGCAAACCCACTCCGCTAGACCCAAACCCACTCCGCTAGACCCAAACCCACTCCGTTTGACCCAAACTCACTCAGCTTGACCCAAACCCACACGGCTAGACCCAAACCCACTCCGCTAGACCCAAACCCAAACCCACTCCGCTAGAACCAAACCCACTCCGCTAGACCCAAACCCACTCCGCTAGACACAAACCCAAACCCACTTCGCTAGACCCAAACCCAAACCCACTCCGCTAGAACCAAACCCAAACCCACTCCGCTAAACCCAAACCCACTGCGCTAGACCCAAACCCACTCCGTTAGACCCAAACCCACTCCGCTAGACCCAAACCCACACCGCTATACCCAAACCCACTCCACTAGGACCAAACCCATTCCGCTAGACCCAAACCCACTCTGCTAGACCCAAACCCACTCTGCTGGACCCAAACCCAAACCCACTCCGTTAGACCCAAACCCAAACCCACTCCGCTAGACCCAAACCCAACCCCACTCCGCCAGACCCAAACCCACTCTGCTAGACCCAAACACACTCCGCTAGACCCAAACCCACTCCGCTAGACCCAAACCCACTCCGCTAGACCGAAACCCACACCGCTAGACCCAAACCCACTCCGCTATACCCAAACCCACTCCGCTAGACCCAAACCCACTCCGCTAGACCCAAACCCACTCCGCTAGACCCAAACCCAAACCCACTCCGCTAGACCCAAGCCCAATCCGCTAGTCCCAAACCCACTCCGCCAGACCCAAACCCAAATCCACTCTGCTAGACCCAAACCCACTCCGCTCGACCCAAACCCACTCCGCTAGACCCAAACCCACTCCGCTAGACCCAAACCCTCTCCGCTAGACCCAAACCCACTCCGCTAGACCCAAACCCACTCCGCTAGACCCAAACCCAAACCCACTCCGCTAGACCCAGACCCAACCCCACTCCGCTAGACCCAAACCCACTCTGCTAGACCCAAACATACTCCGCTAGACCCAAAACCACTCCGCTAGACCCAAACCAACTCCGCTAGACCGAAACCCACACTGCTAGACCCAAACCCACTCCGCTATACCCAAACCCACTCCGCGAGACCCAAACCCACTCCGCTAGACCCAAACCCACTCCGCTAGACCCAAACCCACTCCGCTAGACCCAAACCCACTCCGCTAGACCCAAACCCACTCCGCTAGACCCAAACCCACTCCGCTAGACCCAAACGCAAACCCACTCCGCCAGACCCAAACACAAACGCACTCCGCTAGACCCAAACGCAAACCCACTCCGCTAGACCCAAACCCACTCCGCTAGACCCAAACCCACTCCGTTTGACCCAAACTCACTCAGCTTGACCCACACCCACACGGCTAGACCCAAACCCACTCCGCTAGACCCAAACCCAAACCCACTCCGCTAGAACCAAACCCACTCCGCTAGACCCAAACCCACTCCGCTAGACACAAACCCAAACCAACTTCGCTAGACCCAAACCCAAACCCACTCCGCTAGAACCAAACCCAAACCCACTCCGCTAAACCCAAACCCACTCGGCTAGACACAAACACACTCGGCTACACCCAAACCCACTCCGCTAGACCCAAACCCAAACCCACTCCGCAAGACCCAAACCCAAACCCGCTCCGCTAGACCCAAACCCAAACCCACTCCGCTAGACCAAACCCAAACCCACTCCGCTAGACCCAAACCCAAACCCACTCCGCAAGACCCAAACCCAAACCCGCTCCGCTAGACCCAAACCCAAACCCACTCCGCTAGACCCAAACCCAAACCCACTCCGCTAGACCCAAATCCAAACCCACTCCGCTAGAACCAAACCCACTCCGCCAGACCCAAACCCAAACCCACTCCGCAAGACCCAAATCCAAACCCGCTCCGCTAGACCCAAACCCAAACCCACTCCGCTAGACCCAAACCCACTCCGCTAGACCCAAACCCAAACCCACTCTGCAAGACCCAAACCCAAACCCGCTCCGCTAGACCCAAACCCAAACCCACTCCGCTAGACTAAACCCAAACCCACTCCGCTAGACCCAAACCCAAACCCACTCCGCTAGAACCAAACCCACTCCGCTAGACCCAAACCCACTCCGCTAGACACAAACCCAAACCAACTTCGCTAGACCCAAACCCAAACCCACTCCGCTAGAACCAAACCCAAACCCACTCCGCTAAACCCAATCCCACTCGGCTAGACACAAACACACTCGGCTAGACCCAAACCCAATCCGCTAGACCCAAACCCAAACCCACTCCGCAAGACCCAAACCCAAACCCGCTCCGCTAGACCCAAACCCAAACCCACTCTGCTAGACCAAACCCAAACCCACTCCGCTAGACCCAAACCCAAACCCACTCCGCAAGACCCAAACCCAAACCCGCTCCGCTAGACCCAAACCCAAACCCACTCCGCTAGACCCAAACCCAAACCCACTCCGCTAGACCCAAACCCAAACCCACTCCGCTAGAACCAAACCCACTCCGCCAGACCCAAACCCAAACCCACTCCGCAAGACCCAAATCCAAACCCGCTCCGCTAGACCCAAACCCAAACCCACTCCGCTAGACCCAAACCCGCTCCGCTAGACCCAAACCCAAACCCACTCCGCTAGACCCAAACCCAAACCCACTCCGCTAGACCCAAACCCAAACCCACTCCGCAAGATCCAAACCCAAACCCGCTCTGCTAGACCCAAACCCAAACCCACTCCGCTAGACCCAAACCCAAACCCACTCCGCTAGACCCAAACCCAAACCCACTCCGCTAGAACCAAACCCACTCCGCTAGACCCAAACCCAAATCCACTCCGCAAGACCCAAACCCAAACCCCCTCCGCTAGACCCAAACCCAAACCCACTCCGCTAGACCCAAACCCAAACCCACTCCGCTAGACCCAAACCCAAACCCACTCCGCTAGAACCAAAACCATTCCGCTAGACCCAAACCCAAACCCACTCCGCAAGACCCAAACCCAAACCCGCTCCGCTAGACCCAAACCCACTCCGCTAGACCCAAACCCAAACCCACTCCGCTAGACCCAAACCCAAACACACCCCGCTAGAACCAAACCCACTCCGCTAGACCCAAACCCAAACCCACTCCGCTAGACACAAACCCAAACCCACTTCGCTAGACCCAAACCCAAACCCACTCCGCTAGAACCAAACCCAAAACCACTCCGCTAAAGCCAAACCCACTCGGCTAGACCCAAACCCACTCCGCTAGACCCAAACCCACTCCGCTAGACCCAAACCCAAACCCACTCCGCAAGACCCAAACCCAAACCCGCTCCGCTAGACCCAAACCCAAACCCACTCCGCTAGACCCAAACCCAAACCCACTCCGCTAGACCCAAACCCAAACCCACTCCGCTAGAACCAAACCCACTCCGCTAGACCCAAACCCAAACCCACTCCGCTAGACCCAAACCCAAACCCACTCCGCTAGACCCAAACCCAAACCCACTCCGCAAGACCCAAACCCAAACCCGCTCCGCTAGACCCAAACCCAAACCCACTCCGCTAGACCCAAACCCAAACCCACTCCGCTAGACCCAAACCCAAACCCACTCCGCTAGAACCAAACCCACTGCGCTAGACCCAATCCCAAACCCACTCCGCTAAACCCAAACCCACTCGGCTAGACCCAAACCCACTCGGCTGGACCCAAACCCACTCCGCTAGACCCAAACCCACTCAGCTTGACCCAAACCCACACGGCTAGACCCAAACACACTCCGCTAGACCCAAACCCAAACCCACTCCGCTAGAACCAAACCCACTCCGCTAGACCCAAACCCAAACCCACTCCGCTAGACACAAACCCAAACCCACTTCGCTAGACCCAAACCCAAACCCACTCCGCTAGAACCAAACCCAAACCCACTCCGCTAAACCCAAACCCACTCGGCTAGACCCAAACCCACTCGGCTAGACCCAAACCCACTCCGCTAGACCCAAACCCAAACCCACTCCGCAAGACCCAAACCCAAACCCGCTCCGCTAGACCCAAACCCAAACCCACTCCGCTAGACCCAAACCCAAACCCACTCCGCTAGACCCAAACCCAAACCCACTCCGCAAGACCCAAACCCAAACCCGCTCCGCCAGACCCAAACCCAAACCCACACCGCCAGACCCAAACCCAAACCCACTCCGCTAGACCCAAACCCAAACCCACTCCGCTAGAACCAAACCCACTCCGCTAGACCCAAACCCAAACCCACTCCACAAGACCCAAAACCAAACCCGCTCCGCTAGACCCAAACCCAAACCCACTCCGCTAGACCCAAACCCAAACCCACTCCGCTAGACCCAAACCCAAACCGACTCCGCTAGAACCAAACCCACTCCGCTAGACCCAAACCCAAACCCACTCCGCTAGACACAAACCCAAACCCACTTCGCTAGACCCAAACCCAAACCCACTCCGCTAGACCGAAACCCAAACCCGCTCCGCTAGACCCAAACCCAAACCCACTCCGCTAGACCCAAACCCAAACCCACTCCGCTAGACCCAAACCCAAACCCACTCCGCTAGAACCAAACCCACTCCGCTAGACCCAAACCCAAACCCACTCCGCAAGACCCAAACCCAAACCCGCTCCGCTAGACCCCAACCCAAACCCACTCCGCTAGACCCAAAGCCAAACCCACTCCGCTAGACCCAAACCCAAACCCACTCCGCTAGAACCAAACCCACTCCGCTAGACCCAAACCCAAACCCACTCCGCTCGACACAAACCCAAACCCACTTCGCTAGACCCAAACCCAAACCCACTCCGCTATAACAAAACCCAAACCCACTCCGCTAAACCCAAACCCACTCGGCTAGACCCAAACCCACTCGGCTAGACCCAAACCCACTCCGCTAGACCCAAACCCAAACCCACTCCGCAAGACCCAAACCCAAACCCGCTCCGCTAGACCCAACCCAAACCCACTCCGCTAGACCCATACCCAAACCCACTCCGCTAGACCCAAACCCAAACCCACTCCGCAAGACCCAAACCCAAACCCGCTCCGCTAGACCCAAACCCAAACCCACTCCGCTAGACCCAAACCCAACCCCACTCCGCTAGACCCAAACCCAAACCCACTCCGCAAGAACCAAACCCACTCCGCTAGACCCAAACCCAAACCCACTCCGCGAGGACCAAACCCAAACCCACTCCGCTAAACCCAAACCCACTCGGCTAGACCCAAACCCACTCGGCTAGACCCAAACCCACTCCGCTAGACCCAAACCCAAACCCACTCCGCAAGACCCAAACCCAAACCCGGTCCGCTAGACCCAAACCCAAACCCACTCCGCTAGACCCAAACCCAAACCCACTCTGCTAGACCCAAACCCAAACCCACTCCGCTAGACCCAAACCCAAACCCACTCCGCTAGACCCAAACCCAAACCCACTCCGCTAGAACCAAACCCACTCCGCTAGACCCAAACCCAAACACACTCCGCTAGACACAAACCCAAGCCCACTTCGCTAGACCCAAACCCAAACCCACTCCGCTAGAACCAAACCCAAACCCACTCCGCTAAACCCAAACCCACTCGGCTAGACCCAAACCCACTCGGCTAGACCCACACCCACTCCGCTAGACCCAAACCCACTCAGCTTGACCCAAACCCACACGGCTAGACAAAAACCCACTCCGCTTGACCCAAACCCAATCCCACTCCGCTAGAACCAAACCCACTCCGCTAGACCCAAACCCAAACCCACTCCGCTAGACACAAACCCAAACCCACTTCGCTAGACCCAAACCCAAACCCACTCCGCAAGAACCAAACCCAAACCCACTCCGCTAAACCCAAACTCACTCGGCTAGACCCAAACCCACTCCGCTAGACCCAAACCCACTCCGCTAGACCCAAACCCAAACCCACTCTGCAAGACCCAAACCCAAACCCGCTCCGCTAGACCCAAACCCAAACCCACTCCGCTAGACCCAAACCCAAACCCACTCCGCTAGACCCAAACCCAAACCCACTCCGCAAGACCCAAACCCAAACCCGCTCTGCTAGACCCAAACCCAAACCCACTCCGCTAGACCCAAACCCAAACCCACTCCGCTAGACCCAAACCCAAACCCACTCCGCTAGAACCAAACCCACTCCGCTAGACCCAAACCCAAACCCACTCCGCAAGACCCAAACCCAAACCCGCTCCGCTAGACCCAAACCCAAACCCACTCCGCTAGACCCAAACCCAAACCCACTCCGCTAGACCCAAACCCAAACCCACTCCGCTAGAACCAAACCCACTCCGCTAGACCCAAACCCAAACCCACTCCACTAGACACAAACCCAAACCCACTTCGCTAGACCCAAACACAAACCCACTCCGCTAGACCCAAACCCAAACCCGCTCCGCAAGACCCAAACCCAAACCCCCTCCGCTAGACCCAAACCCAAACCCACGCCGCTAGACCCAAACCCAAACCCACTCCGCTAGACCCAAACCCAAACCCACTCCGCTAGAACCAAACCCACTCCGCTAGACCCAAACCCAAACCCACTCCGCAAGACCCAAACCCAAACCCGCTCCGCTAGACCCAAACGCACTCCGCTAGACCCAAACCCAAACCCACTCCGCTAGACCCAAACCCAAACACACTCCGCTAGAACCAAACCCACTCCGCTAGACCCAAACCCAAACCCACTCCGCTAGACACAAACCCAAACCCACTTCGCTAGACCCAAACCCAAACCCACTCCGCTAGAACCAAACCCATACCCACTCCGCTAAACCCAAACCCACTCGGCTAGACCCAAACCCACTCGGCTAGACCCAAACCCACTCCGCTAGACCCAAACCCAAACCCACTCCGCAAGACCCAAACCCAAACCCGCTCCGCTAGACCCAAACCCAAACCCACTCCGCTAGACCCAAACCCAAACCCACTCCGCTAGACCCAAACCCAAACCGACTCCGCTAGAACCAAACCCACTCCGCTAGACCCAAACCCAAACCCACTCCGCTAGACCCAAACCCAAACCCACTCCGCTAGACCCAAACCCAAACCCACTCCGCAAGACCCAAACCCAAACCCGCTCCGCTAGACCCAAACCCAAACCCACTCCGCTAGACCCAAACACAAACCCACTCCGCTAGACCCAAACCCAAACCCACTCCGCTAGAACCAAACCCACTCCGCTAGACCCAATCCCAAACCCACTCCGCTAAACCCAAACCCACTGGGCTAGACCCAAACCCACTCGGCTAGACCCAAACCCACTCCGCTAGACCCAAACCCACTCAGCTTGACCCAAACCCACTCGGCTAGACCCAAACCCACTCCGCTAGACCCAAACCCACTCCGCTAAACCCAAACCCACTCGGCTAGACCCAAACCCACTAGAACCAAACCCAAACCCACTCCGCTAAACCCAAACCGACTCGGCTAGACCCAAACCCACTCGGCTAGACCCAAACCCACTCCGCTAGACCCAAACCCAAACACACTCCGCAAGACCCAAACCCAAACCCGCTCCGCTAGACCCAAACCCAAACCCACTCCGCTAGACCCAAACCCAAACCCACTCCGCTAGACCCAAACCCAAACCCACTCCGCAAGACCCAAACTCAAACCCGCTCCGCCAGACCCAAACCCAAACCCACACCGCCAGACCCAAACCCAAACCCACTCCGCTAGACCCAAACCCAAACCCACTCCGCTAGAACCAAACCCACTCCGCTAGACCCAAACCCAAACCCACTCCGCAAGACCCAAACCCAAACCCGCTCCGCTAGACCCAAACCCAAACCCACTCCGCTAGACCCAAACCCAAACCCACTCCGCTAGACCCAAACCCAAACCGCTAGAACCAAACCCACTCCGCTAGACCCAAACCCAAACCCACTCCGCTAGACACAAACCCAAACCCACTTCGCTAGACCCAAACCCAAACCCACTCCGTTAGACCCAAACCCAAACCCACTCCGCAAGACCCAAACCCAAACCCGCTCCGCTAGACCCAAACCCAAACCCACTCCGCTAGACCCAAACCCAAACCCACTCCGCTAGACCCAAACCCTAACCCACTCCGCTAGAACCAAACCCACTCCGCTAGACCCAAACCCAAACCCACTCCGCAAGACCCAAACCCAAACCCACTCCGCTAGACCCAAACCCAAACCCACTCCGCTAGAACCAAACCCACTCCGCTAGACCCAAACCCAAACCCACTCCGCAAGACCCAAACCCAAACCCGCTCCGCTAGACCCAAACCCAAACCCACTCCGCTAGACCCAAACCCAAACCCACTCCGCTAGACACAAACCCAAACCCACTCCGCTAGAACCAAACCCACTCCGCTAGACCCAAACGCAAACCCACTCCGCTCGACACAAACCCAAACCCACTTCGCTAGCCCAAACCCAAACCCACTCCGCTAGAACCAAACCCAAACCCACTCCGCTAAACCCAAACCCACTCGGCTAGACCCAAACCCACTCGGCTAGACCCAAACCCACTCCGCTAGACCCAAACCCAAACCCACTCCGCAAGACCCAAACCCAAACCCGCTCCGCTAGACCCAAACCCAAACCCACTCCGCTAGACCCATACCCAAACCCACTCCGCTAGACCCAAACCCAAACCCACTCCGCAAGACCCAAACCCAAACCCGCTCCGCTAGACCCAAACCCAATCCCACTGCGCTAGACCCAAACCCAAACCCACTCCGCTAGACCCAAACCCAAACCCACTCCGCAAGAACCAAACACACTCCGCTAGACCCAAACCCAAACCCACTCCGCTGGAACCAAACCCAAACCCACTCCGCTAAACCCAAACCCACTCGGCTAGACCCAAACCCACTCGGCTAGACCCAAACCCACTCCGCTAGACCCAAACCCAAACCCACTCCGCAAGACCCAAACCCAAACCCGCTCCGCTAGACCCAAACCCAAACCCACTCCGCTAGACCCAAACCCAAACCCACTCCGCTAGACCCAAACCCAAACCCACTCCGCTAGACCCAAACCCAAACCCACTCCGCTAGACCCAAACCCAAACCCACTCCGCTAGAACCAAACCCACTCCGCTAGACCCAAACCCAAACACACTCCGCTAGACACAAACCCAAACCCACTTCGCTAGACCCAAACCCAAACCCACTCCGCTAGAACCAAACCCAAACCCACTCCGCTAAACCCAAACCCACTCGGCTAGACCCAACCCACTCGGCTAGACCCAAACCCACTCCGCTAGACCCAAACCCACTCAGCTTGACCCAAACCCACACGGCTAGACAAAAACCCACTCCGCTAGACCCAAACCCAATCCCACTCCGCTAGAACCAAACCCACTCCGCTAGACCCAAACCCAAACCCACTCCGCTAGACACAAACCCAAACCCACTTCGCTAGACCCAAACCCAAACCCACTCCGCTAGAACCAAACCCAAACCCACTCCGCTAAACCCAAACCCACTCGGCTAGACCCAAACCCACTCCGCTAGACCCAAACCCACTCCGCTAGACCCAAACCCAAACCCACTCTGCAAGACCCAAACCCAAACCCGCTCCGCTAGACCCAAACCCAAACCCACTCCGCTAGACCCAAACCCAAACCCACTCCGCTAGACCCAAACCCAAACCCACTCCGCAAGACCCAAACCCAAACCCGCTCTGCTAGACCCAAACCCAAACCAACTCCGCTAGACCCAAACCCAAACCCACTCCGCTAGACCCAAACCCAAACCCACTCCGCTAGAACCAAACCCACTCCGCTAGACCCAAACCCAAACCCACTCCGCAAGACCCAAACCCAAACCCGCTCCGCTGGACCCAAACCCAAACCCACTCCGCTAGACCCAAACCCAAACCCACTCCGCTAGACCCAAACCCAAACCCACTCCGCTAGAACCAAACCCACTCCGCTAGACCCAAACCCAAACCCACTCCACTAGACACAAACCCAAACCCACTTCGCTAGACCCAAACCCAAACCCACTCCGCTAGACCCAAACCCAAACCCACTCCTCAAGACCCAAACCCAAACCCCCTCCGCTAGACCCAAACCGAAACCCACTCCGCTAGACCCAAACCCAAACCCACTCCGCTAGACCCAAACCCAAACCCACTCCGCTAGAACCAAACCCACTCCGCTAGACCCAAACCCAAACCCACTCCGCTAAACCCAAACCCACTCGGCTAGACCCAAACCCACTCGGCTAGACCCAAACCCACTCCGCTAGACCCAAACCCAATCAGCTTGACCCAAACCCACTCGGCTAGACCCAAACCCACTCCGCTAGACCCAAACCCACTCCGCTAAACCCAAACCCACTCGGCTAGACCCAAACCCACTAGAACCAAACCCAAACCCACTCCGCTAAACCCAAACCGACTCGGCTAGACCCAAACCCACTCGGCTAGACCCAAACCCACTCCGCTAGACCCAAACCCAAACACACTCCGCAAGACCCAAACCCAAACCCGCTCCGCTAGACCCAAACCCAAACCCACTCCGCTAGACCCAAACCCAAACCCACTCCGCTAGACCCAAACCCAAACCCACTCCGCAAGACCCAAACCCAAACCCGCTCCGCCAGACCCAAACCCAAACCCACACCGCCAGACCCAAACCCAAACCCACTCCGCTAGACCCAAACCCAAACCCACTCCGCTAGAACCAAACCCACTCCGCTAGACCCAAACCCAAACCCACTCCGCAAGACCCAAACCCAAACCCGCTCCGCTAGACCCAAACCCAAACCCACTCCGCTAGACCCAAACCCAAACCCACTCCGCTAGACCCAAACCCAAACCGCTAGAACCAAACCCACTCCGCTAGACCCAAACCCAAACCCACTCCGCTAGACACAAACCCAAACCCACTTCGCTAGACCCAAACCCAAACCCACTCCGCTAGACCCAAACCCAAACCCACTCCGCAAGACCCAAACCCAAACCCGCTCCGCTAGACCCAAACCCAAACCCACTCCGCTAGACCCAAACCCAAACCCACTCCGCTAGACCCAAACCCTAACCCACTCCGCTAGAACCAAACCCACTCCGCTAGACCCAAACCCAAACCCACTCCGCTAGACACAAACCCAAACCCACTTCGCTAGACCCAAACCCAAACCCACTCCGCTAGAACCAAACCCACTCCGCTAGACCCAAACCCAAACCCACTCCGCAAGACCCAAACCCAAACCCGCTCCGCTAGACCCAAACCCAAACCCACTCCGCTAGACCCAAACCCAAACCCACTCCGCTAGACCCAAACCCAAACCCACTCCGCTAGAACCAAACCCACTCCGCTAGACCCAAACGCAAACCCACTCCGCTCGACACAAACCCAAACCCACTTCGCTAGCCCAAACCCAAACCCACTCCGCTAGAACCAAACCCAAACCCACTCCGCTAAACCCAAACCCACTCGGCTAGACCCAAACCCACTCGGCTAGACCCAAACCCACTCCGCTAGACCCAAACCCAAACCCACTCCGCAAGACCCAAACCCAAACCCGCTCCGCTAGACCCAAACCCAAACCCACTCCGCTAGACCCATACCCAAACCCACTCCGCTAGACCCAAACCCAAACCCACTCCGCAAGACCCAAACCCAAACCCGCTCCGCTAGACCCAAACCCAAACCCACTCCGCTAGACCCAAACCCAAACCCACTCCGCTAGACCCAAACCCAAACCCACTCCGCAAGAACCAAACCCACTCCGCTAGACCCAAACCCAAACCCACTCCGCTGGAACCAAACCCAAACCCACTCCGCTAAACCCAAACCCACTCGGCTAGACCCAAACCCACTCGGCTAGACCCAAACCCACTCCGCTAGACCCAAACCCAAACCCACTCCGCAAGACCCAAACCCAAACCCGCTCCGCTAGACCCAAACCCAAACCCACTCCGCTAGACCCAAACCCAAACCCACTCCGCTAGACCCAAACCCAAACCCACTCCGCTAGACCCAAACCCAAACCCACTCCGCTAGACCCAAACCCAAACCCACTCCGCTAGAACCAAACCCACTCCGCTAGACCCAAACCCAAACACACTCCGCTAGACACAAACCCAAACCCACTTCGCTAGACCCAAACCCAAACCCACTCCGCTAGAACCAAACCCAAACCCACTCCGCTAAACCCAAACCCACTCGGCTAGACCCAAACCCACTCGGCTAGACCCAAACCCACTCCGCTAGACCCAAACCCACTCAGCTTGACCCAAACCCACACGGCTAGACAAAAACCCACTCCGCTAGACCCAAACCCAATCCCACTCCGCTAGAACCAAACCCACTCCGCTAGACCCAAACCCAAACCCACTCCGCTAGACACAAACCCAAACCCACTTCGCTAGACCCAAACCCAAATCCACTCCGCTAGAACCAAACCCAAACCCACTCCGCTAAACCCAAACCCACTCGGCTAGACCCAAACCCACTCCGCTAGACCCAAACCCACTCCGCTAGACCCAAACCCAAACCCACTCTGCAAGACCCAAACCCAAACCCGCTCCGCTAGACCCAAACCCAAACCCACTCCGCTAGACCCAAACCCAAACCCACTCCGCTAGACCCAAACCCAAACCCACTCCGCAAGACCCAAACCCAAACCCGCTCTGCTAGACCCAAACCCAAACCCACTCCGCTAGACCCAAACCCAAACCCACTCCGCTAGACCCAAACCCAAACCCACTCGGCTAGACCCAAACCCACTCCGCTAGACCCAAACCCAAACCCACTCCGCAAGACCCAAACCCAAACCCGCTCCGCTAGACCCAAACCCAAACCCACTCCGCTAGACCCAAACCCAAACCCACTCCGCTAGACCCAAACCCAAACCCACTCCGCTAGAACCAAACCCACTCCGCTAGACCCAAACCCAAACCCACTCCACTAGACACAAACCCAAACCCACTTCGCTAGACCCAAACCCAAACCCACTCCGCTAGACCCAAACCCAAACCAACTCCGCAAGACCCAAACCCAAACCCCCTCCGCTAGACCCAAACCGAAACCCACTCCGCTAGACCCAAACCCAAACCCACTCCGCTAGACCCAAACCCAAACCCACTCCGCTAGAACCAAACCCACTCCGCTAGACCCAAACCCAAACCCACTCCGCAAGACCCAAACCCAAACCCGCTCCGCTAGACCCAAACCCACTCCGCTAGACCCAAACCCAAACCCACTCCGCTACACCCAAACCCAAACACACTCCGCTAGAACCAAACCCACTTCGCTAGACCCAAACCCAAACCCACTCCGCTAGAACCAAACCCAAACCCACTCCGCTAAACCCAAACCCACTCGGCTAGACCCAAACCCACTCGGCTAGACCCAAACCCACTCCGCTAGACCCAAACCCAAACCCACTCCGCAAGACCCAAACCCAAACCCGCTCCGCTGGACCCAAACCCAAACCCACTCCGCTAGACCCAAACCCAAACCCACTCCGCTAGACCCAAACCCAAACCCACTCCGCTAGAACCAAACCCACTCCGCTAGACCCAAACCCAAACCCCCTCCGCTAGACCCAAACCCAAACCCACTCCGCTGGACCCAAACCCAAACCCACTCCGCTGGACCCAAACCCAAACCCACTCCGCTAGAACCAAACCCACTCCGCTAGACCCAATCCCAAACCCACTCCGCTAAACCCAAACCCACTCGGCTAGACCCAAACCCACTCGGCTAGACCCAAACCCACTCCGCTAGACCCAAACCCACTCAGCTTGACCCAAACCCACACGGCTAGACCCAAACACACTCCGCTAGACCCAAACCCAAACCCACTCTGCTAGAACCAAACCCACTCCGCCAGACCCAAACCCAAACCCACTCCGCTAGACACAAACCCAAACCCACTTCGCTAGACCCAAACCCAAACCCACTCCGCTAGAACCAAACCCAAACCCACTCCGCTAAACCCAAACCCACTCGGCTAGACCCAAACCCACTCGGCTAGACCCAAACCCACTCCGCTAGACCCAAACCCAAACACACTCCGCAAGACCCAAACCCAAACCCGCTCCACTAGACCCAAACCCAAACCCACTCCGCTAGACCCAAACCCAAACCCACTCCGCTAGACCCAAACCCAAACCCAAACCCACTCCGCAAGACCCAAACCCAAACCCGCTCCGCCCGACCCAAACCCAAACCCACACCGCCAGACCCAAACCCAAACCCACTCCGCTAGACCCAAACCCAAGCCCACTCCGCGAGAACCAAATCCACTCCGCTAGACCCAAACCCAAACCCACTCCGCAAGACCCAAACCCGCTCCGCTAGACCCAAACCCAAACCCACTCCGCTAGACCCAAACCCAAACCCACTCCGCTAGACCCAAACCCAAACCGACTCCGCTAGAACCAAACCCACTCCGCTAGACCCAAACCCAAACCCACTCCGCTAGACACAAACCCAAACCCACTTCGCTAGACCCAAACCCAAACCCACTCCGCTAGACCCAAACCCAAACCCACTCCGCAAGACCCAAACCCAAACCCGCTCCGCTAGACCCAAACCCAAACCCTCTCCGCTAGACCCATACCCAAACCCAATCCGCGAGACCCAAACCCAAACCCACTCCGCTAGACCCAAACCCAAACCCACTCCGCTAGACCCAAACCCAAACCCACTCCGCTAGACCCAAACCCAAACCCACTCCGCAAGAACCAAACCCACTCCGCTAGACCCAAACTCAAACCCACTCCGCTAGACACAAACCCAAACCCACTTCGCTAGACCCAAACCCAAACCCACTCCGCTAGAACCAAACCCAAACCCACTCCGCTAAACCCAAACCCACTCGGCTAGACCCAAACCCACTCGGCTAGACCCAAACCCACTCCGCTAGACCTAGACCCAAACCCAAACCCAATCCGCAAGACCCAAACCCAAACCCGCTCCGCTAGACCCAAACCCAAACCCACTCCGCTAGACCCAAACCCAAACCCACTCCGCTCGACCCAAACCCAAACCCACTCCGCTAGAACCAAACCCACTCCGCTAGACCCAAACCCAAACCCACTCCGCTAGACACAAACCCAAACCCACTTCGCTAGACCCAAACCCAAACCCACTCTGCTAGACCCAAACCCAAACCCACTCCGCAAGACCCAAACCCAAACCCGCTCCGGTAGACCCAAACCCAAACCCACTCCGCTAGACCCAAACCCAAACCCACTCCGCTAGACCCAAACCCAAACCCACTCCGCTAGAACCAAACCCACTCCGCTAGACCCAAACCCAAACCCACTCCGCTAGACACAAACCCAAACCCACTTCGCTAGACCCAAACCCACTCAGCTAGACCCAAACCCACTCCGCTAGATCCAAACCCACTCCGCTAGACCCAAACGCAAACCCACTCCCCTAGACCCAAACGCAAACCCACTCCGCTAGACCCAAACACAAACCCACTCCGCTAGACCCAAACCCACTCCGCTAGACCCAAACCCACTCCGTTAGACCCAAACCCACTCAGCTTGACCCAAACCCACACGGCTAGACCAAAACCCACTCCGCTAGACCCAAACCCAAACCCACTCCGCTAGAACCAAACCCACTCCGCTAGACCCAAACCCAAACCCACTCCGCTAGACACAAACCCAAACCCACTCCGCTAGACCCAAACCCAAACCCACTCCGCTAGAACCAAACCCAAACCCACTCCGCTAAACCCAAACCCACTCGGCTAGACCCAAACCCACTCCGCTAGACCCAAACCCACTCTGCAAGACCCAAACACAAACCCACTCTGCAAGACCCAAACCCAAACCCGCTCCGCTAGACCATAACCCAAACCCACTCCGCTAGACCCAAACCCAAACCCACTCCGCTAGACCCAAACCCAAACCCACTCCGCAAGACCCAAACCCAAACCCGCTCCGCTAGACCCAAACCCAAACCCACTCCGCTGGACCCAAACCCAAACCCACTCCGCTAGACCCAAACCCAAACCCACTCCGCTAGAACCAAACCCACTCCGCTAGACCCAAACCTAAACCCACTCCGCAAGACCCAAACCCGCTCCGCTAGACCCAAACCCAAACCCACTCCGCTAGACCCTAACCCAAACCCACTCCGCTAGACCCAAACCCAAACACACTCCGCTAGAACAAAACCCACTCCGCTGGACCCAAACCCAAACCCACTCCGCTAGACACCAACCCAAACCCACTTCGCTAGACCGAAACCCAAACCCACTCCGCTAGACCCAAACTCAAACCCACTCCGCAAGACCCAAACCCAAACCCGCTCCGCTACACCCAAACCCAAACCCACACCGCTAGACCCAAACCCAAACCCACTCCGCTAGACCCAAACCCAAACCCACTCCGCTAGAACCAAACCCACTCCGCTAGACCCAAACCCAAACCCACTCCGCAAGACCCAAACCCAAACCCGCTCCGCTAGACCCAAACCCAAACCCACTCCGCTAGACCCAAACCCAAACCCACTCCGCTAGACCCAAACCCAAACCCACTCCGCTAGAACCAAACCCACTCCGCTAGACCCAAACCCAAACCCACTCCGCTAGACACAAACCCAAACCCACTTCGCTAGACCCAAACCCAAACCCACTCCGCTAGAACCAAACCCAAACCCACTCCGCTAAACCCAAACCCACTCAGCTAGACCCAAACCCACTCGGCTAGACCCAAACCCACTCCGCTAGACCCAAACCCAAACCCACTCCGCAAGACCCAAACCCAAACCCGCTCCGCTAGACCCAAACCCAAACCCACTCCGCTAGACCCAAACACAAACCCACTCCGCTAGACCCAAACCCAAACCCACTCCGCTAGACCCAAACCCAAACCCACTCCGCAAGACCCAAACCCAAACCCGCTCCGCTAGACCCAAACCCAAACCCACTCCGCTAGACCCAAACCCAAACCCACTCCGCTGGAACCAAACCCACTCCGCTAGACCCAAACCCAAACCCACTCCGCTAGACACAAACCCACTCCGTTAGACCCAAACCCACTCAGATTGACCCAAACCCACACGGCTAGACCCAAACCCACTCCGCTAGACCCAAACCCAAACCCACTCCGCTAGAACCAAACCCACTCCGCTAGACCCAAACCCAAACCCACTCCGCTAGACACAAACCCAAACCCACTTCGTTAGACCCAAACCCAAACCCACTCCGCTAGAACCAAACCCAAACCCACTCCGCTAAACCCAAACCCACTCGGCTAGACCCAAACCCACTCGGCCAGACCCAAACCCACTCCGCTAGACCCAAACCCAAACCCACTCCGCAAGACCCAAACCCAAACCCGCTCCGCTAGACCCAAACCCAAACCCACTCCGCCAGACCCAAACCCAGACCCACTCCGCTAGACCCAAACCCAAACCCACTCCGCAAGACCCAAACCCAAACCCGCTCCGCTAGACCCAAACCCAAACCCACTCCGCTAGACCCAAACCCAAACCCACTCCGCTAGACCCAAACCCAAACCCACTCCGCTAGAACCAAACCCACTCTGCCATACCCAAACACAAACCCACTCCGCTAGACCCAAACCCAAACCCACTCCGCTAGACCCAAACCCAAACCCACTCCGCAAGACCCAAACCCAAACCCGCTCCGCTAGACCCAAACCCAAACCCACTCCGCTAGACCCAAACCCAAACCCACTCCGCTGGAACCAAACCCACTCCGCTAGACCCAAACCCAAACCCACTCCGCTAGACACAAACCCACTACGTTAGACCCAAACCCACTCAGATTGACCCAAACCCACACGGCTAGACCCAAACCCACTCCGCTAGACCCAAACCCAAACCCACTCCGCTAGAACCAAACCCACTCCGCTAGACCCAAACCCAAACCCACTCCGCTAGACACAAACCCAAACCCACTTCGTTAGACCCAAACCCAAACCCACTCCGCTAGAACCAAACCCAAACCCACTCCGCTAAACCCAAACCCACTCGGCTAGACCCAAACCCACTCGGCCAGACCCAAACCCACTCCGCTGGACCCAAACCCAAACCCACTCCGCAAGACCCAAACCCAAACCCGCTCCGCTAGACCCAAACCCAAACCCACTCCGCCAGACCCAAACCCAAACCCACTCCGCTAGACCCAAACCCAAACCCACTCCGCAAGACCCAAACCCAAACCCGCTCCGCTAGACCCAAACCCAAACCCACACCGCTAGACCCAAACCCAAACCCACTCCGCTAGACCCAAACCCAAACCCACTCCGCTAGAACCACACCCACTCCGCGAGACCCAAACCCAAACCCACTCCGCAAGACCCAAACCCGCTCCGCTAGACCCAAACCCAAACCCACTCCGCTAGACCCTAACCCAAACCCACTCCGCTAGACCCAAACCCAAACCCACTCCGCAAGATCCAAACCCAAACCCGCTCCGCTAGACCCAAACCCAAACCCACTCCGCTAGACCCAAACCCAAACCCACTCCGCTAGACCCAAACCCAAACCCACTCCGCTAGAACCAAACCCACTCCGCTAGACCCAAACCCAAACCCACTCCGCAAGACCCAAACCCAAACCCGTTCCGCTACACCCAAACCCAAACCCACTCCGCTGGACTCAAACCCAAACCCACTCCGCTAGACCCAAACCCAAACCCACTCCGCTAGAACCAAACCCACTCCGCTAGACCCAAACCCAAACCCACTCCGCTAGACACAAACCCAAACCCACTTCGCTAGACCCAAACCCAAACCCACTCCGCTAGAACCAAACCCAAACCCACTCCGCTAAACCCAAACCCACTCGGCTAGACCCAAACCCACTCGGCTAGACCCAAACCCACTCCGCTAGACCCCAACCCAAACCCACTCCGCAAGACCCAAACCCAAACCCGCTCCGCTAGACCCAAACCCAAACCCACTCCGCTAGACCCAAACCCAAACCCACTCCGCTAGACCCAAACCCAAACCCACTCCGCAAGACCCAAACCCAAACCCGCTCCGCTAGACCCAAACCCAAACCCACTCCGCTAGACCCAAACCCAAACCCACTCCGCTAGACCCAAACCCAAACCCACTCCGCAAGACCCAAACCCAAACCCGCTCCGCTAGACCCAAACCCAAACCCACTCCGCTAGACCCAAACCCAAACCCACTCCGCTAGACCCAAACCCAAACCCACTCCGCAAGAACCAAACCCACTCCGCTAAACCCAAACCCACTCGGCTAGACCCAAACCCACTCCGCTAGACCCAAACCCACTCCGCTAGACCCAAACCCAAACCCACTCCGCAAGACCCAAACCCAAACCCGCTCCGCTAGACCCAAACTCAAACCCACTCCGCAAGACCCAAACCCAAACCCGCTCCGCTACACCCAAACCCAAACCCACACCGCTAGACCCAAACCCAAACCCACTCCGCTAGACCCAAACCCAAACCCACTCCGCTAGAACCAAACCCACTCCGCTAGACCCAAACCCAAACCCACTCCGCAAGACCCAAACCCAAACCCGCTCCGCTAGACCCAAACCCAAACCCACTCCGCTAGACCCAAACCCAAACCCACTCCGCTAGACCCAAACCCAAACCCACTCCGCTAGAACCAAACCCACTCCGCTAGACCCAAACCCAAACCCACTCCGCTAGACACAAACCCAAACCCACTTCGCTAGACCCAAACCCAAACACACTCCGCTAGAACCAAACCCAAACCCACTCCGCTAAACCCAAACCCACTCAGCTAGACCCAAACCCACTCGGCTAGACCCAAACCCACTCCGCTAGACCCAAACCCAAACCCACTCCGCAAGACCCAAACCCAAACCCGCTCCGCTAGACCCAAACCCAAACCCACTCCGCTAGACCCAAACACAAACCCACTCCGCTAGACCCAAACCCAAACCCACTCCGCTAGACCCAAACCCAAACCCACTCCGCAAGACCCAAACCCAAACCCGCTCCGCTAGACCCAAACCCAAACCCACTCCGCTAGACCCAAACCCAAACCCACTCCGCTGGAACCAAACCCACTCCGCTAGACCCAAACCCAAACCCACTCCGCTAGACACAAACCCACTCCGTTAGACCCAAACCCACTCAGATTGACCCAAACCCACACGGCTAGACCCAAACCCACTCCGCTAGACCCAAACCCAAACCCACTCCGCTAGAACCAAACCCACTCCGCTAGACCCAAACCCAAACCCACTCCGCTAGACACAAACCCAAACCCACTTCGTTAGACCCAAACCCAAACCCACTCCGCTAGAACCAAACCCAAACCCACTCCGC
This sequence comes from Raja brachyura, assembly GCA_963514005.1. The sequence goes on along the minus strand of OY740794.1, from coordinate 537,621 downwards.
TAAACCCAAACCCACTCGGCTAGACCCAAACCCACTCGGCCAGACCCAAACCCACTCCGCTAGACCCAAACCCAAACCCACTCCGCAAGACCCAAACCCAAACCCGCTCCGCTAGACCCAAACCCAAACCCACTCCGCCAGACCCAAACCCAGACCCACTCCGCTAGACCCAAACCCAAACCCACTCCGCAAGACCCAAACCCAAACCCGCTCCGCTAGACCCAAACCCAAACCCACTCCGCTAGACCCAAACCCAAACCCACTCCGCTAGACCCAAACCCAAACCCACTCCGCTAGAACCAAACCCACTCTGCCATACCCAAACACAAACCCACTCCGCTAGACCCAAACCCAAACCCACTCCGCTAGACCCAAACCCAAACCCACTCCGCAAGACCCAAACCCAAACCCGCTCCGCTAGACCCAAACCCAAACCCACTCCGCTAGACCCAAACCCAAACCCACTCCGCTGGAACCAAACCCACTCCGCTAGACCCAAACCCAAACCCACTCCGCTAGACACAAACCCACTACGTTAGACCCAAACCCACTCAGATTGACCCAAACCCACACGGCTAGACCCAAACCCACTCCGCTAGAACCAAACCCACTCCGCTAGACCCAAACCCAAACCCACTCCGCTAGACACAAACCCAAACCCACTTCGTTAGACCCAAACCCAAACCCACTCCGCTAGAACCAAACCCAAACCCACTCCGCTAAACCCAAACCCACTCGGCTAGACCCAAACCCACTCGGCCAGACCCAAACCCACTCCGCTGGACCCAAACCCAAACCCACTCCGCAAGACCCAAACCCAAACCCGCTCCGCTAGACCCAAACCCAAACCCACTCCGCCACACCCAAACCCAAACCCACTCCGCTAGACCCAAACCCAAACCCACTCCGCAAGACCCAAACCCAAACCCGCTCCGCTAGACCCAAACCCAAACCCACACCGCTAGACCCAAACCCAAACCCACTCCGCTAGACCCAAACCCAAACCCACTCCGCTAGAACCACACCCACTCCGCGAGACCCAAACCCAAACCCACTCCGCAAGACCCAAACCCGCTCCGCTAGACCCAAACCCAAACCCACTCCGCTAGACCCTAACCCAAACCCACTCCGCTAGACCCAAACCCAAACCCACTCCGCAAGATCCAAACCGAAACCCGCTCCGCTAGACCCAAACCCAAACCCACTCCGCTAGACCCAAACCCAAACCCACTCCGCTAGACCCAAACCCAAACCCACTCCGCTAGAACCAAACCCACTCCGCTAGACCCAAACCCAAACCCACTCCGCAAGACCCAAACCCAAACCCGTTCCGCTACACCCAAACCCAAACCCACTCCGCTGGACTCAAACCCAAACCCACTCCGCTAGACCCAAACCCAAACCCACTCCGCTAGAACCAAACCCACTCCGCTAGACCCAAACCCAAACCCACTCCGCTAGACACAAACCCAAACCCACTTCGCTAGACCCAAACCCAAACCCACTCCGCTAGAACCAAACCCAAACCCACTCCGCTAAACCCAAACCCACTCGGCTAGACCCAAACCCACTCGGCTAGACCCAAACCCACTCCGCTAGACCCCAACCCAAACCCACTCCGCAAGACCCAAACCCAAACCCGCTCCGCTAGACCCAAACCCAAACCCACTCCGCTAGACCCAAACCCAAACCCACTCCGCTAGACCCAAACCCAAACCCACTCCGCAAGACCCAAACCCAAACCCGCTCCGCTAGACCCAAACCCAAACCCACTCCGCTAGACCCAAACCCAAACCCACTCCGCTAGACCCAAACCCAAACCCACTCCGCAAGACCCAAACCCAAACCCGCTCCGCTAGACCCAAACCCAAACCCACTCCGCTAGACCCAAACCCAAACCCACTCCGCTAGACCCAAACCCAAACCCACTCCGCAAGAACCAAACCCACTCCGCTAAACCCAAACCCACTCGGCTAGACCCAAACCCACTCCGCTAGACCCAAACCCACTCCGCTAGACCCAAACCCAAACCCACTCCGCAAGACCCAAACCCAAACCCGCTCCGCTAGACCCAAACCCAAACCCACTCCTCTAGACCCAAACCCAAACGCACTCCGCTAGACCCAAACCCAAACCCACTCCGCTAGAACCAAACCCACTCCGCTAGACCCAAACCCAAACCCACTCCGCAAGACCCAAACCCAAACCCGTTCCGCTAGACCCAAACCCAAACCCACTCCGCTAGACCCAAACCCAAACCCACTCCGCTAGACCCAAACCCAAACCCACTCCGCTAGAACCAAACCCACTCCGCTAGACCCAAACCCAAACCCACTCCGCTAGACACAAACCCAAACCCACTTCGCTACACCCAAACCCAAACCCACTCCGCTAGAACCAAACCCAAACCCACTCCGCTAAACCCAAACCCACTCGGCTAGACCCAAACCCACTCGGCTAGACCCAAACCCACTCCGCTAGACCCAAACCCAGACCCACTCCGCAACACCCAAACCCAAACCCGCTCCGCTAGACCCAAACCCAAACCCACTCCGCTAGACCCAAACCCAAACCCACTCCGCTAGACCCAAACCCAAACCCACTCCGCAAGACCCAAACCCAAACCCGCTCCGCTAGACCCAAACCCAAACCCACTCTGCTAGACCCAAACCCAAACCCACTCCGCTAGACCCAAACCCAAACCCACTCCGCAAGAACCAAACCCACTCCGCTTGACCCAAACCCAAACCCACACCGCTAGACACAAACCCAAACCCACTTCGCTAGACCCAAACCCAAACCCACTCCGCTAGAACCAAACCCAAACCCACTCCGCTAAACCGAAACCCACTCGGCTAGACCCAAACCCACTCGGCTAGACCCAAACCCACTCCACTAGACCCAAACCCAAACCCACTCCGCAAGACCCAAACCCAAACCCGCTCCGCTAGACCCAAACCCAAACCCACTCCGCTAGACCCAAACCCAAACCCACTCCGCTAGACCCAAACCCAAACCCACTCCGCTAGAACCAAACCCACTCCGCTAGACCCAAACCCAAACCCACTCCGCTAGACACAAACCCAAACCCACTTCGCTAGACCCAAACCCAAACCCACTCCGCAAGACCCAAACCCAAACCCACTCCGCAAGACCCAAACCCAAACCCGCTCCGCTAGACCCAAACCCAAACCCACTCCGCTAGACCCAAACCCAAACCCACTCCGCTAGACCCAAACCCAAACCCACTCCGCTAGAACCAAACCCACTCCGCTAGACCCAAACCCAAACCCGCTCCGCTAGACCCAAACCCAAACCCACTCCGCTAGACCCAAACCCAAACCCACTCCGCTAGACCCAAACCCAAACCCACTCCGCTAGAACCAAACCCACTCCGCTAGACCCAAACCCAAACCCACTCCGCTAGACACAAACCCAAACCCACTTCGCTAGACCCAAACCCAAACCCACTCCGCTAGAACCAAACCCAAACCCACTCCGCTAAACCCAAACCCACTCGGCTAGACCCAAACTCACTCGGCTAGACCCAAACCCACTCCGCTAGACCCAAACCCAAACCCACTCCACAAGACCCAAACCCAAACCCGCTCCGCTAGACCCAAACCCAAACCCACTCCGCTAGACCCAAACCCAAACCCACTCCGCTAGACCCAAACCCAAACCCACTCCGCAAGACCCAAACCCAAACCCGCTCCGCTAGACCCAAACCCAAACCCACTCCGCTAGACCCAAACCCAAACCCACTCCGCTAGACCCAAACCCAAACCCACTCCGCAAGAACCAAACCCACTCCGCTAGACCCAAACCCAAACCCACTCCGCTAGACACAAACCCAAACCCACTTCGCTAGACCCAAACCCAAACCCACTCCGCTAGAACCAAACCCAAACCCACTCCGCTAAACCCAAACCCACTCGGCTAGACCCAAACCCACTCGGCTAGCCCCAAACCCACTCCGCTAGACCCAAACCCAAACCCACTCCGCAAGACCCAAACCCAAACCCGCTCCGCTAGACCCAAACCCAAACCCACTCCGCTAGACCCAAACCCAAACCCACTCCGCTAGACCCAAACCCAAACCCACTCCGCTAGAACTAAACCCACTCCACCAGACAAAAACCCAAACCCACTCCGCTAGACACAAACCCAAACCCACTTCGCTAGACCCAAACCCAAACCCACTCCGCTAGACCCAAACCCAAACCCACTCCGCAAGTCCCAAACCCAAACCCGCTCCGGTAGACCCAAACCCAAACCCACTCCGCTAGACCCAAACCCAAACCCACTCCGCTAGACCCAAACCCAAACCCACTCCGCTAGAACCAAACCCACTCCGCTATACCCAAACCCAAACCCACTCCGCTAAACCCAAACCCACTCGGCTAGACCCAAACCCACTCCGCTAGACCCAAACCCACTCCGCTAGACCCAAACGCAAACCCACTCCGCTAGACCCAAACGCAAACCCACTCCGCTAGACCCAAACCCACTCCGCTAGACCCAAACCCACTCCGTTAGACCCAAACCCACTCAGCTTGACCCAAACCCACACGGCCAGACCAAATCCCACTCCGCTAGACCCAAACCCAAACCCACTCCGCTAGAACCAAACCCACTCCGCTAGACCCAAACCCAAACCCACTCCGCTAGACACAAACCCAAACCCACTTCGCTAGACCCAAACCCAAACCCACTCCGCTAGACCCAAACCCAAACCCACTCCGCAAGACCCAAACCCAAACCCGCTCCGCTAGACCCAAACCCAAACCCACTCCGCTAGACCCAAACCCAAACCCACTCCGCTAGACCCAAACCCAAACCCACTCCGCTAGAACCAAACCCACTCCGCTAGACCCAAACCCAAACCCACTCCGCAAGACCCAAACCCAAACCCGCTCCGCTAGACCCAAACCCAAACCCACTCCGCTAGAACCAAACCCAAACCCACTCCGCTAGACCCAAACCCAAACCCACTCCGCTAGAACCAAACCCACTCCGCTAGACCCAAACCCAAACCCACTCCGCTAGACACAAACCCAAACCCACTTCGCTAGACCCAAACCCAAACCCACTCCGCTAGAACCAAACCCAAACCCACTCCGCTAAACCCAAACCCACTCGGCTAGACCCAAACCCACTCGGCGAGACCCAAACCCACTCCGCAAGACCCAAACACAAACCCGCTCCGCTAGACCCAAACCCAAACCCACTCCGCTAGTCCCAAACCCAAACCCACTCCGCTAGACCCAAACCCAAACCCACTCCGCAAGACCCAAACCCAAACCCGCTCCGCGAGACCCAAACCCAAACCCACTCCGCTAGACCCAAACCCAAACCCACTCCGCTAGACCCAAACCCAAACCCACTCCGCAAGAACCAAACCTACTCCGCTAGACCCAAACCCAAACCCACTCCGCTAGACACAAACCCAAACCCACTTCGCTAGACCCAAACCCAGACCCACTCCGCTAGAACCAAACCCAAACCCACTCCGCTAAACCCAAACCCACTCGGCTAGACCCAAACCCAGTCGGCTAGACCCAAACCCACTCCGCTAGACCCAAACCCAAACCCACTCCGCAAGACCCAAACCCAAACCCGCTCCGCTAGACCCAAACCCAAACCCACTCCGCTAGACCCAAACCCAAACCCACTCCGCTAGACCCAAACCCAAACCCACTCCGCTAGAACCAAACACACTCCGCTAGACCCAAACCCAAACACACTCCGCTAGACCCAAACCCAAACACACTCCGCTAGACCCAAACCCACTCCGCAAGACCCAAACCCAAACCCGCTCCGCTAGACCCAAACCCAAACCCACTCTGCTAGACCCAAACCCAAACCCACTCCGCTAGACCCAAACCCAAACCCACTCCGCAAGAACCAAACCCACTCCGCTTGACCCAAACCCAAACCCACACCGCTAGACACAAACCCAAACCCACTTCGCTAGACCCAAACCCAAACCCACTCCGCTAGAACCAAACCCAAACCCACTCCGCTAAACCGAAACCCACTCGGCTAGACCCAAACCCACTCGGCTAGACCCAAACCCACTCCACTAGACCCAAACCCAAACCCACTCCGCAAGACCCAAACCCAAACCCGCTCCGCTAGACCCAAACCCAAACCCACTCCGCTAGACCCAAACCCAAACCCACTCCGCTAGACCCAAACCCAAACCCACTCCGCTAGAACCAAACCCACTCCGCTAGACCCAAACCCAAACCCACTCCGCTAGACACAAACCCAAACCCACTTCGCTAGACCCAAACCCAAACCCACTCCGCAAGACCCAAACCCAAACCCACTCCGCAAGACCCAAACCCAAACCCGCTCCGCTAGACCCAAACCCAAACCCACTCCGCTAGACCCAAACCCAAACCCACTCCGCTAGACCCAAACCCAAACCCACTCCGCTAGAACCAAACCCACTCCGCTAGACCCAAACCCAAACCCGCTCCGCTAGACCCAAACCCAAACCCACTCCGCTAGACCCAAACCCAAACCCACTCCGCTAGACCCAAACCCAAACCCACTCCGCTAGAACCAAACCCACTCCGCTAGACCCAAACCCAAACCCACTCCGCTAGACACAAACCCAAACCCACTTCGCTAGACCCAAACCCAAACCCACTCCGCTAGAACCAAACCCAAACCCACTCCGCTAAACCCAAACCCACTCGGCTAGACCCAAACTCACTCGGCTAGACCCAAACCCACTCCGCTAGACCCAAACCCAAACCCACTCCACAAGACCCAAACCCAAACCCGCTCCGCTAGACCCAAACCCAAACCCACTCCGCTAGACCCAAACCCAAACCCACTCCGCTAGACCCAAACCCAAACCCACTCCGCAAGACCCAAACCCAAACCCGCTCCGCTAGACCCAAACCCAAACCCACTCCGCTAGACCCAAACCCAAACCCACTCCGCTAGACCCAAACCCAAACCCACTCCGCAAGAACCAAACCCACTCCGCTAGACCCAAACCCAAACCCACTCCGCTAGACACAAACCCAAACCCACTTCGCTAGACCCAAACCCAAACCCACTCCGCTAGAACCAAACCCAAACCCACTCCGCTAAACCCAAACCCACTCGGCTAGACCCAAACCCACTCGGCTAGCCCCAAACCCACTCCGCAAGACCCAAACCCAAACCCGCTCCGCTAGACCCAAACCCAAACCCACTCCGCTAGACCCAAACCCAAACCCACTCCGCTAGACCCAAACCCAAACCCACTCCGCTAGAACTAAACCCACTCCACCAGACAAAAACCCAAACCCACTCCGCTAGACACAAACCCAAACCCACTTCGCTAGACCCAAACCCAAACCCACTCCGCTAGACCCAAACCCAAACCCACTCCGCAAGTCCCAAACCCAAACCCGCTCCGGTAGACCCAAACCCAAACCCACTCCGCTAGACCCAAACCCAAACCCACTCCGCTAGACCCAAACCCAAACCCACTCCGCTAGAACCAAACCCACTCCGCTATACCCAAACCCAAACCCACTCCGCTAAACCCAAACCCACTCGGCTAGACCCAAACCCACTCCGCTAGACCCAAACCCACTCCGCTAGACCCAAACGCAAACCCACTCCGCTAGACCCAAACGCAAACCCACTCCGCTAGACCCAAACCCACTCCGCTAGACCCAAACCCACTCCGTTAGACCCAAACCCACTCAGCTTGACCCAAACCCACACGGCCAGACCAAATCCCACTCCGCTAGACCCAAACCCAAACCCACTCCGCTAGAACCAAACCCACTCCGCTAGACCCAAACCCAAACCCACTCCGCTAGACACAAACCCAAACCCACTTCGCTAGACCCAAACCCAAACCCACTCCGCTAGACCCAAACCCAAACCCACTCCGCAAGACCCAAACCCAAACCCGCTCCGCTAGACCCAAACCCAAACCCACTCCGCTAGACCCAAACCCAAACCCACTCCGCTAGACCCAAACCCAAACCCACTCCGCTAGAACCAAACCCACTCCGCTAGACCCAAACCCAAACCCACTCCGCAAGACCCAAACCCAAACCCGCTCCGCTAGACCCAAACCCAAACCCACTCCGCTAGAACCAAACCCAAACCCACTCCGCTAGACCCAAACCCAAACCCACTCCGCTAGAACCAAACCCACTCCGCTAGACCCAAACCCAAACCCACTCCGCTAGACACAAACCCAAACCCACTTCGCTAGACCCAAACCCAAACCCACTCCGCTAGAACCAAACCCAAACCCACTCCGCTAAACCCAAACCCACTCGGCTAGACCCAAACCCACTCGGCGAGACCCAAACCCACTCCGCAAGACCCAAACACAAACCCGCTCCGCTAGACCCAAACCCAAACCCACTCCGCTAGTCCCAAACCCAAACCCACTCCGCTAGACCCAAACCCAAACCCACTCCGCAAGACCCAAACCCAAACCCGCTCCGCGAGACCCAAACCCAAACCCACTCCGCTAGACCCAAACCCAAACCCACTCCGCTAGACCCAAACCCAAACCCACTCCGCAAGAACCAAACCTACTCCGCTAGACCCAAACCCAAACCCACTCCGCTAGACACAAACCCAAACCCACTTCGCTAGACCCAAACCCAGACCCACTCCGCTAGAACCAAACCCAAACCCACTCCGCTAAACCCAAACCCACTCGGCTAGACCCAAACCCAGTCGGCTAGACCCAAACCCACTCCGCTAGACCCAAACCCAAACCCACTCCGCAAGACCCAAACCCAAACCCGCTCCGCTAGACCCAAACCCAAACCCACTCCGCTAGACCCAAACCCAAACCCACTCCGCTAGACCCAAACCCAAACCCACTCCGCTAGAACCAAACACACTCCGCTAGACCCAAACCCAAACCCACTCCGCTAGATACAAACCCAAACCCACTTCGCTAGACCCAAACCCAAACCCACTCCGCTAGACCCAAACCCAAACCCACCGCAAGACCCAAACCCAAACCCGCTCCGGCAGACCCAAACCCAAACCCACTCCGCTAGACCCAAACCCAAACCCACTCCGCTAGACCCAAACCCAAACCCACTCCGCTAGAACCAAACCCACTCGGCTAGACCCAAACCCACTCGGCTAGACCCAAACCAACTCCGCTAGACCCAAACCCACTCCGCTAGACCCAAACGCAAACCCACTCCCCTAGACCCAAACGCAAACCCACACCGCTAGACCCAAACGCAAACCCACTCCGCTAGACCCAAACCCACTCCGCTAGACCCAAACCCACTTCGTTAGACCCAAACCCACTCAGCTTGACCCAAACCCACACGGCTAGACCAAAACCCACTCCGCTAGACCCAATCCCAAACCCACTCCGCTAGAACCAAACCCACTCCGCTAGACCCAAACCCAAACCCACTCCGCTGGACACAAACCCAAACCCACTTCGCTAGACCCAAACCCAAACCCACTCCGCTAGACCCAAACCCAAACCCACTCCGCTAGAACCAAACCCACTCCGCTAGACCCAAACCCAAACCCACTCCGCAAGACCCAAACCCAAACCCGCTCCGCTAGACCCAAACCCAAACCCACTCGGCTAGACCCAAACCCACTCCGCTAGACCCAAACCCAAACCCACTCCGCAAGACCCAAACCCAAACCCGCTCCGCTAGACCCAAACCCAAACCCACTCCGCTAGTCCCAAACCCAAACCCACTCCGCTAGACCCAAACCCAAACCCACTCCGCAAGACCCAAACCCAAACCCGCTCCGCTAGACCCAAACCCAAACCCACTCCGCTAGACCCAAACCCAAACCCACTCCGCTAGACCCAAACCCAAACCCACTCCGCAAGAACCAAACCCACTCCACTAGACCCAAACCCAAACCCACTCCGCTAGACACAAACCCAAACCCACTTCGCTAGACCCAAACCCAAACCCACTCCGCTAGAACCAAACCCAAACCCACTCCGCTAAACCCAAACCCACTCGGCTAGACCCAAACCCACTCGGCTAGACCCAAACCCACTCCGCTAGACCCAAACCCAAACCCACTCCGCAAGACCCAAACCCAAACCCGCTCCGCTAGAACCAAACCCAAACCCACTCCGCTAGACCCAAACCCAAACCCACTCCGCTAGACCCAAACCCAAACCCACTCCGCTAGAACCAAACCCACTCCGCTAGACCCAAACCCAAACCCACTCCGCTAGACACAAACCCAAACCCACTTCGCTAGACCCAAACCCAAACCCACTCCGCTAGACCCAAACCCAAACCCACTCCGCAAGACCCAAACCCAAACCCGCTCCGGTAGACCCAAACCCAAACCCACTCCGCTAGACCCAAACCCAAACCCACTCCGCTAGACCCAAACCCAAACCCACTCCGCTAGAACCAAACCCACTCCGGTAGACCCAAACCCAAACCCACTCCGCTAGACACAAACCCAAACCCACTTCGCTAGACCCAAACCCAAACCCACTCGGCTAGACCCAAACCCACTCCGCTAGACCCAAACCCACTCCGCTAGACCCAAACGCAAACCCACTCCCCTAGACCCAAACGCAAACCCACTCCGCTAGACCCAAACGCAAACCCACTCCGCTAGACCCAAACCCACTCCGCTAGACCCAAACTCACTCCGTTAGACCCAAACCCACTCAGCTTGACCCAAACCCACACGGCTAGACCAAAACCCACTCCGCTAGACCCAAACCCAAACCCACTCCGCTAGAACCAAACCCACTCCGCTAGACCCAAACCCAAACCCACTCCGCTAGACACAAACCCAAACCCACTTCGCTAGACCCAAAACCAAACCCACTCCGCTAGAACCAAACCCAAACCCACTCCGCTAAACCCAAACCCACTCGGCTAGACCCAAACCCACTCCGCTAGACCCAAACCCACTCCGCTAGACCCAAACCCAAACCCACTCTGCAAGACCCAAACCCAAACCCGCTCCGCTAGACCCAAACCCAAACCCACTCGGCTAGACCCAAACCCACTCCGCTAGACCCAAACCCACTCCGCTAGACCCAAACCCAAACCCACTCTGCAAGACCCAAACCCAAACCCGCTCCGCTAGACCCAAACCCAAACACACTCCGCTAGACCCAAACCCAAACACACTCCGCTAGACCCAAACCCACTCCGCAAGACCCAAACCCAAACCCGCTCCGCTAGACCCAAACCCAAACCCACTCCGCTGGACCCAAACCCAAACCCACTCCGCTAGACCCAAACCCAAACCCACTCCGCTAGAACCAAACCCACTCCGCTGGACCCAAACCCAAACCCACTCCGCAAGACCCAAACCCAAACCCGCTCCGCTAGACCCAAACCCAAACCCACTCCGCTAGACCCAAACCCAAAACCACTCCGCTAGACCCAAACCCAAACCCACTCCGCTGGAACCAAACCCACTCCGCTAGACCCAAACCCAAACCCACTCCGCTAGACACAAACCCAAACCCACTTCGCTAGACCCAAACCCAAACCCACTCCGCTAGACCCAAACCCAAACCCGCTCCGCAAGACCCAAACCCAAACCCGCTCCGCTAGACCCAAACCCAAACCCACTCCGCTAGACCCAAACCCAAACCCACTCCGCTAGACCCAAACCCAAACCCACTCCGCTAGAACCAAACCCACTCCGCTAGACCCAAATCCAAACCCACTCCACAAGACCCAAACCCAAACCCGCTCCGCTAGACCCAAACCCAAACCCACTCCGCTAGACCCAAACCCAAACCCACTCCGCTAGACCCAAACCCAAACCCACTCCGCTAGAACCAAACCCACTCCGCTAGACCCAAACCCAAACCCACTCCGCTAGACACAAACCCGAACCCACTTCGCTAGACCCAAACCCAAACCCACTCCGCTAGAACCAAACCCAAACCCACTCCGCTAAACCCAAACCCACTTGGCTAGACCCAAACCCACTCAGCTAGACCCAAACCCACTCCGCTAGACCCAAACCCAAACCCACTCCGCAAGACCCAAACCCAAACCCGCTCCGCTAGACCCAAACCCAAACCCACTCCGCTAGACCCAAACCCAAACCCACTCCGCTAGACCCAAACCCAAACCCACTCCGCTAGAACCAAACCCGCTCCGCTAGACCCAAACCCAAACCCACTCCGCTAGACACAAACACAAACCCACTTCGCTAGACCCAAACCCAAACCCACTCCGCTAGACCCAAACCCAAACCCACTCCGCAAGACCCAAACCCAAACCCGCTCCGCTAGACCCAAACCCAAACCCACTCCGCTAGACCCAAACCCAAACCCACTCCGCTAGACCCAAACCCACTCCGCTAGAACCAAACCCACTCCGCTAGACCCAAACCCAAACCCACTCCGCTAGACACAAACCCAAACCCACTTCGCTAGTCCCAAACCGAAACCCACTCCGCTAGAACCAAACCCAAACCCACTCCGCTAAACCCAAACCCACTCGGCTGGACCCAAACCCACTCGGCTAGACCCAAACCCACTCCGCTAGACCCCAACCCACTCCGCTAGACCCAAACGCAAACCCACTCCGCTAGACCCAAACGCAAACCCACTCCGCTAGACCCAAACCCAAACCCACTCTGCTAGACACAAACCCAGACCCACTTCGTTAGACCCAAACCCAAACCCACTCCGCTAGAACCAAACCCAAACCCACTCCGCTAAACCCAAACCCACTCGGCTAGACCCAAACCCACTCGACTAGACCCAAACCCACTCCGCTAGACCCAAACCCAAACCCACTCCGCAAGACCCAAACCCAAACCCGCTCCGCTAGACCCAAACCCAAACCCACTCCGCTAGACCCAAACCCAAACCCACTCCGCTAGACCCAAACCCAAACCCACTCCGCAAGACCCAAGCCCAAACCCGCTCCGCTAGACCCAAACCCAAACCGACACCGCTAGACCCAAACCCAAATTCACTCCGCTAGACCCAAACCCAAACCCACTCCGCTAGAACCAAACCCACTCCGCCAGACCCAAACCCAAACCCACTCCGCAACACCCAAACCCAAACCCGCTCCGCTAGACCCAAACCCAATCCCACTCCGCTAGACCCAAACCCAAACCCACTCCGCTAGACCGAAACCCAAACCCACTCCGCTAGAACCAAACCCACTCCGCTAGACCCAAACCTAAACCCACTCCGCTAGACACAAACCCAAACCCACTTCGCTAGACCCAAACCCAAACCCACTCCGCTAGACCCAAACCCAAACCCACTCCGCAAGACCCAAACCCAAACCCGCTCCGCTAGACCCAAACCCAAACCCACTCCGCTAGACCCAAACCCAAACCCACTCCGCTAGACCCAAACCCAAACCCACTCCGCTAGAACCAAACCCACTCCGCTAGACCCAAACCCAAACCCACTCCGCAAGACCCAAACCCAAACCCGCTCCGCTAGACCCAAACCCAAACCCACTCCGCTAGACCCAAACCCAAACCCACTCCGCTAGACCCAAACCCAAACCCACTCCGCTAGAATCAAACCAACTCCGCTAGACCCAAACCCAAACCCACTCCGCTAGACACAAACCCAAACCCACTTCGCTGGACCCAAACCCAAACCCACTCCGCTAGAACCAAACCCAAACCCACTCCGCTAAACCCAAACCCACTCGGCTGGACCCAAACCCACTCGGCTAGACCCAAACCCACTCCGCTAGACCCAAACCTAAACCCACTCCGCAAGACCCAAACCCAAACCCGCTCCGCTAGACCCAAACCCAAACCCACTCCGCTAGAACCAAACCCACTCCGCTAGACCCAAACCCAAACCCACTCCGCTAGACACAAACCCAAACCCACTTCGCTAGACCCAAACCCACTCCGCTAGAACCAAACCCAAACCCACTCCGCTAAACCCAAACCCACTCGGCTAGACCCAAACCCACTCGGCTAGACCGAAACCCACTCCGCTAGACCCAAACCCAAACCCACTCCGCAAGACCCAAACCCAAACCCGCTCCGCTAGACCCAAACCCAAACCCACTCCGCTAGACCCAAACCCAAACCCACTCCGCTAGACCCAAACCCAAACCCACTCCGCTAGACCAAACCCACTCCGCTAGACCCAAACCCAAACCCACTCCGCTGGACCCAAACCCACTCCGCTAGACCCAAACCCACTCCGCTAGACCCAAACCCACTCGGCTCGACCCAAACCCACTCCGCTAGACCCAAACCCACTCCGCTAGACCCAAAACCTCTCCGCTAGACCCAAACCCACTCCGATAGACCCAAACCCACTCCGCTAGACCCAAACCCACTCCGCTAGACCCGAACCCACTCCGCTAGACCCAAACCCACTCCGCAAGACCCAAACCCACACCGCTAGACCCAAACCCACTCCGCTAGACCCAAACCCACTCCGCTAGACCCAAACCCACTCCGCTATACCCAAACCCACTCCGCTAGACCCAAACCCACTCTGCTAGACCCAAACCCAAACCCACTCCGTTAGGCCCAAGCCCAAACCCACGCCGATAGACCCAAACCCAGCCCCACTCCGCTAGACCCAAACCCACTCTGCTAGACCCAAACACACACCGCTAGACCCAAACCCACTCCGCTAGACCCAAACCGACTCCGCTGGACCCACACCCAAACCCACTCTGCTACACCCAAACCCAAACCCAGTCCGCCAGACCCAAACACAAACCCACTCCACTAGACTCAAACCCAAACCAACTCCGCTAGACCCAAACCCAAACCCACTCTGCTTGACCCAAACCCACTCTGCTCGACCGAAAACCACTCCGCTAGACCCAAACCCACTCCGCCAGACATAAACCCACTCCGCTAGACCCAAACCCAAACCCACTCTGCTAGACCCAAACCCACTCCACCAGACCCAAACCCAATCCCACTCCGCTAGACCCAAACACACTCCGCTAGACCCAAACCCACTCCGCTCGACCCAAACCCACTCCGCTACACCCAAACCCACTCCGCTAGACCCAAACCCTCTCCGCTAGACCCAAACCCACTCCGCTGGACCCAAACCCACTCCGCTAGACCCAAACCCACTCCGCAATACCCAAAACCACTCCGCTAGACCCAAACCCACTCCGCTAGACCCAAACCCACTCCGCTAGACCCAAACCCAAACCCACTCTGCTAGACCCAAACCCAAACCCACTCCACTAAACCCAAACCCACTCCGCTAGACCCAACCCCACTGCGCTAGACCCAAACCCAAACCCAGTCCGCTAGACCCAAACCCAGTCCGCTAGACCCAAACCCAAACCCACTCAGCTAGACCCAAACCCACTCCGCTACACCAAAACCCACTCCGCTAGACGCAAACCCACTCCCCTAGACCCAAACCCACTCCGGTAGACCCAAACCCACTCAGCTAGACCCAAACCCACTCCGGTAGACCCAAACCCACTCCGCAAGACCCAAACCCACACCGCTAGACCCAAACCCACTCCGCTAGACCCAAACCCACTCCGCTAGACACAAACCCACACCGCTATACCCAAACCGACTCCGCTAGAACCATACCCACTCCGCTAGACCCAAACCCACTCCGCTAGACCCAAACCCACTCTGCTGGACCCACACCCAAACCCACTCCGTTAGACCCAAACCCAAACCCACTCCGCAAGACCCAAACCCAAACCCGCTCCGCTAGAACCAAACCCAAACCCACTCCGCTAGACCCAAACCCAAACCCACTCCGCTAGACCCAAACCCAAACCCACTCCGCTAGAACCAAACCCACTCCGCTAGACCCAAACCCAAACCCACTCCGCCAGACACAAACCCAAACCCACTTCGCTAGACCCAAACCCACTCCGCTAGAACCAAACCCAAACCCACTCCGCTAAACCCAAACCCACTCGGCTAGACCCAAACCCACTCGGCTAGACCGAAACCCACTCCGCTAGACCCAAACCCAAACCCACTCCGCAAGACCCAAACCCAAACCCGCTCCGCTAGACCCAAACCCAAACCCACTCCGCTAGACCCAAACCCAAACCCACTCCGCTAGACCCAAACCCAAACCCACTCCGCTAGAACCAAACCCACTCCGCTAGACCCAAACCCAAACCCACTCCGCTGGACCCAAACCCACTCCGCTAGACCCAAACCCACTCCGCTAGACCCAAACCCACTCGGCTCGACCCAAACCCACTCCGCTAGACCCAAACCCACTCCGCTAGACCCAAAACCTCTCCGCTAGACCCAAACCCACTCCGCTAGACCCAAACCCACTCCGCTAGACCCAAACCCACTCCGCTAGACCCAAACCCACTCCGCTAGACCCAAACCCACTCCGCAAGACCCAAACCCACACCGCTAGACCCAAACCCACTCCGCTAGACCCAAACCCACTCCGCTAGACCCAAACCCACTCCGCTATACCCAAACCCACTCCGCTAGACCCAAACCCACTCTGCTAGACCCAAACCCAAACCCACTCCGTTAGGCCCAAACCCAAACCCACGCCGATAGACCCAAACCCAACCCCACTCCGCTAGACCCAAACCCACTCTGCTGGACCCAAACACACACCGCTAGACCCAAACCCACTCCGCTAGACCCAAACCGACTCCGCTGGACCCACACCCAAACCCACTCTGCTACACCCAAACCCAAACCCAGTCCGCCAGACCCAAACACAAACCCACTCCACTAGACTCAAACCCAAACCAACTCCGCTAGACCCAAACCCAAACCCACTCTGCTTGACCCAAACCCACTCTGCTCGACCGAAAACCACTCCGCTAGACCCAAACCCACTCCGCTAGACCCAAACCCAAACCCACTCTGCTAGACCCAAACCCACTCCACCAGACCCAAACCCAATCCCACTCCGCTAGACCCAAACACACTCCGCTAGACCCAATCCCACTCCGCTCGACCCAAACCCACTCCGCTAGACCCAAACCCACTCCGCTAGACCCAAACCCACTCCGCTAGACCCAAACCCAAACCCACTCTGCAAGACCCAAACCCAAACCCGCTCCGCTAGACCCAAACCCAAACCCACTCTGCTAGACCCAAACCCACTCCGCTAGACCCAAACCCACTCCGCTAGACCCAAACCCAAACCCACTCTGCAAGACCCAAACCCAAACCCGCTCCGCTAGACCCAAACCCAAACACACTCCGCTAGACCCAAACCCAAACACACTACGCTAGACCCAAACCCACTCCGCAAGACCCAAACCCAAACCCGCTCCGCTAGACCCAAACCCAAACCCACTCCGCTGGACCCAAACCCAAACCCACTCCGCTAGACCCAAACCCAAACCCACTCCGCTTGAACCAAACCCACTCCGCTGGACCCAAACCCAAACCCACTCCGCAAGACCCAAACCCAAACCCGCTCCGCTAGACCCAAACCCAAACCCACTCCGCTAGACCCAAACCCAAACCCACTCCGCTAGACCCAAACCCAAACCCACTCCGCTGGAACCAAACCCACTCCGCTAGACCCAAACCCAAACCCACTCCGCTAGACACAAACCCAAACCCACTTCGCTAGACCCAAACCCAAACCCACTCCGCTAGACCCAAACCCAAACCCGCTCCGCAAGACCCAAACCCAAACCCGCTCCGCTAGACCCAAACCCAAACCCACTCCGCTAGACCCAAACCCAAACCCACTCCGCTAGACCCAAACCCAAACCCACTCCGCTAGAACCAAACCCACTCCGCTAGACCCAAATCCAAACCCACTCCGCAAGACCCAAACCCAAACCCGCTCCGCTAGACCCAAACCCAAACCCACTCCGCTAGACCCAAACCCAAACCCACTCCGCTAGACCCAAACCCAAACCCACTCCGCTAGAACCAAACCCACTCCGCTAGACCCAAACCCAAACCCACTCCGCTAGACACAAACCCGAACCCACTTCGCTGGACCCAAACCCAAACCCACTCCGCTAGAACCAAACCCAAACCCACTCCGCTAAACCCAAACCCACTTGGCTTGACCCAAACCCACTCGGCTAGACCCAAACCCACTCCGCTAGACCCAAACCCAAACCCACTCCGCAAGACCCAAACCCAAACCCGCTCCGCTAGACCCAAACCCAAACCCACTCCGCTAGACCCAAACCCAAACCCACTCCGCTAGACCCAAACCCAAACCCACTCCGCTAGAACCAAACCCGCTCCGCTAGACCCAAACCCAAACCCACTCCGCTAGACACAAACACAAACCCACTTCGCTAGACCCAAACCCAAACCCACTCCGCTAGACCCAAACCCAAACCCACTCCGCAAGACCCAAACCCAAACCCGCTCCGCTAGACCCAAACCCAAACCCACTCCGCTAGACCCAAACCCAAACCCACTCCGCTAGACCCAAACCCACTCCGCTAGAACCAAACCCACTCCGCTAGACCCAAACCTAAACCCACTCCGCTAGACACAAACCCAAACCCACTTCGCTAGACCCAAACCCAAACCCACTCCGCTAGAACCAAACCCAAACCCACTCCGCTAAACCCAAACCCACTCGGCTGGACCCAAACCCACTCGGCTAGACCCAAACCCACTCCGCTAGACCCCAACCCACTCCGCTAGACCCAAACGCAAACCCACTCCGCTAGACCCAAACGCAAACCCACTCCGCTAGACCCAAACCCAAACCCACTCCGCTAGACACAAACCCAGACCCACTTCGTTAGACCCAAACCCAAACCCACTCCGCTAGAACCAAACCCAAACCCACTCCGCTAAACCCAAACCCACTCGGCTAGACCCAAACCCACTCGACTAGACCCAAACCCACTCCGCTAGACCCAAACCCAAACCCACTCCGCAAGACCCAAACCCAAACCCGCTCCGCTAGACCCAAACCCAAACCCACTCCACTAGACCCAAACCCAAACCCACTCCGCTAGACCCAAACCCAAACCCACTCCGCAAGACCCAAGCCCAAACCCGCTCTGCTAGACCCAAACCCAAACCGACACCGCTAGACCCAAACCCAAATTCACTCCGCTAGACCCAAACCCAAACCCACTCCGCTAGAACCAAACCCACTCCGCCAGACCCAAACCCAAACCCACTCCGCAAGACCCAAACCCAAACCCGCTCCGCTAGACCCAAACCCAATCCCACTCCGCTAGACCCAAACCCAAACCCACTCCGCTAGACCGAAACTCAAACCCACTCCGCTAGAACCAAACCCACTCCGCTAGACCCAAACCTAAACCCACTCCGCTAGACACAAACCCAAACCCACTTCGCTAGACCCAAACCCAAACCCACTCCGCTAGACCCAAACCCAAACCCACTCCGCAAGACCCAAACCCAAACCCGCTCCGCTAGACCCAAACCCAAACCCACTCCGCTAGACCCAAACCCAAACCCACTCCGCTAGACCCAAACCCAAACCCACTCCGCTAGACCCAAACCCAAACCCACTCCGCTAGAACCAAACCCACTCCGCTAGACCCAAACCCAAACCCACTCCGCAAGACCCAAACCCAAACCCGCTCCGCTAGACCCAAACCCAAACCCACTCCGCTAGACCCAAACCCAAACCCACTCCGCTAGACCCAAACCCAAACCCACTCCGCTAGAATCAAACCAACTCCGCTAGACCCAAACCCAAACCCACTCCGCTAGACACAAACCCAAACCCACTTCGCTGGACCCAAACCCAAACCCACTCTGCTAGAACCAAACCCAAACCCACTCCGCTAAACCCAAACCCACTCGGCTAGACCCAAACCCACTCGGCTAGACCCAAACCCACTCCGCTAGACCCAAACCTAAACCCACTCTGCAAGACCCAAACCCGCTCCGCAAGACCCAAACCCAAACCCACTCCGCTAGAACCAAACCCACTCCGCTAGACCCAAACCCAAACCCACTCCGCTAGACACAAACCCAAACCCACTTCGCTAGACCCAAACCCACTCCGCTAGAACCAAACCCAAACCCACTCCGCTAAACCCAAACCCACTCGGCTAGACCCAAACCCACTCGGCTAGACCGAAACCCACTCCGCTAGACCCAAACCCAAACCCACTCCGCAACACCCAAACCCAAACCCGCTCCGCTAGACCCAAACCCAAACCCACTCCGCTAGACCCAAACCCAAACCCACTCCGCTAGACCCAAACCCAAACCCACTCCGCTAGACCAAACCCACTCCGCTAGACCCAAACCCAAACCCACTCCGCTGGACCCAAACCCACTCCGCTAGACCCAAACCCACTCCGCTAGACCCAAACCCACTCGGCTCGACCCAAACCCACTCCGCTAGACCCAAACCCACTCCGCTAGACCCAAAACCTCTCCGCTAGACCCAAACCCACTCCGATAGACCCAAACCCACTCCGCTAGACCCAAACCCACTCCGCTAGACCCAAACCCACTCCGCTAGACCCAAACCCACTCCGCAAGACCCAAACCCACACTGCTAGACCCAAACCCACTCCGCTAGACCCAAACCCACTCCGCTAGACCCAAACCCACTCCGCTATACCCAAACCCACTCCGCTAGACCCAAACCCACTCTGCTAGACCCAAACCCAAACCCACTCCGTTAGGCCCAAGCCCAAACCCACGCCGATAGACCCAAACCCAGCCCCACTCCGCTAGACCCAAACCCACTCGACTAGACCCAAACCCACTCCGTTAGGCCCAAGCCCAAACCCACGCCGATAGACCCAAACCCAAACCCAGTCCGCCAGACCCAAACACAAACCCACTCCACTAGACTCAAACCCAAACCAACTCCGCTAGACCCAAACCCAAACCCACTCCGCTAGACCCAAACCGACTCCGCTGGACCCACACCCAAACCCACTCTGCTACACCCAAACCCAAACCCAGTCCGCCAGACCCAAACACAAACCCACTCCACTAGACTCAAACCCAAACCAACTCCGCTAGACCCAAACCCAAACCCACTCTGCTTGACCCAAACCCACTCTGCTCGACCGAAAACCACTCCGCTAGACCCAAACCCACTCCGCCAGACATAAACCCACTCCGCTAGACCCAAACCCAAACCCACTCTGCTAGACCCAAACCCACTCCACCAGACCCAAACCCAATCCCACTCCGCTAGACACAAACACACTCCGCTAGACCCAAACCCACTCCGCTCGACCCAAACCCACTCCGCTAGACCCAAACCCACTCCGCTAGACCCAAACCCTCTCCGCTAGACCCAAACCCACTCCGCTGGACCCAAACCCACTCCGCTAGACCCAAACCCACTCCGCAATACCCAAAACCACTCCGCTAGACCCAAACCCACTCCGCTAGACCCAAACCCACTCCGCTAGACCCAAACCCAAACCCACTCTGCTAGACCCAAACCCAAACCCACTCCACTAAACCCAAACCCACTCCGCTAGACCCAACCCCACTGCGCTAGACCCAAACCCAAACCCAGTCCGCTAGACCCAAACCCACTCCGCTAGACCCAAACCCAAACCCACTCAGCTAGACCCAAACCCACTCCGCTACACCAAAACCCACTCCGCTAGACGCAAACCCACTCCCCTAGACCCAAACCCACTCCGGTAGACCCAAACCCACTCCGCTAGATCCAAACCCACTCCGCTAGACCCAAACCCACTCCGCAAGACCCAAACCCACACCGCTAGACCCAAACCCACTCCGCTAGACCCAAACCCACTCCGCTAGACACAAACCCACACCGCTATACCCAAACCGACTCCGCTAGAACCATACCCACTCCGCTAGACCCAAACCCACTCCGCTAGACCCAAACCCACTCTGCTGGACCCACACCCAAACCCACTCCGTTAGACCCAAACCCACTCCGCAAGACCCAAACCCAAACCCGCTCCGCTAGAACCAAACCCAAACCCACTCCGCTAGACCCAAACCCAAACCCACTCCGCTAGACCCAAACCCAAACCCACTCCGCTAGAACCAAACCCACTCCGCTAGACCCAAACCCAAACCCACTCCGCCAGACACAAACCCAAACCCACTTCGCTAGACCCAAACCCACTCCGCTAGAACCAAACCCAAACCCACTCCGCTAAACCCAAACCCACTCGGCTAGACCCAAACCCACTCGGCTAGACCGAAACCCACTCCGCTAGACCCAAACCCAAACCCACTCCGCTAGACCCAAACCCAAACCCACTCCGCTAGACCCAAACCCAAACCCACTCCGCTGGAACCAAACCCACTCCGCTAGACCCAAACCCAAACCCACTCCGCTAGACACAAACCCAAACCCACTTCGCTAGACCCAAACCCAAACCCACTCCGCTAGACCCAAACCCAAACCCGCTCCGCAAGACCCAAACCCAAACCCGCTCCGCTAGACCCAAACCCAAACCCACTCCGCTAGACCCAAACCCAAACCCACTCCGCTAGACCCAAACCCAAACCCACTCCGCTAGAACCAAACCCACTCCGCTAGACCCAAATCCAAACCCACTCCGCAAGACCCAAACCCAAACCCGCTCCGCTAGACCCAAACCCAAACCCACTCCGCTAGACCCAAACCCAAACCCACTCCGCTAGACCCAAACCCAAACCCACTCCGCTAGAACCAAACCCACTCCGCTAGACCCAAACCCAAACCCACTCCGCTAGACACAAACCCGAACCCACTTCGCTGGACCCAAACCCAAACCCACTCCGCTAGAACCAAACCCAAACCCACTCCGCTAAACCCAAACCCACTTGGCTTGACCCAAACCCACTCGGCTAGACCCAAACCCACTCCGCTAGACCCAAACCCAAACCCACTCCGCAAGACCCAAACCCAAACCCGCTCCGCTAGACCCAAACCCAAACCCACTCCGCTAGACCCAAACCCAAACCCACTCCGCTAGACCCAAACCCAAACCCACTCCGCTAGAACCAAACCCGCTCCGCTAGACCCAAACCCAAACCCACTCCGCTAGACACAAACACAAACCCACTTCGCTAGACCCAAACCCAAACCCACTCCGCTAGACCCAAACCCAAACCCACTCCGCAAGACCCAAACCCAAACCCGCTCCGCTAGACCCAAACCCAAACCCACTCCGCTAGACCCAAACCCAAACCCACTCCGCTAGACCCAAACCCACTCCGCTAGAACCAAACCCACTCCGCTAGACCCAAACCTAAACCCACTCCGCTAGACACAAACCCAAACCCACTTCGCTAGACCCAAACCGAAACCCACTCCGCTAGAACCAAACCCAAACCCACTCCGCTAAACCCAAACCCACTCGGCTGGACCCAAACCCACTCGGCTAGACCCAAACCCACTCCGCTAGACCCCAACCCACTCCGCTAGACCCAAACGCAAACCCACTCCGCTAGACCCAAACGCAAACCCACTCCGCTAGACCCAAACCCAAACCCACTCCGCTAGACACAAACCCAGACCCACTTCGTTAGACCCAAACCCAAACCCACTCCGCTAGAACCAAACCCAAACCCACTCCGCTAAACCCAAACCCACTCGGCTAGACCCAAACCCACTCGACTAGACCCAAACCCACTCCGCTAGACCCAAACCCAAACCCACTCCGCAAGACCCAAACCCAAACCCGCTCCGCTAGACCCAAACCCAAACCCACTCCGCTAGACCCAAACCCAAACCCACTCCGCTAGACCCAAACCCAAACCCACTCCGCAAGACCCAAGCCCAAACCCGCTCTGCTAGACCCAAACCCAAACCGACACCGCTAGACCCAAACCCAAATTCACTCCGCTAGACCCAAACCCAAACCCACTCCGCTAGAACCAAACCCACTCCGCCAGACCCAAACCCAAACCCACTCCGCAAGACCCAAACCCAAACCCGCTCCGCTAGACCCAAACCCAATCCCACTCCGCTAGACCCAAACCCAAACCCACTCCGCTAGACCGAAACTCAAACCCACTCCGCTAGAACCAAACCCACTCCGCTAGACCCAAACCTAAACCCACTCCGCTAGACACAAACCCAAACCCACTTCGCTAGACCCAAACCCAAACCCACTCCGCTAGACCCAAACCCAAACCCACTCCGCAAGACCCAAACCCAAACCCGCTCCGCTAGACCCAAACCCAAACCCACTCCGCTAGACCCAAACCCAAACCCACTCCGCTAGACCCAAACCCAAACCCACTCCGCTAGACCCAAACCCAAACCCACTCCGCTAGAACCAAACCCACTCCGCTAGACCCAAACCCAAACCCACTCCGCAAGACCCAAACCCAAACCCGCTCCGCTAGACCCAAACCCAAACCCACTCCGCTAGACCCAAACCCAAACCCACTCCGCTAGACCCAAACCCAAACCCACTCCGCTAGAATCAAACCAACTCCGCTAGACCCAAACCCAAACCCACTCCGCTAGACACAAACCCAAACCCACTTCGCTGGACCCAAACCCAAACCCACTCTGCTAGAACCAAACCCAAACCCACTCCGCTAAACCCAAACCCACTCGGCTAGACCCAAACCCACTCGGCTAGACCCAAACCCACTCCGCTAGACCCAAACCTAAACCCACTCTGCAAGACCCAAACCCGCTCCGCAAGACCCAAACCCAAACCCACTCCGCTAGAACCAAACCCACTCCGCTAGACCCAAACCCAAACCCACTCCGCTAGACACAAACCCAAACCCACTTCGCTAGACCCAAACCCACTCCGCTAGAACCAAACCCAAACCCACTCCGCTAAACCCAAACCCACTCGGCTAGACCCAAACCCACTCGGCTAGACCGAAACCCACTCCGCTAGACCCAAACCCAAACCCACTCCGCAACACCCAAACCCAAACCCGCTCCGCTAGACCCAAACCCAAACCCACTCCGCTAGACCCAAACCCAAACCCACTCCGCTAGACCCAAACCCAAACCCACTCCGCTAGACCAAACCCACTCCGCTAGACCCAAACCCAAACCCACTCCGCTGGACCCAAACCCACTCCGCTAGACCCAAACCCACTCCGCTAGACCCAAACCCACTCGGCTCGACCCAAACCCACTCCGCTAGACCCAAACCCACTCCGCTAGACCCAAAACCTCTCCGCTAGACCCAAACCCACTCCGATAGACCCAAACCCACTCCGCTAGACCCAAACCCACTCCGCTAGACCCAAACCCACTCCGCTAGACCCAAACCCACTCCGCAAGACCCAAACCCACACTGCTAGACCCAAACCCACTCCGCTAGACCCAAACCCACTCCGCTAGACCCAAACCCACTCCGCTATACCCAAACCCACTCCGCTAGACCCAAACCCACTCTGCTAGACCCAAACCCAAACCCACTCCGTTAGGCCCAAGCCCAAACCCACGCCGATAGACCCAAACCCAGCCCCACTCCGCTAGACCCAAACCCACTCGACTAGACCCAAACCCACTCCGTTAGGCCCAAGCCCAAACCCACGCCGATAGACCCAAACCCAAACCCAGTCCGCCAGACCCAAACACAAACCCACTCCACTAGACTCAAACCCAAACCAACTCCGCTAGACCCAAACCCAAACCCACTCCGCTAGACCCAAACCGACTCCGCTGGACCCACACCCAAACCCACTCTGCTACACCCAAACCCAAACCCAGTCCGCCAGACCCAAACACAAACCCACTCCACTAGACTCAAACCCAAACCAACTCCGCTAGACCCAAACCCAAACCCACTCTGCTTGACCCAAACCCACTCTGCTCGACCGAAAACCACTCCGCTAGACCCAAACCCACTCCGCCAGACATAAACCCACTCCGCTAGACCCAAACCCAAACCCACTCTGCTAGACCCAAACCCACTCCACCAGACCCAAACCCAATCCCACTCCGCTAGACACAAACACACTCCGCTAGACCCAAACCCACTCCGCTCGACCCAAACCCACTCCGCTAGACCCAAACCCACTCCGCTAGACCCAAACCCTCTCCGCTAGACCCAAACCCACTCCGCTGGACCCAAACCCACTCCGCTAGACCCAAACCCACTCCGCAATACCCAAAACCACTCCGCTAGACCCAAACCCACTCCGCTAGACCCAAACCCACTCCGCTAGACCCAAACCCAAACCCACTCTGCTAGACCCAAACCCAAACCCACTCCACTAAACCCAAACCCACTCCGCTAGACCCAACCCCACTGCGCTAGACCCAAACCCAAACCCAGTCCGCTAGACCCAAACCCACTCCGCTAGACCCAAACCCAAACCCACTCAGCTAGACCCAAACCCACTCCGCTACACCAAAACCCACTCCGCTAGACGCAAACCCACTCCCCTAGACACAAACCCACTCCGGTAGACCCAAACCCACTCCGCTAGATCCAAACCCACTCCGCTAGACCCAAACCCACTCCGCAAGACCCAAACCCACACCGCTAGACCCAAACCCACTCCGCTAGACCCAAACCCACTCCGCTAGACACAAACCCACACCGCTATACCCAAACCGACTCCGCTAGAACCATACCCACTCCGCTAGACCCAAACCCACTCCGCTAGACCCAAACCCACTCTGCTGGACCCACACCCAAACCCACTCCGTTAGACCCAAACCCACTCCGCAAGACCCAAACCCAAACCCGCTCCGCTAGAACCAAACCCAAACCCACTCCGCTAGACCCAAACCCAAACCCACTCCGCTAGACCCAAACCCAAACCCACTCCGCTAGAACCAAACCCACTCCGCTAGACCCAAACCCAAACCCACTCCGCCAGACACAAACCCAAACCCACTTCGCTAGACCCAAACCCACTCCGCTAGAACCAAACCCAAACCCACTCCGCTAAACCCAAACCCACTCGGCTAGACCCAAACCCACTCGGCTAGACCGAAACCCACTCCGCTAGACCCAAACCCAAACCCACTCCGCAAGACCCAAACCCAAACCCGCTCCGCTAGACCCAAACCCAAACCCACTCCGCTAGACCCAAACCCAAACCCACTCCGCTAGACCCAAACCCAAACCCACTCCGCTAGAACCAAACCCACTCCGCTAGACCCAAACCCAAACCCACTCCGCTGGACCCAAACCCACTCCGCTAGACCCAAACCCACTCCGCTAGACCCAAACCCACTCGGCTCGACCCAAACCCACTCCGCTAGACCCAAACCCACTCCGCTAGACCCAAAACCTCTCCGCTAGACCCAAACCCACTCCGCTAGACCCAAACCCACTCCGCTAGACCCAAACCCACTCCGCTAGACCCAAACCCACTCCGCTAGACCCAAACCCACTCCGCAAGACCCAAACCCACACCGCTAGACCCAAACCCACTCCGCTAGACCCAAACCCACTCCGCTAGACCCAAACCCACTCCGCTATACCCAAACCCACTCCGCTAGACCCAAACCCACTCTGCTAGACCCAAACCCAAACCCACTCCGTTAGGCCCAAACCCAAACCCACGCCGATAGACCCAAACCCAACCCCACTCCGCTAGACCCAAACCCACTCTGCTAGACCCAAACACACACCGCTAGACCCAAACCCACTCCGCCAGACATAAACCCACTCCGCTAGACCCAAACCCAAACCCACTCTGCTAGACCCAAACCCACTCCACCAGACCCAAACCCAATCCCACTCCGCTAGACCCAAACACACTCCGCTAGACCCAAACCCACTCCGCTCGACCCAAACCCACTCCGCTAGACCCAAACCCACTCCGCTAGACCCAAACCCTCTCCGCTAGACCCAAACCCACTCCGCTGGACCCAAACCCACTCCGCTAGACCCAAACCCACTCCGCAATACCCAAAACCACTCCGCTAGACCCAAACCCACTCCGCTAGACCCAAACCCACTCCGCTAGACCCAAACCCAAACCCACTCTGCTAGACCCAAACCCAAACCCACTCCACTAAACCCAAACCCACTCCGCTAGACCCAACCCCACTGCGATAGACCCAAACCCAAACCCAGTCCGCTAGACCCAAACCCACTCCGCTAGACCCAAACCCAAACCCACTCAGCTAGACCCAAACCCACTCCGCTACACCAAAACCCACTCCGCTAGACGCAAACCCACTCCCCTAGACCCAAACCCACTCCGGTAGACCCAAACCCACTCCGCTAGATCCAAACCCACTCCGCTAGACCCAAACCCACTCCGCAAGACCCAAACCCACACCGCTAGACCCAAACCCACTCCGCTAGACCCAAACCCACTCCGTTAGACACAAACCCACACCGCTATACCCAAACCCACTCCGCTAGAACCATACCCACTCCGCTAGACCCAAACCCACTCCGCTAGACCCAAACCCACTCTGCTGGACCCACACCCAAACCCACTCCGTTAGACCCAAACCCAAACCCACTCCGCTAGACCCAAACCCAACCCCACTCCGCTAGACCCAAACCCACTCTGCTAGACCGAAACACACTCCACTAGACCCAAACCCACTCCGCTATACCCAAACCCACTCCGCTAGACCCAAACCCACTCCGCTAGACCCAAACCCACTCCGCTAGACCCAAACCCACTCCGCTAGACCCAAACCCACTCCGCTAGACCCAAACGCAAACCCACTCCGCTGGACCAAAACGCAAACCCACTCTGCTAGACCCAAACCCACTCCGCTAGACCCAAACCCACTCCGCTAGACCCAAACCCACTCCGCTAGAACCAAACCCACTCGGCTTGACCCAAACCCACATGGCTAGACCCAAACCCACTCCGCTAGACCCAAACCCAAATCCACTCCGCTAGACCCAAACCCAAACCCACTCCGCAAGACCCAAACCCAAACCCACTCCGCCAGAACCAAACCCAAACCCACTCCGCTAAATCCAAACCCAGTCGGCTAGACCCAAACCCACTCGGCTAGACCCAAACCCACTCCGCTAGACCCAAACCCAAACCCACTCCGCAAGACCCAAACCCAAACCCGCTCCGCTAGACCCAAACCCAAACCCACTCCGCTAGACCCAAACCCAAACCCACTCCGCTAGAACCAAACCCACTCCGCTAGACCCAAACCCAAACCCACTCCGCTAGACCCAAACCCAAACCCACTCCGCTAGACCCAAACCCACTCCGCTAGACCCAAACCCACTCCGCTCTACCCAAACCCACTCCGCTAGACCCGAACCCCCTCCGCTAGACCCAAACCCTCTCCGCTAGACCCAAACCCACTCTGCTGGACCCAAACCCACTCCGCTAGACCCAAACCCACTCCGCTAGACCCAAACCCACTCCGCTAGACCCAAACCCACTCCGCAAGACCCAAACCCACACCGCTAGACCCAAACCCACTCCGCTAGACCCAAACCCACTCCGCTAGACCCAAACCCACACATCTAGACCCAAACCCACTCCGCTAGAACCAAACCCACTCCGCTAGACCCAAACCCACTCCGCTAGACCCAAACCCACTCTGCTAGACCCAAACCCAAACCCACTCCGTTAGACCCAAGCCCAAACCCACTCCGCTAGACCGAAACCCACTCCGCTAGACCCAAACCGACTCCGCTGGACCCAAACCCCACTCCGCTAGACCCAAACCCACTCCGCTAGACCCAAACCCACTCCGCTAGACGCAAACCTACTCTGCTAGACCCAAGCCCAAACCCACTCCTCTAGACCCAAACCCACTCCGCTAGACCCAAACCCAAATCCTCTCCGCGAGACCCAAGCCCACCCCGCTAGACCCAAACCCACTCCGCTAGACCCAAACCCACTCCGCTAGACCCAAACCCACTCCGCTAGACCCAAACGCACTCCGCTAGATCCAAACACACTACGCTAGACCCAAACACATTCCGCTAGACCCAAACCCACTCCGCTACACCCAAACCCACTCCGCTAGACCCAAACCCACTCCGCTAGACCCAAACCCACTCCGCTAGACCCAAACCCACTCCGCTAGACCCACACCCAAACCCACTCCGCTAGACCCAAACCCACTCCGCTAGACCCAAACCCACTCCGCTAGACCTAAACCCACTGCGCTAGACGCAAGCCCACTCCGCTAGACCCAATCCCACTCCGCTAGACCCAAACCCACTCCGCTAGACCCAAACCCACTCCGCTAGACGCAAACCTACTCCGCTAGACCCAAATCCAAACCCACTCCGCTAGCCCCAAACCCAAACCCACTCCGCTAGGCCCAAACCCAAACCCACTCTGCCAGACCTAAACCCAAACCCACTCCGCTAGACCCAACTACAAACCCACTCCGCTAGACCCAAACCCAAACCCACTCCGCTAGACCCAAACCTACTCCGCTAGGCCCAAATCCAAACCCACTCCGCTAGCCCCAAACCTAAACCCACTCCGCTAGGCCCAAACCCAAACCCACTCCGCTAGACCTAAACCCAAACCCACTCCGCTAGACCCAAATACAAACCCACTCCGCTAGACCCAAACCCAAACCCACTCCGCTAGACCCAAACCCAAACCCACTCCGCTGGACTACAACCCACTCCGCTAGACCCAAACCCACTCCGCTAGACCCAAACCCACTCCGCTAGACCCAAACCCACTCCGCTAGACCCAAACCCACTCCGCTAGACCCAAACCCATTCCGCTAGACCCAAACCCACTCCGCTAGACCCAAACCCACTCCGCTAGACCCAAACCCACTCCGCTAAACCCAAACCCACTCCGCTAGACCCAAACCCACTCCGCTACACCCAAACTCAAACCCACTCCGCTAGACCCAAACCCACTCCGCTAAACCCAAACCCACTCGGCTAGACCCAAACCCACTCGGCTAGACCCAAACCCACTCGGCTAGACCCAAACCCACTCGGCTAGACCCAAACCCACTCGGCTAGACCCAAACCCACTCGGCTAGACCCAAACCCACTCGGCTAGACCAAAACCCACTCGGCTAGACTCAAACCCACTCCGCTAGACCCAAACCCACTCCGCTAGACCCAAACCCACACATCTAGACCCAAACCCACTCCGCTAGAACCAAACCCACTCCGCTAGACCCAAACCCACTCCGCTAGACCCAAACCCACTCTGCTAGACCCAAACCCAAACCCACTCCGTTAGACCCAAGCCCAAACCCACTCCGCTAGACCGAAACCCACTCCGCTAGACCCAAACCGACTCCGCTGGACCCAAACCCCACTCCGCTAGACCCAAACCCACTCCGCTAGACCCAAACCCACTCCGCTAGACGCAAACCTACTCTGCTAGACCCAAGCCCAAACCCACTCCTCTAGACCCAAACCCACTCCGCTAGACCCAAACCCAAATCCTCTCCGCGAGACCCAAGCCCACCCCGCTAGACCCAAACCCACTCCGCTAGACCCAAACCCACTCCGCTAGACCCAAACCCACTCCGCTAGACCCAAACGCACTCCGCTAGATCCAAACACACTACGCTAGACCCAAACACATTCCGCTAGACCCAAACCCACTCCGCTACACCCAAACCCACTCCGCTAGACCCAAACCCACTCCGCTAGACCCAAACCCACTCCGCTAGACCCAAACCCACTCCGCTAGACCCACACCCAAACCCACTCCGCTAGACCCAAACCCACTCCGCTAGACCCAAACCCACTCCGCTAGACCTAAACCCACTGCGCTAGACGCAAGCCCACTCCGCTAGACCCAATCCCACTCCGCTAGACCCAAACCCACTCCGCTAGACCCAAACCCACTCCGCTAGACGCAAACCTACTCCGCTAGACCCAAATCCAAACCCACTCCGCTAGCCCCAAACCCAAACCCACTCCGCTAGGCCCAAACCCAAACCCACTCTGCCAGACCTAAACCCAAACCCACTCCGCTAGACCCAACTACAAACCCACTCCGCTAGACCCAAACCCAAACCCACTCCGCTAGACCCAAACCTACTCCGCTAGGCCCAAATCCAAACCCACTCCGCTAGCCCCAAACCCAAACCCACTCCGCTAGGCCCAAACCCAAACCCACTCCGCTAGACCTAAACCCAAACCCACTCCGCTAGACCCAAATACAAACCCACTCCGCTAGACCCAAACCCAAACCCACTCCGCTAGACCCAAACCCAAACCCACTCCGCTGGACTACAACCCACTCCGCTAGACCCAAACCCACTCCGCTAGACCCAAACCCACTCCGCTAGACCCAAACCCACTCCGCTAGACCCAAACCCACTCCGCTAGACCCAAACCCATTCCGCTAGACCCAAACCCACTCCGCTAGACCCAAACCCACTCCGCTAGACCCAAACCCACTCCGCTAAACCCAAACCCACTCCGCTAGACCCAAACCCACTCCGCTACACCCAAACTCAAACCCACTCCGCTAGACCCAAACCCACTCCGCTAAACCCAAACCCACTCGGCTAGACCCAAACCCACTCGGCTAGACCCAAACCCACTCGGCTAGACCCAAACCCACTCGGCTAGACCCAAACCCACTCGGCTAGACCCAAACCCACTCGGCTAGACCCAAACCCACTCGGCTAGACCAAAACCCACTCGGCTAGACTCAAACCCACTCGGCTAGACCCAAACCCACTCGGCTAGACCCAAACCCATTCGGCTAGACCCAACCCCACGCCGCTAGACCCAAACCCACTCGGCTAGAACCAAACCCACTCAGCTAGACCCAAACCCACTCGGCTAGACCCAAACCCACTCGGCTAGACCCAAACCCTCACGGCTAGATCAAAACCCACTCCGCTAGACCCAAACCCACTCCGCTAGACCCAAACCCACTCCGCTAGACCCAAACCCACTCCGCTAGACCCAAACCCAGTCCGCTAGACCCAAACCCACTCGGCTAGACCCAAACCCACTCGGCTAGAACCAAACCCACTCGGCTGGACCCAAACCCACTCGGCTAAGCCCAAACCCACCCGGCTAGAACCAAACCCACTCGGCTAGACCCAAACCCACTCGGCTAGACCCAAACCCACTCGGCTAGACCCAAACCCACTCCGCTAGACCCAAACCCAAACCCACTCCGCTAGACCCAAACCCAAACCCACTCCGCTGGACTACAACCCACTCCGCTAGACCCAAACCCACTCCGCTAGACCCAAACCCACTCCGCTAGACCCAAACCCACTCCGCTAGACCCAAACCCACTCCGCTAGACCCAAACCCATTCCGCTAGACCCAAACCCACTCAGCCAGACCCAAACCCACTCCGCCAGACCCAAACCCACTCCGCCAGACCCAAACCCACTCCGCCAGACCAAAACCCACTCCGCCAGACCCAAACCCACTCCGCCAGACCCAAACCCACTCCGCCAGACCCAAACCTAGTCCGCCAGACCCATACCCACTCCGCCAGACCCAAACCCACTCCGCCAGACCCCAAACCCACTCCGCCAGACCCAAACCCACTCCGCCAGACCCAAACCCACTCCCCCAGACCCCAAACCCACTCCGCCAGCTTCAAAACCACTCCGCAAGAGCCAAACCCGCTCCGCCAGACCCAAACCCACTCCGCCAGACCCAAACGCACTCCTCAAGACCCAAACCCTCTCCGCCAGACCCAAACCCAATCCGCCAGACCCAAACCCACTACGCCAGACCCAAACCCACTCCGCCAGACCCAAACCTCCTCCGCCAGACCCAAACCCTCTCCGCCAGACCCGAACGCACTCCGCCATACCCGAACCCCTCCGCCAGACCCGAACCCACTCCGCCAGACCCAAATCCACTCCGCCAGACCCAAACCCACTCCGCCTGACCCAAACCCACTCCGCCAGACCCAAACCCACTCCGCCTGACCCAAACCCACTCCGCCAGACCCAAACCCATTCCGCCTGACCCAAACCCCCTCCGCCAGACACAAACCCACTCCGCCAGCCCCAAACCCACTCCGCCAGACCCAAACCCTCTCCGCCAGACCCAAACCCACTCCCCCACACCCTAAACCCACTCCGCCATATTCAAAACCACTCCGCAAGACCCAAACCCGCTCCGCCAGACCCAAACCCACTCCGCCAGACCCAAACCCACTCCTCAAGACCCAAACCTGCTCCGCCAGACCCAAACCCAATCCGCCAGACCCAAACCCACGACGCCAGACCCAAACCCACTCCGCCAGACCCAAACCCCCTCCGCCAGACCCAAACCCTCTCCGCCAGACCCGAACGCACTCCGCCAGACCCGAACCCACTCCGCCAGACCGGAACCCACTCCGCCATACCCAAACCCACTCCGCCAGACCCGAACCCACTCCGCCAGACCCCAACCCACTCCGCCAGACCACAACCCACTCCGCCAGACCGGAACCCACTCCGCCAGACCCCAACCCACTCCGCCAGACCCAAACCCGCTCCGCCAGACCCAAACCCACTCCGCCAGCCCGAACACATCCGCAAGCCCGAACCCACTCCGCCAGACCCGAAACCCACTCTGCCAGACCCAAACCCACTCCGCCAGACCCAAACCAACTCCGCCAGACCCGAACCACTCAGCCAGACCAGAACCCACTCGGCCAGACCCAAACCCACTTCGCCAGACCCGAACCCACTCCGCCAGACCCGAACCCACTCCGCCAGACCCGAACCCACTCCGCCAGACCCCACCCCACTCCGCCAGACCCAAACCCACTCCGCCAGACCCAAACCAACTCCGCCAGACCCAAACCCCTTGCGCGAGACCCAAACCCACTCCGCCAGACCCGAATCCACTCCGCCAGACCCAAACCCCCTGCGCGAGACCCAAACCCACTCCGCCAGACCCGAACCCACTCCGCCAGACCCGAACCCACTCCGACCAAACCCACTCCGCCAGATTCAAAACCACTCCGCAAGACCCAAACCCGCTCCGCCAGACCCAAACCCACTCCGCCAGACCCAAACGCACTCCTCAAGACCCAAACCCGCTCCGCCAGACCCAAACCCAATCCGCCAGACCCAAACCCACTACGCCAGACCCAAACCCACTCCGCCAGACCCAAACCTCCTCCGCCAGACCCAAACCCTCTGCGCCAGACCCGAACGCACTCCGCCATACCCGAACCCACTCCGCCAGACCCGAACCCACTCCGCCAGACCCAAATCCACTCCGCCAGACCCAAACCCACTCCGCCAGACCCAAACCCACTCCGCCAGACCCAAACCCACTCCGCCAGACACAAACCCACTCCGCCAGACCCAAACCCCCTCTGCCAGACCCAAACCCACTCCTCCAGACCCAAACGCACTCCGCCAGACCCAAACCCACTCCGCCAGACCCAAACCCACTCCGCCAG
This sequence comes from Raja brachyura, assembly GCA_963514005.1. The sequence goes on along the minus strand of OY740794.1, from coordinate 502,497 downwards.
ACCAAAACCCACTCAGCCAGACCCAAACCCACTCCGCCAGACCCAAACCCACTCCGCCAGACCCAAACCCACTCCGCCAGACCAAAACCCACTCCGCCAGACCCAAACCCACTCCGCCAGACCCAAACCCACTCCGCCAGACCCAAACCTAGTCCGCCAGACCCATACCCACTCCGCCAGACCCAAACCCACTCCGCCAGACCCCAAACCCACTCCGCCAGACCCAAACCCACTCCGCCAGACCCAAACCCACTCCCCCAGACCCCAAACCCACTCCGCCAGCTTCAAAACCACTCCGCAAGAGCCAAACCCGCTCCGCCAGACCCAAACCCACTCCGCCAGACCCAAACGCACTCCTCAAGACCCAAACCCTCTCCGCCAGACCCAAACCCAATCCGCCAGACCCAAACCCACTACGCCAGACCCAAACCCACTCCGCCAGACCCAAACCTCCTCCGCCAGACCCAAACCCTCTCCGCCAGACCCGAACGCACTCCGCCATACCCGAACCCCTCCGCCAGACCCGAACCCACTCCGCCAGACCCAAATCCACTCCGCCAGACCCAAACCCACTCCGCCTGACCCAAACCCACTCCGCCAGACCCAAACCCACTCCGCCTGACCCAAACCCACTCCGCCAGACCCAAACCCATTCCGCCTGACCCAAACCCCCTCCGCCAGACACAAACCCACTCCGCCAGCCCCAAACCCACTCCGCCAGACCCAAACCCTCTCCGCCAGACCCAAACCCACTCCCCCACACCCTAAACCCACTCCGCCATATTCAAAACCACTCCGCAAGACCCAAACCCGCTCCGCCAGACCCAAACCCACTCCGCCAGACCCAAACCCACTCCTCAAGACCCAAACCTGCTCCGCCAGACCCAAACCCAATCCGCCAGACCCAAACCCACGACGCCAGACCCAAACCCACTCCGCCAGACCCAAACCCCCTCCGCCAGACCCAAACCCTCTCCGCCAGACCCGAACGCACTCCGCCAGACCCGAACCCACTCCGCCAGACCGGAACCCACTCCGCCATACCCAAATCCACTCCGCCAGACCCAAACCCACTCCGCCTGACCCAAACCCATTCCGCCAGACCCAAACCCACTCCGCCTGACCCAAACCCACTCCGCCAGACCCAAACCCACTCCGCCTGACCCAAACCCACTCAGCCAGACCCAAACCCACTCCGTCAGACGCAAACCCACTCCGCCAGACCCAAACCCACTCCGCCAGACCCAAACCCACTCCGCCAGACCCAAACCCACTCCGCCAGACCCAAACCCACTCCGCCAGACCCAAACCCACTCCGCCAGACCCAAACACACTCCCCCAGACCCGAACCCACTCCGCCAGACCAAATCCCACTCCGCCAGACCCAAACCCACTCCGCCAGACCCAATCCCGCTCCGCCAGAACCACACCCACTCCGCCAGACCCAAATGCACTCCGCCAGACCCAAACGCACTCCGCCAGACCCAAACCCACTCCGCCAGTCCAAAACCCACTCCGCCAGACCCAAACCCACTCCGCCAGACCCAAACCCACTCCGCCAGACCCAAATCCACTCCGCCAGACCCACACCCACTCCGCCAGACCCAAACGCACTCCGCCAGACCCAAACCCACTCCGCCAGACCCAAACCCACTCCGCCAGACCAAAACCCACACCGCCAGACCCAAACCCACTCCGCCAGACCCAAACCCACTCCGCCAGACCCAAACGCACTCCGCCAGACCAAAACCCACTCCGCCAGACCCATACCCACTCCGCCAGACCCAAACCCACTCCGGCAGACCCAAACCCACTCCGCCAGACCAAAACCCACTCCGCCAGACCCAAACCCACTCCGCCAGACCCCAAACCCACTACGCCAGACCCAAACCCACTCCGCCAGACCCAAACCCCCTCCGCCAGACCCAAACCCACTCCGCCAGACCCAAATCCACACCGCCAGACCCAAACCCACTCCGCCAGACCCATACCCACTCCGCCAGACCCAAACCCACTCCGCCAGACCCCAAACCCACTCCGCCAGACCCAAACCCACTCCGCCAGACCCAAACCCACTCCGCCAGACCCATACCCACTCCGCAAGACCCAAACCCCCTCCGCCAGACCCAAACCCAATCCGCCAGACCCAAACCCACTACGCCAGACCCTAACCCCCTCCGCCAGACCCAAACCCCCTCCGCCAGACCCAACCCACTCCGCCAGCCCCAAACCCACTCCGCCAGATCCAAACCCTCTCCGCCAGACCCAAACCCACTCCCCCAGACCCCAAACCCACTCCGCCAGATTCAAAACCACTCCGCAAGACCCAAACCCGCTCCGCCAGACCCAAACCCACTCCGCCAGACCCAAACGCACTCCTCAAGACCCAAAACCGCTCCGCCAGACCCAAACCCAATCCGCCAGACCCAAACCCACTACGTCAGACCCAAACCCACTCCGCCAGACCCAAACCCCCTCCGCCAGACCCAAACCCTCTCCGCCAGACCCGAACGCACTCCGCCATACCCGAACCCACTCCGCCAGACCCGAACCCACTCCGCCAGACCCAAATCCACTCCGCCAGACCCAAACCCACTCTGCCTGACCCAAACCCACTCCGCCAGACCCAAACCCACTCCGCCAGACCCAAACCCACTCCGCCAGACCCAAACCCACTCCGCCAGACCCAAACCCACTCCGCCAGACCCAAACCCACTCCGCCAGACCCAAATCCACTCCGCCTTACCCAAACCCACTCCGCCAGACCCAAACCCACTCCCCCAGACCCAAACCCACTCTGCCAGACCCACACCCACTCCGCCAGACCCAAACGCACTCCGCCAGACCCAACCCCACTCCGCCAGACCCAAACCCACTCCGCCAAACCAAAACCCACACCGCCAGACCCAAACCCACTCCGCCAGACCCAAACCCACTCCGCCAGACCCAAACGCACTCCGCCAGACCAAAACCCACTCCGCCAGACCCATACCCACTCCGCCAGACCCAAACCCACTCCGGCAGGCCCAAACCCACTCCGCCAGACCAAAACCCACTCCGCCAGACCCAAACCCACTCCGCCAGACCCCAAACCCACTACGCCAGACCCAAACCCACTCCGCCAGACCCAAACCCCCTCCGCCAGACCCAAACCCACTCCGCCAGACGCAAATCCACACCGCCAGACCCAAACCCACTCCGCCAGACCCATACCCACTCCGCCAGACCCAAACCCACTCCGCCAGACCCAAACCCACTCCGCCAGACCCATACCCACTCCGCAAGACCCAAATCCCCTCCGCCAGACCCAAACCCAATCCGCCAGACCCAAACCCACTACGCCAGACCCAAACCCCCTCCGCCAGACCCAAACCCCCTCCGCCAGACCCAACCCACTCCGCCAGCCCCAAACCCACTCCGCCAGATCCAAACCCTCTCCGCCAGACCCAAACCCACTCCCCCAGACCCCAAACCCACTCCGCCAGATTCAAAACCACTCCGCAAGACCCAAACCCGCTCCGCCAGACCCAAACCCACTCCGCCAGACCCAAACGCACTCCTCAAGACCCAAAACCGCTCCGCCAGACCCAAACCCAATCCGCCAGACCCAAACCCACTACGCCAGACCCAAACCCACTCCGCCAGACCCAAACCCCCTCCGCCAGACCCAAACCCTCTCCGCCAGACCCGAACGCACTCCGCCATACCCGAACCCACTCCGCCAGACCCGAACCCACTCCGCCAGACCCCAATCCACTCCGCCAGACCCAAACCCACTCCGCCTGACCCAAACCCACTCCGCCAGACCCAAACCCACTCCGCCAGCCCCAAACCCACTCCGCCAGATCCAAACCCTCTCCGCCAGACCCAAACCCACTCCCCCGGACCCCAAACCCACTCCGCCAGATTCAAAACCACTCCGCAAGACCCAAACCCGCTCCGCCAGACCCAAACCCACTCCGCCAGACCCAAACGCACTCCTCAAGACCCAAAACCGCTCCGCCAGACCCAAACCCAATCCGCCAGACCCAAACCCACTACGCCAGACCCAAACCCACTCCGCCAGACCCAAACCCCCTCCGCCAGACCCAAACCCTCTCCGCCAGACCCGAACGCACTCCGCCATACCCGAACCCACTCCGCCAGACCCGAACCCACTCCGCCAGACCCAAATCCACTCCGCCAGACCCAAACCCACTCCGCCTGACCCAAACCCACTCCGCCAGACCCAAACCCACTCCGCCAGACCCAAACCCACTCCGCCAGACCCAAACCCACTCCGCCAGACCCAAACCCACTCCGCCAGACCCAAACCCACTCCGCCAGACCCAAATCCACTCCGCCTTACCCAAACCCACTCCGCCAGACCCAAACCCACTCCCCCAGACCCAAACCCACTCTGCCAGACCCACACCCACTCCGCCAGACCCAAACGCACTCCGCCAGACCCAAACCCACTCCGCCAGACCCAAACCCACTCCGCCAGACCAAAACCCACACCGCCAGACCCAAACCCACTCCGCCAGACCCAAACCCACTCCGCCAGACCCAAACGCACTCCGCCAGACCAAAACCCACTCCGCCAGACCCATACCCACTCCGCCAGACCCAAACCCACTCCGGCAGGCCCAAACCCACTCCGCCAGACCAAAACCCACTCCGCCAGACCCAAACCCACTCCGCCAGACCCCAAACCCACTACGCCAGACCCAAACCCACTCCGCCAGACCCAAACCCCCTCCGCCAGACCCAAACCCACTCCGCCAGACGCAAATCCACACCGCCAGACCCAAACCCACTCCGCCAGACCCATACCCACTCCGCCAGACCCAAACCCACTCCGCCAGACCCCAAACCCATTCCGCCAGACCCAAACACACTCCGCCAGACCGAAACCCACTCCGCCAGACCCATACCCACTCCGCAAGACCCAAACCCCCTCCGCCAGACCCAAACCCAATCCGCCAGACCCAAACCCACTACGCCAGACCCAAACCCCCTCCGCCAGACCCAAACCCCCTCCGCCAGACCCAACCCACTCCGCCAGCCCCAAACCCACTCCGCCAGATCCAAACCCTCTCCGCCAGACCCAAACCCAATCCCCCAGACCCCAAACCCACTCCGCCAGATTCAAAACCACTCCGCAAGACCCAAACCCGCTCCGCCAGACCCAAACCCACTCCGCCAGACCCAAACTCACTCCTCAAGACCCAAAACCGCTCCGCCAGACCCAAACCCAATCCGCCAGACCCAAACCCACTACGCCAGACCCAAACCCACTCCGCCAGACCCAAACCCCCTCCGCCAGACCCAAACCCTCTCCGCCAGACCCGAACGCACTCCGCCATACCCGAACCCACTCCGCCAGACCCGAACCCACTCCGCCAGACCCCAATCCACTCCGCCAGACCCAAACCCACTCCGCCTGACCCAAACCCACTCCGCCAGACCCAAACCCACTCCGCCTGACCCAAACCCACTCCGCCAGACCCAAACCCACTCCGCCTGACCCAAACCCCCTCCGCCAGACCCAAACCCACTCCGCCAGCCCCAAACCCACTCCGCCAGACCCAAACCCTCTCCGCCAGACCCAAACCCACTCCCCCAGACCCCAAACCCACTCCGCCAGATTCAAAACCACTCCGCAAGACCCAAACCCGCTCCGCCAGACCCAAACCCACTCCGCCAGACCCAAACCCACTCCTCGAGACCCAAACCCGCTCCGCCTGACCCAAACCCAATCCGCCAGACGCAAACCCACTACGCCAGACCCAAACCCACTCCGCCAGACCCAAACCCCCTCCGCCAGACCCAAACCCTCTCCGCCAGACCCGAACGCACTCCGCCAGACCCGAACCCACTCCGCCAGACCGGAACCCACTCCGCCATACCCAAATCCACTCCGCCAGACCCAAACCCACTCCGCCTGACCCAAACCCACTCCGCCAGACCCAAACCCACTCCGCCTGACCCAAACCCACTCCGCCAAACCCAAACCCACTCCGCCTGACCCAAACCCACTCAGCCAGACCCAAACCCACTCCGCCAGACCCAAACTCACTCCGCCAGACCCAAACCCACTCCGCCAGACCCAAACCCACTCTGCCAGACCCAAACCCACTCCGCCAGACCCAAACCCACTCCGCCAGACCCAAACCCACTCCGCCAGACCCACACCCACTTCGCCAGACCCAAACGCACTCCGCCAGACCCAAACCCACTCCGCCAGACCCAAACCCACTCCGCCAGTCCAAAACCCACTCCGCCAGACCCAAACCCACTCCGCCAGACCAAAACCCACTCCGCCAGACCCAAACCCACTCCGCCAGACCCAAATCCAATCCGCCAAGCCCAAACCCACTCCGCCAGACGCCAAAACCACTCCGCCAGACCCAAACCCACTCCGCCAGACCCAAACCCACTCCGCCAGACCCGAACCCACTCCGCCAGACCCGAACCCACTCGGCCAGACCCCAACCCACTCCGCCAGACCCGAACCCACTCCGCCAGACCCGAACCCACTCCGCCAGACCCGAACCCACTCCGCCAAACACGAACCCACTCCGCCAGACCCGAACCCACTCCGCCAGTCCCAAACCCACTCCGGCAGACCCCAAACCCACTCCGTCAGACCCAAACCCACGCCGTCACACCCATCCCACTCCGCCAGACCCAAACCCCCACCGCCAGACCTAAGCCCACTCCGCCAGACCCAAAAGCACTCCGCCACAACCAAACCCCCTCCGCCAGACCCAAACCCCCTCCGCCAGACCCAAACCCACTCCGCCGGACCCAAACCCCCTCTGCCAGACCCAAACCCACTCTGCCAGACCCAAACGCACTCCGCCAGACCCAAACCCACTCCGCCAGACCCAAACCCACTCCGCCAGACCAAACCCACTCCGCCAGACCAAAACCCACTCCGCCAGACCCAAACCCACTCCGCCAGACCCCAAACCCACTACGCCAGACCCAAACCCGCTCCGCCAGACCCAAACCCCCTCCGCCAGACCCAAACCCACTCCGCCAGACCCAAACCCACTCCGCCAGACCCAAAACCACTCCGCCAGACCCATACCCACTCCGCCAGACCCAAACCCACTCCGCCAGACCCCATACCCACTCCGCCAGACCCAAACCCACTCCGCCAGACCCAAACCCACTCCGCCAGACCCAAACCCACTCCGCCAGACCCCATACCCACTCCGCCAAACCCAAACCCACTCCGCCAGACCCAAACCCACTCCGCCAGCCCCAAAGCCACTCCGCCAGACCCAAACACTCTCCGACAGACCCAAACCCACTCCCCCAGACCCCAAACCCACTGCGCCAGATTCAAAACCACTCCGCAAGACTCAAACCCGCTCCGCCAGACCCAAACCCACTCCGCCAGACCCAAACCCACTCCTCAAGACCCAAACCCGTTCCGCCAGACCCAAACCTAATCCGCCTGACCCAAACCCACTACGCCAGACCCAAACCCACTCCGCCAGACCCAAACCCCCTCCGCCAGACCCAAACCCTCTCCGCCAGATCCGAACGCACTCCGCCAGACCCGAACCCACTCCGCCAGACCCGAACCCACTCCGCCAGACCCAAATCCACTCCGCCAGACCCAAACCCGCTCTGCCTGACCCAAACCCACTCCGCCAGACCCAAACCCACTCCGCCTGACCCAAACCCACTCCGCCAGACCCAAACCCACTCCGCCTGACCCAAACCCACTCCGCCAGACCCAAACCCACTCCGCCAGACCCAAACCCACTCCGCCAGACCCAAACCCACTCCGCAAGACCCAAACCCCCTCCGCCAGACCCAAACCCAATCCGCCAGACCCAAACCCACTACGCCAGACCCAAACCCCCTCCGCCAGACCCAAACCCCCTCCGCCAGACCCAAACCCACTCCACCAGCCCCAAACCCACTCCGCCAGACCCAAACCCTCTCCGCCAGAACCAAACCCACTGCCCCAGACCCCAAACCCACTCCGCCAGATTCAAAACCACTCCGCAAGACTCAAACCCGCTACGGCAGACCCAAACCCACTCCGCCAGACCCAAACCCACTCCGCCAGACCCAAACCCACTCCTCAAGACCCAAACCCGTTCCGCCAGACCCAAACCTAATCCGCCAGACCCAAACCCACTACGCCAGACCCAAACCCACTCCGCCAGACCCAAACCCCCTCCGCCAGACCCAAACCCTCTCCGCCAGGTCCGAACGCACTCCGCCAGACCCGAACCCACTCCGCCAGACCCGAACCCACTCCGCCAGACCCAAATCCACTCCGCCAGACCCAAACCCACTCCGCCTGACCCAAACCCACTCCGCCAGACCCAAACCCACTCCGCCTGACCCAAACCCACTCCGCCAGACCCAAACCCACTCGGCCTGACCCAAACCCACTCCGCCAGACCCGAACCCACTCCGCCAGACCCGAATCCACTCCGCCAGACCCGAACCCACTCCGCCTGACCCGAACCCACTCCGCCAGACCCAAACCCACTCCGCCTGACCCAAACCCACTCCGCCAGAACCAAACCCACTCCGCCTGACCCAAACCCACTCCGCCAGACCCAAACCCACTCCGCCAGACCCAAACCCACTCCGCCAGACCCAAACCCACTCCGCCAGACCCAAACCCACTCCGCCAGACCCAAACCCACTCCGCCAGACCCAAACCCACTCCGCCAGACCCAAACCCACTCCGCCAGACCCAAACCAACTCCGCCAGACCAAAACCCACTCCGCCTGACCCACACCCACTCCGCCAGACACAAACGCACTCCGCCAGACCCAAACCCACTCCGCCAGACCCTAACCCACTCCGCCAGTCCAAAACCCACTCCGCCAGACCAAAACCCACTCCGCCAGACCCATACCCACTCCGCCAGACCCAAACCCACTCCGCAGGCCCAAACCCACTCCGCCAGACCAAAACCCACTCCGCAAGACCCAAACCCACTCCGCCAGACCCCAAACCCACTACGCCAGACCGAAACCCACTCCGCCAGACCCAAACCCCCTCCGCCAGACCCAAACCCACACCGCCAGACCCAAACGCACTCCGCCAGACCCAAACCCACTCCGCCAGACCCATACCCACTCCGCCAGACCCAAACCCACTCCGCCAGACCCCAAACCCACTCCGCCAGACCCAAACCCACTCCGCCAGACCCAAACCCACTCCGCCAGACCCATACCCACTCCGCAAGACCCAAACCCCCTCCGCCAGACCCAAACCCAATCCGCCAGACCCAAACCCACTGCGCCAGACCCAAACCCCCTCCGCCAGACCCAAGCCCCCTCCGCCAGCCCCAAACCCACTCCGCCAGACCCAAACCCTCTCCGCCAGACCCAAACCCGCTCCCCCAGACCCCAAACCCACTCCGCCAGATTCAAAACACTCCGTAAGTCTCAAACCCGCTCCGCCAGACCCAAACCCACTCCGCCAGACCCAAACCCACTCCTCAAGACCCAAACCCGTTCCGCCAGACCCAAACCTAATCCGCCAGACCCAAACCCACTACGCCAGACCCAAACCCACTCCGCCAGACCCAAACCCCCGCCGCCAGACCCGAACTCACTCCGCCAGACCCGAACCCACTCCGCCAGACCCTAATCCACTCCGCCAGACCCAAACCCACTCCGCCTGACCCAAACCCACTCCGCCAGACCCAAACCCACTCCGCCTGACCCAAACCCACTCCGCCAGACCCAAACCCACTCCGCCTGACCCAAACCCACTCCGCCAGACCCAAACCCACTCCGCCAGACCCAAACCCACTCCGCCAGACCCGAACCCACTCCGCCAGACCCGAACCCACTCCGCCAGACCCGAACCCACTCCGCCAGACCCTAACCCACTCCGCCAGACCCAAACCCACTCCGCCAGACCCAAACCCACTCCGCCAGACCCAAACCCACTACGCCAGACCCAAACCCACTCCGCCAGTCCCAAACCCAGTCCGCCAGAACGAAACCCACTCAGCCAGACCGGAACCCACTCCGCCAAACCAAAACCCACTCCGCCAGACACGAACCCACTCCGCCAGACCCCCCATACCCACGCCGCCAGACCCGAACCCACACCGCCAGACCCGAACCCACTCCGCCAGACCCCCCAAACCCACTCCGCCAGACCACAACCCACTCCGCCAGACCCAAACCCACTCCGCCAGACCCAAACCCACTCCGCCAGACCCAAACCCACTCCGCCAGACCCACACCCACTCCGCCAGACCCAAACGCACTCCGCCAGACCCAAACCCACTCCGCCAGACCCAAACCCACTCCGCAGACCAAAACCCACTCCGCCAGACCCAAACCCACTCCGACAGACCAAAACCCACTCCGCCAGACCCAAACCCACTCCGCCAGACCCAAACCCACTCCATCAGACCCAAACCCACTCCGCCAGACCCGAACCCACTCCGGCAGACCCGAACCCACTCCGCCAGACCCGAACCCACTCCGCCAGACCCGAACCCACTCCGCCAAACACGAACCCACTCCGCCAGACCCGAACCCACTCCGCCAGTCCCAAACCCACTCCGGCAGACCCCAAACCCACTCCGTCAGACCCAAACCCACGCCGCCAGACCCAAACCCACTCCGCCAGACCCAAACCCACTCCGCCAGACCCAAACCCAATCCGCCAGACCCAAACCCACTACGCCAGACCCAAACCCCCTCCGCCAGACCCAAACCCACTCCGCCAGACCCAAACCCACTCCGCCAGACCCAAACCCACTCCGCCAGACCCAAACCCTCTCCGCCAGACCCAAACCCACTCCGCCAGACCCAAACCCTCTCCGCCAGACCCAAACCCACTCCCCCAGACCCCAAACCCACTCCGCCAGATTCAAAACACTCCGTAAGACTCAAACCCGCTCCGCCAGACCCAAACCCACTCCGCCAGACCCAAACCCACTCCTCAAGACCCAAACCCGTTCCGCCAGACCCAAACCTAATCCGCCAGACCCAAACCCACTACGCCAGACCCAAACCCACTCCGCCAGACCCAAACCCCCTCCGCCAGACCCGAACCCACTCCGCCAGACCCGAACCCACTCCGCCAGACCCAAATCCACTCCGCCAGACCCGAACCCACTCCGCCAGACCCGAACCCACTCCGCCAGACCCAAATCCACTCCGCCAGACCCAAACCCACTCCGCCTGATCCAAACCCACTCCGCCAGACCCAAACCCACTCCGCCAGACCCAAACCCACTCCGCCAGACCCGAACCCACTCCGCCAGACCCGAGCCCACTCCGCCAGACCCGAACCCACTCCGCCAGACCCTAACCCACTCCGCCAGACCCAAACCCACTCCGCCAGACCCAAACCCACTCCGCCAGACCCAAACCCACTACGCCAGACCCAAACCCACTCCGCCAGTCCCAAACCCAGTCCGCCAGAACCAAACCCACTCAGCCAGACCGGAACCCACTCCGCCAAACCCAAACCCACTCCGCCAGACACGAACCCACTCCGCCAGACCCCCCATACCCACGCCGCCAGACCCGAACCCACTCCGCCAGACCCGAACCCACTCCGCCAGACCCCCCAAACCCACTCCGCCAGACCACAACCCACTCCGCCAGACCCAAACCCACTCCGCCAGACCCAAACCCACTCCGCCAGACCCAAACCCACTCCGCCAGACCCACACCCACTCCGCCAGACCCAAACGCACTCCGCCAGACCCAAACCCACTCCGCCAGACCCAAACCCACTCCGCAGACCAAAACCCACTCCGCCAGACCCAAACCCACTCCGACAGACCAAAACCCACTCCGCCAGACCCAAACCCACTCCGCCAGACCCAAACCCACTCCACCAGACCCAAACCCACTCCACCAGACCCGAACCCACTCCGGCAGACCCGAACCCACTCCGCCAGACCCGAACCCACTCCGCCAGACCCGAACCCACTCCGCCAGACCCGAACCCACTCCGCCAAACACGAACCCACTCCGCCAGACCCGAACCCACTCCGCCAGTCCCCAACCCACTCCGGCAGACCCCAAACCCACTCCGTGAGACCCAAACCCACGCCGCCAGACCCAAACCCACTCCGCCAGACCCAAACCCCCACCGCCAGACCTAAGCCCACTCCGCCAGACCCAAAAGCACTCCGCCACAACCAAACCCCCTCCGCCAGACCCAAACCCCCTCCGCCAGACCCAAACCCACTCCGCCAGACCCAAACCCCCTCTGCCAGACCCAAACCCACTCCGCCAGACCCAAACGCACTCCGCCAGACCCAAACCCACTCCGCCAGACCCAAACCCACTCCGCCAGGCGCACACCCACTCCGCCAGACCCAAACGCACTCTGCCAGACCCAAACCCACTCCGCCAGACCCAAACCCACTCCGCCAGACCAAAACCCACTCCGCCAGACCCAAACCCACCCCGCCAGACCCAAACCCACTCCGCCAGACCCAAACCCACTCCGCCAGACCAAAACCCACTCCGCCAGACTATACCCA
>OY740794.1:372500-475000 GCA_963514005.1 Raja brachyura | reverse complement strand
GGGTCTGGCGGAGTGGGTTTGTGTCTGGCGGAGTGGGTTTGGGTCTGGCGGAATGGGTTAGGGTCTGGCGGAGTGGGTTTGGGTCTGGCGGAGTGGGTTTGGGTCTGGGAGAGTGGGTTTGGGTCAGGCGGAGTGGGTTTGGGTCTGGCGGAGTGGGTTTGGGTCAGGCGGAGTGGGTTTGGGTCTGGCGGAGTGGGTTTGGGTCAGGCGGAGTGGGTTTGGGTCTGGCGGAGTGGATTTGGGTCTGGCGGAGTGGGTTCGGGTCTGGCGGAGTGGGTTTGGGGTCTGGCGGAGTGGGTTTGGGTCTGGCGGAGTGGGTATGGGTCTGGCGGAGTGGGTTTGGGTCTGGCGGAGTGGGTTTGGGTCTGGCGGAGTGGGTTTGGGTCTGGCGGAGTGGGTTTGGGTCTGGCGGAGGGGGTTTAGGTCTGGCGGAGTGGGTTTGGGTCTGGCGTAGTGGGTTTGGGGTCTGTCGGAGTGGGTTTGGGTCTTGCGGAGTGGGTTTTGGTCTGGCGGAGTGGGTTTCGAAACATAGAAACATAGAAAATAGGTGCAGGAGTAGGCCATTCGGCCCTTCGAGCCTGCACCGCCATTCAATGTGATCATGGCTGATCATCCAACTCAGTATCCCGTACCTGCCTTCTCTCCATACCCCCTGATCCCTTTAGCCACAAGTGCCACATCTAACGCCCTCTTAAATATAGCCAATGAACTGGCCTCAACTACCTTCTGTGGCAGAGAATTCCAGAGACTCACCACTCTCTGTGTAAAGAATGTTTTCCTCATTTCGGTCCTAAAGGAATTCCCCCTTATCCTTAGACTGTGACCCCTTGTTCTGGACTCCCCCAACATCGGGAACAATCTTCCAGCATCTAGCTTGTCCAACACCTTAAGAATTTTGTAGGTTTCTATAAGATCCCCCCTCAATCTTCTAAATTCCATCGAGTACAAACCGAGTCTATCCAATCTTTCCTCATATGGAAGTCCTGACATCCCAGGAATCAGTCTGGTCAATCTTCTCTGTACCCCCTCTATGGCAAGGATGTCTTTCCTCAGATTTGGAGACCAAAACTGTACGCAGTACTCCAGGTGTGGCCTCACCAAAACCCTGTACAACTGCAGTAGAACCTCCCTGCTCCTATACTCAAATCCTTTTGCTACGAATGCTAACATATGGGTATGCGGAGTGGGTTTGGTTCTGGCGGAGTGGGTTTGGGTCTGGCGGAGTGGGTATGGGTCTGGCGGAGTGGGTTTTGGTCTGGCGGAGTGGGTTTTGGACTGGCGGAGTGGGTTTGGGTCTGGCGGAGTGGGTTTGGGTCTAGCGGAGTGCGTTTGGGTCTGGCGGAGTGGGTGTGGGTCTGGCGGAGTGGGTTTGGGTCTGGCGGAGTGGGTTTGGGTCTGGCGGAGTGGGTTTGGATCTGGCGGTGTGGGTTTGGGTCTGGCGGAGTGGGTTTGGGTCTGGCGGAGTGGGTTTGGGTCTGGCGGAGTGCGTTTGGGTCTGGCGGAGTGGGTTTGGGTCAGGCGGAGTGGGTTTGGGTCAGGCGGAGTGGGTTTGGGTCTGGCGGAGTGGGTTTGGGTCAGGCGGACTGGGTTTGGCGGAGGGGGTTTGGGTCTGCGGAGTGGGTGTGGGTCTGGCGGAGTGGGTTTGGGTCTGGCGGAGGGGGTTTGGGTCTTGCGGAGTGGGTGTGGGTCTGGCGGAGTGGGTTTGGGTCTGGCGGAGTGGGTTGTGGTCTGGCGGAGTGGGTTTGGGGGGTCTGGCGGAGTGGATTCGGGTCTGGCTGAGTGGGTTCGGGTCTGGCGGAGTGGGTTTGGGTCAGGCGGAGTGGGTTTGGGTCTGGCGGAGTGGGTTTGGGGCTGGTGGAGTGGGTTTGGGTCTGGCGGAGCGGGTTTGGGTCTGGCGGAGGGGGTTTGGGTCTGCGGAGTGGGTGTGGGTCTGGCGGAGTGGGTTTGGGTCTGGCGGAGGGGGTTTGGGTCTTGCGGAGTGGGTGTGGGTCTGGCGGAGTGGGTTTGGGTCTGGCGGAGTGGGTTTGGGTCTGGCGGAGTGGGTTTGGGTCTGGCGGAGTGGGTTGTGGTCTGGCGGAGTGGGTTTGGGGGGTCTGGCGGAGTGGGTTCGGGTCTGGCGGAGTGGGTTCGGGTCTGGCGGCGTGGGTATGGGGGGTCTGGCGGAGTGGGTTCGTGTCTGGCGGAGTGGGTTTGGGTTTGGCGGAGTGGGTTCCGGTCTGGCTGAGTGGGTTTGGTTCTGGCGGACTGGGTTTGGGACTGGCGGAGTGGGTTTGGGTCTGGCTTAGTGGGTTTGGGTCTGGCGGAGTGGGTTTGGGTCTGGCGGAGTGGGTTTGGGTCTGGCGGAGTGGGTTAGGGTCTGGCGGAGTGGGTTCGGGTCTGGCGGAGTGGGTTTGGGTCTGGCGGAGTGGGTTTGGGTCTGGCGGAGTGGGTTTGGGTCAGGCGGAGTGGGTTTGGGTCTGGCGGAGTGGATTTGGGTCTGGCGGAGTGGGTTCGGGTCTGGCGGAGTGGGTTCGGGTCTGGCGGAGTGGATTTGGGTCTGGCGGAGTGGGTTCGGGTCTGGCGGAGTGGGTTCGGGTCTGGCGGAGGGGGTTTGGGTCTGGCGGAGTGGGTTTGGGTCTGGCGTAGTGGGTTTGGGTCTGGCGGATTAGGTTTGGGTCTGGCGGAACGGGTTTGGGTCTTGAGGAGTGGGTTTGGGTCTGGCGGAGTGGGTTTGGGTCTGGCGGAGCGGGTTTGAGTCTTACGGAGTGTTTTGAATCTGGCGGAGTGGGTTTGGGGTCTGGGGGAGTGGGTTTGGGTCTGGCGGAGAGGGATTGGGTCTGGCGGAGTGGGTTTGGGTCTGGCGGAGAGGGTTTGGGTCTGGCGGAGTGGGTTTGGGTCTGGCGGAGTGGGTTTGGGTCTGGCGGAGTGGGTTTGGGTCTGGCGGAGGGGGTTTGGGTCTGGCGTAGTGGGTTTGGGTCTGGCGGATTGGGTTTGGGTCTGGCGGAGTGGGTTTGGGTCTGGCGGAGTGGGTTTGGGTCTGGCGGCGTGGGTTTGGGTCTCGCGCAGGGGGTTTGGGTCTGGCAGAGGGGGTTTGGGTCTGGCGGAGTGGGTTTGGGTCTGGCGGAGGGGGTTTGGGTCTGGCGGAGGGGGTTTGGTTGTGGCGGAGTGCTTTTGGGTCTGGCGGAGTGGGCTTAGGTCTGGCGGTGGGGGTTTGGGTCTGGCGGAGTGGGTTTGGGTCTGGCGGCGTGGGTTTGGGTCTGACGGAGTGGGTTTGGGGTCTGCCGGAGTGGGTTGGGGACTGGCGGAGTGGGTTCGGGTCTGGCGGAGTGGGTTCGTGTTTGGCGGAGTGGGTTCGGGTCTGGCGGAGTGGGTTCGGGTCTGGCGGAGTGGGTTCGGGTCTGGCGGAGTGGGTTCGGGTCTGCCGGAGTGGGTTCGGGTCTGGTGGAGTGGGTTTGGGTCTGGTGGAGTGGGTTTGGGTCTGGCGGAGTGGGTTTGGGTCTGGCGGAGTGGGTTTTGGTCTGTCGGAGTGGGTTTGGGTCTGGCGGAGTGGGTTTTGGTCTGCGGAGTGGGTTTGGGTCTGGCGGAGTGGGTTTGGGTCTGGCGGAGTGCGTTTGGGTCTGGCGGAGTGGGTGTGGGTCTGGCGGAGTGGGTTTGGGTCTGGCGGAGTGGGTTTGGGTCTGGCGGAGTGGGTTTGGGTCTGGCGGAGTGGGTTGTGGTCTGGCGGAGTGGGTTTGGGGGGTCTGGCGGAGTGGGTTCGGGTCTGGCGGAGTGGGTTCGGGTCTGGCGGCGTGGGTATGGGGGGTCTGGCGGAGTGGGTTCGTGTCTGGCGGAGTGGGTTTGGGTTTGGCGGAGTGGGTTCCGGTCTGGCTGAGTGGGTTTGGTTCTGGCGGACTGGGTTTGGGACTGGCGGAGTGGGTTTGGGTCTGGCGTAGTGGGTTTGGGTCTGGCGGAGTGGGTTTGGGTCTGGCGGAGTGGGTTTGGGTCTGGCGGAGTGGGTTAGGGTCTGGCGGAGTGGGTTCGGGTCTGGCGGAGTGGGCTCGGGTCTGGCGGAGTGGGTTCGGGTCTGGCGGAGTGGGTTTGGGTCTGGCGGAGTGGGTTTGGGTCTGGCAGAGTGGGTTTGGGTCAGGCGGAGTGGGTTTGGGTCTGGCGGAGTGGATTTGGGTCTGGCGGAGTGGGTTCGGGTCTGGCGGAGTGGGTTCGGGTCTGGCGGAGTGGATTGGGGTCTGGCGGAGTGGGTTCGGGTCTGGCGGAGTGGGTTCGGGTCTGGCGGAGGGGGTTTGGGTCTGGCGGAGTGGGTTTGGGTCTGGCGTAGTGGGTTTGGGTCTGGCGGATTAGGTTTGGGTCTGGCGGAACGGGTTTGGGTCTTGAGGAGTGGGTTTGGGTCTGGCGGAGTGGGTTTGGGTCTGGCGGAGCGGGTTTGAGTCTTACGGAGTGTTTTGAATCTGGCGGAGTGGGTTTGGGGTCTGGGGGAGTGGGTTTGGGTCTGGCGGAGAGGGATTGGGTCTGGCGGAGTGGGTTTGGGTCTGGCGGAGAGGGTTTGGGTCTGGCGGAGTGGGTTTGGGTCTGGCGGAGTGGGTTTGGGTCTGGCGGAGTGGGTTTGGGTCTGGCGGAGGGGGTTTGGGTCTGGCGTAGTGGGTTTGGGTCTGGCGGATTGGGTTTGGGTCTGGCGGAGTGGGTTTGGGTCTGGCGGAGTGGGTTTGGGTCTGGCGGCGTGGGTTTGGGTCTGACGGAGTGGGTTTGGGGTCTGCCGGAGTGGGTTTGGGACTGGCGGAGTGGGTTCGGGTCTGGCGGAGTGGGTTCGTGTTTGGCGGAGTGGGTTCGGGTCTGGCGGAGTGGGTTCGGGTCTGGCGGAGTGGGTTCGGGTCTGCCGGAGTGGGTTCGGGTCTGGCGGAGTGGGTTTGGGTCTGGTGGAGTGGGTTTGGGTCTGGCGGAGTGGGTTTGGGTCTGGCGGAGTGGGTTTTGGTCTGTCGGAGTGGGTTTGGGTCTGGCGGAGTGGGTTTGGGTCTGGCGGAGTGGGTTTGGGTCTGGCGGAGTGGGTTTGGGTCTGGCGGAGTGGGTTGTGGTCTGGCGGAGTGGGTTTGGGGGGTCTGGCGGAGTGGGTTCGGGTCTGGCGGTGTGGGTTCGGGTCTGGCGGCGTGGGTATGGGGGGTCTGGCGGAGTGGGTTCGTGTCTGGCGGAGTGGGTTTTGGTTTGGCGGAGTGGGTTCCGGTCTGGCTGAGTGGGTTTCGTTCTGGCGGACTGGGTTTGGGACTGGCGGAGTGGGTTTGGGTCTGGCGTAGTGGGTTTGGGTCTGGCGGAGTGGGTTTGGGTCTGGCGGAGTGGGTTTGGGTCTGGCGGAGTGGGTTAGGGTCTGGCGGAGTGGGTTCGGGTCTGGCGGAGTGGGTTCGGGTCTGGCGGAGTGGGTTCGGGTCTGGCGGAGTGGGTTTGGGTCTGGCGGAGTGGGTTTGGGTCTGGCAGAGTGGGTTTGGGTCAGGCGGAGTGGGTTTGGGTCTGGCGGAGTGGGTTTGGGTCAAGCGGAGTGGGTTTGGGTCTGGCGGAGTGGGTTTGGGTCAGGCGGAGTGGGTTTGGGTCTGGCGGAGTGGATTTGGGTCTGGCGGAGTGGGTTCGGGTCTGGCGGATTGAGTTCGGGTCTGGCGGAGGGGGTTTGGGTCTGGCGGAGTGGGTTTGGGTCTGGCGTAGTGGGTTTGGGTCTGGCGGATTAGGTTTGGGTCTGGCGGAACGGGTTCGGGTCTTGAGGAGTGGGTTTGGGTCTGGCGGAGTGGGTTTGGGTCTGGCGGAGCGGGTTTGAGACTTACGGAGTGTTTTGAATCTGGCGGAGTGGGTTTGGGGTCTGGGGGAGTGGGTTTGGGTCTGGCGGAGAGGGTTTGGGTCTGGCGGAGTGGGTTTGGGGCTGGCGGAGTGGGTTTGGGTCTGGCGGAGGGGGCTTGGGTCTGGCGGAGGGGGTTTGGGTCTGGCGTAGTGGGTTTGGGTCTGGCGGATTGGGTTTGGGTCTGGCGGAGGGGGTTTGGGTCTTGCGGAGTGGGTATGGGTCTGGCGGAGTGGGTTTGGGTCTGGCGGAGTGGGTTTGGGTCTGGCGGAGTGGGTTTGGGGTCTGGCGGAGTGGGTTTGGGTCTGGCGGAGTGGGTATGGGTCTGGCGGAGTGGGTTTGGGTCTGGCGGAGTGCGTTTGGGTCTGGCGGTGTGGGTTTGGGTCTGGCGGAGGGGGTTTGGGTCTGGCGGAGTGGGTTTCGGTCTGGCGTAGTGGGTTTGGGGTCTGGCGGAGTGGGTTTGGGTCTTGCGGAGTGGGTTTTGGTCTGGCGGAGTGGGTTTGGGCCTGCGGAGTGGGTTTGGGTCTGGCGGAGTGGGTATGGGTCTGGCGGAGTGGGTTTTGGTCTGGCGGAGTGGGTTTTGGACTGGCGGAGTGGGTTGGGGTCTGGCGGAGTGGGATTGGGTATGGCGGAGTGCGTTTGGGTCTGGCGGAGTGGGTGTGGGTCTGGCGGAGTGGGTTTGGGTCTGGCGGAGTGGGTTTGGGTCAGGCGGAGTGGGTTTTGGTCTGGCGGAGTTGGTTTGGGTCTGGCGGAGTGGGTTTGGGTCTGGCGGAGTGGGTTTGGGTCTGGCGGAGTGGGTTTGGGTCTGGCGGAGTGGGTTTGGGTCTGGCGGAGTGGGTTTGGGTCTGGCGGAGTGGGTTTGGGTCTGGCGGAGTGGGTTTGGGTCTGGCGGAGTGGGTTTGGGTCAGGCGGAGTGGGTTTGGTTCTGGCGGAGTGGGTTTGGGTCAGGCGGAGTGGGTTTGGGTCTGGCGGAGTGGGTTTGGGTCAGGCGGAGTGGGTTCGGGTCTGGCGGAGTGGATTCGGGTCTGGCGGAGTGGGTTCGGGTCTGGCGGAGTGGGTTTGGGTCAGGCGGAGTGGGTTTGGGTCTGGCGGAGTGGGTTTGGGTCAGGCGGAGTGGGTTTGGGTCTGGCGGAGTGGGTTTGGGTCAGGCGGAGTGGGTTTGGGTCTGGCGGAGTGGATTTGGGTCTGGCGGAGTGGGTTCGGGTCTGGCGGAGTGGGTTCGGGTCTGGCGGAGTGCGTTCGGACCTGGCGGAGAGGGTTTGGGTCTGGCGGAGGGGGTTTGGGTCTGGCGGAGTGGGTTTGGGTCTGGCGTAGTGGGTTTGGGTCTGGCGGATTAGGTTTGGGTCTGGCGGAACGGGTTTGGGTCTTGAGGAGTGGGTTTGGGTCTGGCGGAGTGGGTTTGGGTCTGGCGTAGCGGGTTTGAGTCTTGCGGAGTGGTTTTGAATCTGGCGGAGTGGGTTTGGGGTCTGGGGCAGTGGGTTTGGTTCTGGCGGAGAGGGTTTGGGTCTGGCGGAGTGGGTTTGGGGCTGGTGGAGTGGGTTTGGGTCTGGCGGAGGGGGTTTGGGTCTGGCGGAGGGGGTTTGGGTCTGGCGTAGTGGGTTTGGGTCTGGCGGATTGGGTTTGGGTCTGGCGGAGGGGGTTTGGGTCTTGCGGAGTGGGTTTGGGTCTGGCGGAGTGGGTTTGGGTCTGGCGGAGTGGGTTTGGGTCTGGCGGAGTGGGTTTGGGTCAGGCGGAGTGGGTTTGGGTCTGGCGGAGTGGGTTTGGGTCAGGCGGAGTGGGTTTGGGTCTGGCGGAGTGGGTTTGGGTCAGGCAGAGCGGGTTTGGGTCTGGCGGAGTGGATTTGGGTCTGGCGGAGTGGGTTCGGGTCTGGCGGAGTGGGTTCGGGTCTGACGGAGTGCGTTCGGATCTGGCGGAGAGGGTTTAGGTCTGGCGGAGGGGGTTTGGGTCTGGCGGAGTGGGTTTGGGTCTGGCGTAGTGGGTTTGGGTCAGGCGGATTAGGTTTGGGTCTGGCGGAACGGGTTTGGGTCTTGAGGAGTGGGTTTGGGTCTGGCGGAGTGGGTTTGGGTCTGGCGGAGCGGGTTTGAGTCTTGCGGAGTGGTTTTGAATCTGGCGGAGTGGGTTTTGGACTGGCGGAGTGGGTTTGGGTCTGGCGGAGTGGGTTTGGGTCTGGCGGAGTGCGTTTGGGTCTGGCGAAGTGGGTGTGGGTCTGGCGGAGTGGGTTTGGGTCTGGCGGAGTGGGTTTGGGTCTGGCGGAGTGGGTTTTGGTCTGGCGGAGTGGGTTTGGGTCTGGCGGAGTGGGTTTGGGTCTGGCGGAGTGGGTTTGGGTCTGGCGGAGTGGGTTTGGGTCTGGCGGAGTGGGTTTGGGTCTGGCGGAGTGGGTTTGGGGTCTGGCGGAGTGGGTTTGGGTCTGGCGGAGTGGGTATGGGTCTGGCGGAGTGGGTTTGGGTCTGGCGGAGTGCGTTTGGGTCTGGCGGTGTGGGTTTGGGTCTGGCGGAGGGGGTTTGGGTCTGGCGGAGTGGGTTTCGGTCTGGCGTAGTGGGTTTGGGGTCTGGCGGAGTGGGTTTGGGTCTTGCGGAGTGGGTTTTGGTCTGGCGGAGTGGGTTTGGGCCTGCGGAGTGGGTTTGGGTCTGGCGGAGTGGGTATGGGTCTGGCGGAGTGGGTTTTGGTCTGGCGGAGTGGGTTTTGGACTGGCGGAGTGGGTTGGGGTCTGGCGGAGTGGGATTGGGTATGGCGGAGTGCGTTTGGGTCTGGCGGAGTGGGTGTGGGTCTGGCGGAGTGGGTTTGGGTCTGGCGGAGTGGGTTTGGGTCAGGCGGAGTGGGTTTTGGTCTGGCGGAGTTGGTTTTGGTCTGGCGGAGTGGGTTTGGGTCTGGCGGAGTGGGTTTGGGTCTGGCGGAGTGGGTTTGGGTCTGGCGGAGTGGGTTTGGGTCTGGCGGAGTGGGTTTGGGTCTGGCGGAGTGGGTTTGGGTCTGGCGGAGTGGGTTTGGGTCTGGCGGAGTGGGTTTGGGTCAGGCGGAGTGGGTTTGGTTCTGGCGGAGTGGGTTTGGGTCAGGCGGAGTGGGTTTGGGTCTGGCGGAGTGGGTTTGGGTCAGGCGGAGTGGGTTCGGGTCTGGCGGAGTGGATTCGGGTCTGGCGGAGTGGGTTCGGGTCTGGCGGAGTGGGTTTGGGTCAGGCGGAGTGGGTTTGGGTCTGGCGGAGTGGGTTTGGGTCAGGCGGAGTGGGTTTGGGTCTGGCGGAGTGGGTTTGGGTCAGGCGGAGTGGGTTTGGGTCTGGCGGAGTGGATTTGGGTCTGGCGGAGTGGGTTCGGGTCTGGCGGAGTGGGTTCGGGTCTGGCGGAGTGCGTTCGGACCTGGCGGAGAGGGTTTGGGTCTGGCGGAGGGGGTTTGGGTCTGGCGGAGTGGGTTTGGGTCTGGCGTAGTGGGTTTGGGTCTGGCGGATTAGGTTTGGGTCTGGCGGAACGGGTTTGGGTCTTGAGGAGTGGGTTTGGGTCTGGCGGAGTGGGTTTGGGTCTGGCGTAGCGGGTTTGAGTCTTGCGGAGTGGTTTTGAATCTGGCGGAGTGGGTTTGGGGTCTGGGGCAGTGGGTTTGGTTCTGGCGGAGAGGGTTTGGGTCTGGCGGAGTGGGTTTGGGGCTGGTGGAGTGGGTTTGGGTCTGGCGGAGGGGGTTTGGGTCTGGCGGAGGGGGTTTGGGTCTGGCGTAGTGGGTTTGGGTCTGGCGGATTGGGTTTGGGTCTGGCGGAGGGGGTTTGGGTCTTGCGGAGTGGGTTTGGGTCTGGCGGAGTGGGTTTGGGTCTGGCGGAGTGGGTTTGGGTCTGGCGGAGTGGGTTTGGGTCAGGTGGAGTGGGTTTGGGTCTGGCGGAGTGGGTTTGGGTCAGGCGGAGTGGGTTTGGGTCTGGCGGAGTGGGTTTGGGTCAGGCAGAGCGGGTTTGGGTCTG
Organism: Raja brachyura; assembly: GCA_963514005.1. The sequence continues at coordinate 465,284 of OY740794.1, read as the reverse complement.
GCGGAGTGGATTTGGGTCTGGCGGAGTGGGTTCGGGTCTGGCGGAGTGGGTTCGGGTCTGGCGGAGTGCGTTCGGATCTGGCGGAGAGGGTTTAGGTCTGGCGGAGGGGGTTTGGGTCTGGCGGAGTGGGTTTGGGTCTGGCGTAGTGGGTTTGGGTCAGGCGGATTAGGTTTGGGTCTGGCGGAACGGGTTTGGGTCTTGAGGAGTGGGTTTGGGTCTGGCGGAGTGGGTTTGGGTCTGGCGGAGCGGGTTTGAGTCTTGCGGAGTGGTTTTGAATCTGGCGGAGTGGGTTTGGGGTCTGGGGGAGTGGGTTTGGGTCTGTCGGAGAGTGTTTGGGTCTGGCGGAGTGGCTTTGGGGCTGGCGGAGTGGGTTTGGGTCTGGCGGAGTGGGTTTGGGTCTGGCGGAGTGGGTATGGGGTCTGGCGGAGTGGGTTTGGGTCTGGCGGAGTGGGTTTTGGTCTGGCGGAGTGGGTTTGGGTCTGGCGGAGTGGGTTTTGGACTGGCGGAGTGGGTTTGGGTCTGGCGGAGTGGGTTTGGGTCTGGCGGAGTGCGTTTGGGTCTGGCGAAGTGGGTGTGGGTCTGGCGGAGTGGGTTTGGGTCTGGCGGAGTGGGTTTGGGTCTGGCGGAGTGGGTTTTGGTCTGGCGGAGTGGGTTTGGGTCTGGCGGAGTGGGTTTGGGTCTGGCGGAGTGGGTTTGGGTCTGGCGGAGTGGGTTTGGGTCTGGCGGAGTGGGTTTGGGTCTGGCGGAGTGGGTTTGGGTCTGGCGGAGTGGGTTTGGGTCTGGCGGAGTGGGTTTGGGTCAGGCGGAGTGGGTTTGGGTCTGGCGGAGTGGATTTGGGTATGGCGGAGTGGGTTCCGGTCTGGCGGAGTGGGTTCGGGTCTGGCGGAGTGCGTTCGGGTCTGGCGGAGAGGGTTTGGGTCTGGCGGAGGGGGTTTGGGTCTGGCGGAGTGGGTTTGGGTCTGGCGTAGTGGGTTTGCGTCTGGCGGATTGGGTTTGGGTCTGGCGGAGCGGGTTTGGGTCTCGAGGAGTGGGTTTGGGTCTGGCGGAGTGGGTTTGGCTCTGGCCGAGCGGGTTTGGGTCTTGCGGAGTGGTTTTGAATCTGGCGGAGTGGGTTTGGGGTCTGGGGGAGTGGGTTTGGGTCTGGCGGAGAGGGTTTGGGTCTGGCGGAGTGGGTTTGGGGCTGGCGGAGTGGGTTTGGGTCAGGCGGAGTGGGTTTGGGTCTGGCGGAGTGGGTTTGGGTCAGGCGGAGTGGGTTTGGGTCTGGCGGAGTGGATTGGGGTCTGGCGGAGTGGGTTCGGGTCTGGCGGAGTGGGTTCGGGTATGGCGGAGTGCGTTCGGGTCTGGCGGAGAGGGTTTGGGTCTGGCGGAGGGGGTTTGGGTCTGGCGGAGTGGGTTTGGGTCTGGCGTAGTGGGTTTGGGTCTGGCGGATTGGGTTTGGGTCTGGCGGAGCGGTTTTGGGTCTTGAGGAGTGCGTTTGGGTCTGGCGGAGTGGGTTTGGGTCTGGCGGAGCGGGTTTGGGTCTTGCGGAGTGGTTTTGAATCTGGCGGAGTGGGTTTGGGGTCTGGGGGAGTGGGTTTGGGTCTGGCGGAGTGGGTTGGGTCTGGCGGAGGGGGTTTGGGTCTGGCGGAGGGGGTTTGGGTCTGGCGTAGTGGGTTTGGGTCTGGCGGATTGGGTTTGGGTCTGGCGGAGGGGGTTTGGGTCTTGCGGAGTGGGTATGGGTCTGGCGGAGTGGGTTTGGGTCTGGCGGAGTGTGTTTGGGTCTGGCGGAATGGGTTTGGGGTCTGGCGGAGTGGGTTTGGGTCTGGCGGAGTGGGTATGGGTCTGGCGGAGTGGGTTTGGGTCTGGCGGTGTGGATTTGCGTCTGGCGGAGTGGGTTTGGGTCTGGCGGAGGGGGTTTGGGTCTGGCGGAGTGGGTTTGGGTCTGGCGTAGTGGGTTTGGGGTCTGGCGGAGTGGGTTTGGGTCTGGCGGAGTGGGTTTTGGTCTGGCGGAGTGGGTTTGGGCCTGCCGGAGTGGGTTTGGGTCTGGCGGAGTGGGTATGGGTCTGGCGGAGTGGGTTTTGGTCTGGCGGAGTGGGTTTGGGTCTGGGGGAGTGGGATTGGGTCTGGCGGAGTGGGTTTGGGTAAGGCGGAGTGGATTTGGGTCTGGCGGAGTGGGTTTGGGTCTGGCAGAGTGGGTTTGGGTCTGGCGGAGTGGGTTTGGGTCTGGCGGAGTGGGTTTGGGTCTGGCGGAGTGGGTTTGGGTCTGGCGGAGTGGGTTTGGGTCTGGCGGAGTGGATTTGGGTCTGGCGGAGTGGGTTCGGGTCTGGCGGAGTGGGTTCGGGTATGGCGGAGTGGGTTTGGGTCAGGCGGAGTGGGTTTGGGTCTGGCGGAGTGGGTTTGGGTCAGGCGGAGTGGGTTCGGGTCTGGCGGAGTGGATTCGGGTCTGGCGGAGTGGGTTTGGGTCAGGCGGAGTGGGTTTGGGTCTGGCGGAGTGGGTTTGGGTCAGGCGGAGTGGGTTTGGGTCTGGCGGAGTGGGTTTGGGTCAGGCGGAGTGGGTTTGGGTCTGGCGGAGTGGGTTTGGGTCAGGCAGAGCGGGTTTGGGTCTGGCGGAGTGGATTTGGGTCTGGCGGAGTGGGTTCGGGTCTGGCGGAGTGGGTTCGGGTCTGGCGGAGTGCGTTCGGATCTGGCGGAGAGGGTTTAGGTCTGGCGGAGGGGGTTTGGGTCTGGCGGAGTGGGTTTGGGTCTGGCGTAGTGGGTTTGGGTCAGGCGGATTAGGTTTGGGTCTGGCGGAACGGGTTTGGGTCTTGAGGAGTGGGTTTGGGTCTGGCGGAGTGGGTTTGGGTCTGGCGGAGCGGGTTTGAGTCTTGCGGAGTGGTTTTGAATCTGGCGGAGTGGGTTTGGGGTCTGGGGGAGTGGGTTTGGGTCTGTCGGAGAGTGTTTGGGTCTGGCGGAGTGGCTTTGGGGCTGGCGGAGTGGGTTTGGGTCTGGCGGAGTGGGTTTGGGTCTGGCGGAGTGGGTATGGGGTCTGGCGGAGTGGGTTTGGGTCTGGCGGAGTGGGTTTTGGTCTGGCGGAGTGGGTTTGGGTCTGGCGGAGTGGGTTTTGGACTGGCGGAGTGGGTTTGGGTCTGGCGGAGTGGGTTTGGGTCTGGCGGAGTGCGTTTGCGTCTGGCGAAGTGGGTGTGGGTCTGGCGGAGTGGGTTTGGGTCTGGCGGAGTGGGTTTGGGTCTGGCGGAGTGGGTTTTGGTCTGGCGGAGTGGGTTTGGGTCTGGCGGAGTGGGTTTGGGTCTGGCGGAGTGGGTTTGGGTCTGGCGGAGTGGGTTTGGGTCTGGCGGAGTGGGTTTGGGTCTGGCGGAGTGGGTTTGGGTCTGGCGGAGTGGGTTTGGGTCTGGCGGAGTGGGTTTGGGTCAGGCGGAGTGGGTTTGGGTCTGGCGGAGTGGATTTGGGTATGGCGGAGTGGGTTCCGGTCTGGCGGAGTGGGTTCGGGTCTGGCGGAGTGCGTTCGGGTCTGGCGGAGAGGGTTTGGGTCTGGCGGAGGGGGTTTGGGTCTGGCGGAGTGGGTTTGGGTCTGGCGTAGTGGGTTTGCGTCTGGCGGATTGGGTTTGGGTCTGGCGGAGCGGGTTTGGGTCTCGAGGAGTGGGTTTGGGTCTGGCGGAGTGGGTTTGGCTCTGGCCGAGCGGGTTTGGGTCTTGCGGAGTGGTTTTGAATCTGGCGGAGTGGGTTTGGGGTCTGGGGGAGTGGGTTTGGGTCTGGCGGAGAGGGTTTGGGTCTGGCGGAGTGGGTTTGGGGCTGGCGGAGTGGGTTTGGGTCAGGCGGAGTGGGTTTGGGTCTGGCGGAGTGGGTTTGGGTCAGGCGGAGTGGGTTTGGGTCTGGCGGAGTGGATTGGGGTCTGGCGGAGTGGGTTCGGGTCTGGCGGAGTGGGTTCGGGTATGGCGGAGTGCGTTCGGGTCTGGCGGAGAGGGTTTGGGTCTGGCGGAGGGGGTTTGGGTCTGGCGGAGTGGGTTTGGGTCTGGCGTAGTGGGTTTGGGTCTGGCGGATTGGGTTTGGGTCTGGCGGAGCGGTTTTGGGTCTTGAGGAGTGCGTTTGGGTCTGGCGGAGTGGGTTTGGGTCTGGCGGAGCGGGTTTGGGTCTTGCGGAGTGGTTTTGAATCTGGCGGAGTGGGTTTGGGGTCTGGGGGAGTGGGTTTGGGTCTGGCGGAGTGGGTTGGGTCTGGCGGAGGGGGTTTGGGTCTGGCGGAGGGGGTTTGGGTCTGGCGTAGTGGGTTTGGGTCTGGCGGATTGGGTTTGGGTCTGGCGGAGGGGGTTTGGGTCTTGCGGAGTGGGTATGGGTCTGGCGGAGTGGGTTTGGGTCTGGCGGAGTGTGTTTGGGTCTGGCGGAATGGGTTTGGGGTCTGGCGGAGTGGGTTTGGGTCTGGCGGAGTGGGTATGGGTCTGGCGGAGTGGGTTTGGGTCTGGCGGTGTGGATTTGCGTCTGGCGGAGTGGGTTTGGGTCTGGCGGAGGGGGTTTGGGTCTGGCGGAGTGGGTTTGGGTCTGGCGTAGTGGGTTTGGGGTCTGGCGGAGTGGGTTTGGGTCTGGCGGAGTGGGTTTTGGTCTGGCGGAGTGGGTTTGGGCCTGCCGGAGTGGGTTTGGGTCTGGCGGAGTGGGTATGGGTCTGGCGGAGTGGGTTTTGGTCTGGCGGAGTGCGTTTGGGTCTGGCGGAGTGGGTTTGGGTCTGGCGGAGTGGGTTTGGGTCTGGCGGTGTGGGTTTTGGTCTGGCGGGGTGGGTTTGGGTCTGGCGGAGTGGGTTTGGGTCTGGCGGAGTGCGTTTGGGTCTGGCGGAGTGGGTGTGGGTCTGGCAGAGTGGGTTTGGGTCTGGGGGAGTGGGATTGGGTCTGGCGGAGTGGGTTTGGGTAAGGCGGAGTGGATTTGGGTCTGGCGGAGTGGGTTTGGGTCTGGCAGAGTGGGTTTGGGTCTGGCGGAGTGGGTTTGGGTCTGGCGGAGTGGGTTTGGGTCTGGCGGAGTGGGTTTGGGTCTGGCGGAGTGGGTTTGGGTCAGGCGGAGTGGGTTTGGGTCTGGCGGAGTGGATTTGGGTCTGGCGGAGTGGGTTCGGGTCTGGCGGAGTGGGTTCGGGTATGGCGGAGTGCGTTCGGGTCTGGCGGAGAGGGTTTGGGTCTGGCGGAGGGGGTTTGGGTCTGGCGGAGTGGGTTTGGGTCTGGCGTAGTGGGTTTGGGTCTGGCGGATTGGGTTTGGGTCTGGCGGAGCGGTTTTGGGTCTTGAGGAGTGCGTTTGGGTCTGGCGGAGTGGGTTTGGGTCTGGCGGAGCGGGTTTGGGTCTTGCGGAGTGGTTTTGAATCTGGCGGAATGGGTTTGGGGTCCGGGGGAGTGGGTTTGGGTCTGGCGGAGAGGGTTTGGATCTGGCGGAGTGGGTTTGGGGCTGGCGGAGTGGGTTTGGGTCTGGCGGAGTGGGTTTGGGTCAGGCGGAGTGGGTTTGGGTCTGGCGGAGTGGATTGGGGTCTGGCGGAGTGGGTTCGGGTCTGGCGGAGTGGGTTCGGGTATGGCGGAGTGCGTTCGGGTCTGGCGGAGAGGGTTTGGGTCTGGCGGAGGGGGTTTGGGTCTGGCGGAGTGGGTTTGGGTCTGGCGTAGTGGGTTTGGGTCTGGCGGATTGGGTTTGGGTCTGGCGGAGCGGTTTTGGGTCTTGAGGAGTGCGTTTGGGTCTGGCGGAGTGGGTTTGGGTCTGGCGGAGCGGGTTTGGGTCTTGCGGAGTGGTTTTGAATCTGGCGGAGTGGGTTTGGGGTCTGGGGGAGTGGGTTTGGGTCTGGCGGAGAGGGTTTGGATCTGGCGGAGTGGGTTTGGGGCTGGCGGAGTGGGTTGGGTCTGGCGGAGGGGGTTTGGGTCTGGCGGAGGGGGTTTGGGTCTGGCGTAGTGGGTTTGGGTCTGGCGGATTGGGTTTGGGTCTGGCGGAGGGGGTTTGGGTCTTGCGGAGTGGGTATGGGTCTGGCGGAGTGGGTTTGGGTCTGGCGGAGTGTGTTTGGGTCTGGCGGAATGGGTTTGGGGTCTGGCGGAGTGGGTTTGGGTCTGGCGGAGTGGGTATGGGTCTGGCGGAGTGGGTTTGGGTCTGGCGGTGTGGATTTGCGTCTGGCGGAGTGGGTTTGGGTCTGGCGGAGGGGGTTTGGGTCTGGCGGAGTGGGTTTGGGTCTGGCGTAGTGGGTTTGGGGTCTGGCGGAGTGGGTTTGGGTCTGGCGGAGTGGGTTTTGGTCTGGCGGAGTGGGTTTGGGCCTGCCGGAGTGGGTTTGGGTCTGGCGGAGTGGGTATGGGTCTGGCGGAGTGGGTTTTGGTCTGGCGGAGTGCGTTTGGGTCTGGCGGAGTGGGTTTGGGTCTGGCGGAGTGGGTTTGGGTCTGGCGGTGTGGGTTTTGGTCTGGCGGAGTGGGTTTGGGTCTGGCGGAGTGGGTTTGGGTCTGGCGGAGTGCGTTTGGGTCTGGCGGAGTGGGTGTGGGTCTGGCAGAGTGGGTTTGGGTCTGGGGGAGTGGGTTTGGGTCTGGCGGAGTGGGTTTGGGTAAGGCGGAGTGGATTTGGGTCTGGCGGAGTGGGTTTGGGTCTGGCGGAGTGGGTTTGGGTCTGGCGGAGTGGGTTTGGGTCTGGCGGAGTGGGTTTGGGTCTGGCGGAGTGGGTTTGGGTCTGGCGGAGTGGGTTTGGGTCAGGCGGAGTGGGTTTGGGTCTGGCGGAGTGGATTTGGGTCTGGCGGAGTGGGTTCGGGTCTGGCGGAGTGGGTTCGGGTATGGCGGAGTGCGTTCGGGTCTGGCGGAGAGGGTTTGGGTCTGGCGGAGGGGGTTTGGGTCTGGCGGAGTGGGTTTGGGTCTGGCGTAGTGGGTTTGGGTCTGGCGGATTGGGTTTGGGTCTGGCGGAGCGGTTTTGGGTCTTGAGGAGTGCGTTTGGGTCTGGCGGAGTGGGTTTGGGTCTGGCGGAGCGGGTTTGGGTCTTGCGGAGTGGTTTTGAATCTGGCGGAGTGGGTTTGGGGTCTGGGGGAGTGGGTTTGGGTCTGGCGGAGAGGGTTTGGATCTGGCGGAGTGGGTTTGGGGCTGGCGGAGTGGGTTGGGTCTGGCGGAGGGGGTTTGGGTCTGGCGGAGGGGGTTAGGGTCTGGCGTAGTGGGTTTGGGTCTGGCGGATTGGGTTTGGGTCTGGCGGAGGGGGTTTGGGTCTTGCGGAGTGGGTATGGGTCTGGCGGAGTGGGTTTGGGTCTGGCGGAGTGGGTTTGGGTCTGGCGGAGTGGGTTTGGGGTCTGGCGGAGTGGGTTTGGGTCTGGCGGAGTGGGTATGGGTCTGGCGGAGTGGGTTTGGGTCTGGCGGTGTGGATTTGGGTCTGGCGGAGTGGGTTTGGGTCTGGCGGAGGGGGTTTGGGTCTGGCGGAGTGGGTTTGGGTCTGGCGTAGTGGGTTTGGGGTCTGGCGGAGTGGGTTTGGGTCTGGCGGAGTGGGTTTTGGTCTGGCGGAGTGGGTTTGGGTCTGCCGGAGTGGGTTTGGGTCTGGCGGAGTGGGTATGGGTCTGGCGGAGTGGGTTTTGGTCTGGCGGAGTGCGTTTGGGTCTGGCGGAGTGGGTTTGGGTCTGGCGGAGTGGGTTTGGGTCTGGCGGTGTGGGTTTTGGTCTGGCGGAGTGGGTTTGGGTCTGGCGGAGTGGGTTTGGGTCTGGCGGAGTGCGTTTGGGTCTGGCGGAGTGGGTGTGGGTCTGGCGGAGTGGATTTGGGTCTGGCGGAGTGGGTTTGGGTCTGGCGGAGTGGGTTTGGGTCTGGCGGAGTGGGTTTTGGACTGGCGGAGTGGGTTTGGGTCTGGCGGAGTGCGTTTGGGTCTGGCGGAGTGCATTTGGGTCTGGCGGAGTGGGTGTGGTTCTGGCGGAGTTGGTTTGGGTCTGGCGGAGTGGGTTTGGGTCTGGCGGAGTGGGATTTGGTCTGGCGGAGTGGGTTCGGGTCTGGGGGAGTGTGTTTGGGTCTGGCGGAGTGGGTTTGGGTCTGGCGGAGTGGGTTTGGGTCTGGCGGAGTGGGTTTGGGTCTGGCGGAGTGGGTTTGGGTCTGGCGGAGTGGGTTTGGGTCTGGCGGAGTGTGTTTGCGTCTGGCGGAGTGGGTTTGGGTCTGGCTGAGTGGGTTTGGGTCAGGCGGAGTGGGTTTGGGTCTGGCGGAGTGGGTTTGGGTCAGGCGGAGTGGGTTTGGTTCTGGCGGAATGGGTTTGGGTCAGGCGGAGTGGGTTTGGGTCTGGCGGAGTGGATTTGGGTATGGCGGAGTGGGTTCCGGTCTGGCGGAGTGGGTTCGGGTCTGGCGGAGTGCGTTCGGGTCTGGCGGAGAGGGTTTGGGTCTGGCGGAGGGGGTTTGGGTCTGGCGGAGTGGGTTTGGGTCTGGCGTCGTGGGTTTGGGTCTGGCGGATTGGGTTTGGGTCTGGCGGAGCAGGTTTGGGTCTTGAGGAGTGGGTTTGGGTCTGGCGGAGTGGGTTTGGGTCTGGCGGAGCGGGTTTGGGTCTTGCGGAGTGGTTTTGAATATGGCGGAGTGGGTTTAGGGTCTGGGGGAGTGGGTTTGGGTCTGGCGGAGAGGGTTTGGGTCTGGCGGAGTGGGTTTGGGGCTGGCGGAGTGGGTTTGTGTCTGGCGGAGGGGGTTTGGGTCAGGCGGAATGGGTTTGGGTCTGGCGGAGTGGGTTTGGGTCAGGCGGAGTGGGTTTGGGTCCAGCCAAGTGGGTTTGGGTCTAGCCGAGTGGGTTTGGGTGTAGCCGAGTGGGTTTGGGTCTAGCCGAGTGGGTTTCGATCTAGCCGAGTGGGTTTGGGTCTAGCCGAGTGGGTTTGGGACGAGCGGAGTGGGATGGGTGTAGCCGAATGGGTTTGGGTCTAGCCGAGTGGGTTTGGGTCTAGCCGAGTGGGTTTGGGTGTAGCCGAGTGGGTTTGGGTCTAGCCGAGTGGGTTTCGATCTAGCCGAGTGGGTTTGGGTCTAGCCGAGTGGGTTTGGGACGAGCGGAGTGGGATGGGTGTAGCCGAATGGGTTTGGGTCTAGCCGAGTGGGTTTGGGTCTAGCCGAGTGGGTTTGGGTCTACCCTAGTGGGTTTGGGTCTAGCCGAGTGGGTTTGGGTGTAGCCGAGTGGGTTTGGGTCTAGCCGAGTGGGTTTTAGTCTAGCCGAGTGGGTTTGGGTCTAGCCGATTGGGATTGGGTCTAGCCGAGTGGGTTTGAGTCTAGCGGAGTGGGTTTGTGTCTCGCCGAGTGGGTTTGGGTCTAGCCGTGTGGGTTTGGGTCTAGCCGAGTGAGTTGGGGTCTAGCAGAGTGGGTTTGGGTCTAGCCGGGTGGGTTTGGGCTTAGCCGAGTGGGTTTGGGTGTAGCTAAGTGGGTTTGGGTCTAGCGGAGTGGGCCAAACCCAGTCGGCTAGACCCAAACCCCCTCACTAGACCCAAACCCACTCGCTAGACCCAAACCCACTCGGCTAGACCGAAACCCACTCGGCTAGACCGAAACCCACTCGGCTAGACCCAAACCCACTCGGCTAGACCCAAACCCAATCGGCTTGACCCAAACCCACTCGGCTAAGCCCAAACCCACTCGGCTAGACCCAAACCCACACGGCTAGACCCAAACCCACTCGGCTAGACCCAAACCCACTCGGCTAGACCCAAACCCACTCGGCTAGACCCAAACCCACTCGGCTAGACCCAAACCCACTCGGCTAGACCCAAACCCAATCGGCTTGACCCAAACCCACTCGGCTAAGCCCAAACCCACTCGGCTAGACCCAAACCCACACGGCTAGACCCAAACCCACTTGGCGAGACACAAACCCACTCCGCTAGACTCAAACCCACTCGGCTAGACCCAATCACACTCGGCTAGACCCAAACCCACTCGGCTAGACCCAAACCCACTCGTCTAGACCCAAACCCACTCAGCTAGACCCAAACCTACTCGGCTAGACCCAAACCCACTTGGCTAGACCCAAACCCACTCGGCTAGACCCAAACCCACTCCGCTAGACCCAAACCCACTCGGCTGGACCCAAACCCACTCGGCTAGACCCAAACCCACTCGGCTAGACCCAAACCCACTCGGCTAGACCCAAACCCTCACGGCTAGACCAAAACCCACTCCGCTAGACCCAAACCCACTCCGCTAGACCCAAACCCACTCTGCTAGACCCAAACCCACTCCGCTAGACCCAAACCCAGTCCGCTAGATCCAAACCCACTCGGCTAGACCCAAACCCACTCGGCTAGAACCAAACCCACTCGGCTGGGCCCAAACCCACTCGGCTGGACCCAAACCCACTCGGCTAAGCCCAAACCCACCCGGCTAGACCCAAACCCACTCGGCTAGACCCAAACCAACTCGGCTAGACCCAAACCCACTCGGATAGACCCCAACCCACTCGGCTAGACACAAACCCACTCGGCTAGACCCAAACCCACTCGGCTACACCCAAACCCACTCGGCTAGAGTGAAACCCACTCGTCCAGACCCAAACCCACTCGTCTATACCCAAACCCACTCGGCTGAACTCAAACTCACTCAGCTAGACCCAAACCCACTCGGCTACATCCAAACCCTCACGGCTAGACCAAAACCCACTCCGCTAGACCCAAACCCACTCCGCTAGACCCAAACCCACTCTGCTAGACCCAAACCCACTCCGCTAGACCCAAACCCAGTCCGCTAGACCCAAACCCACACTGCTAGACCCAAACCCACTCCGCTAGACCCAAACCCAGTCCGCTAGATCCAAACCCACTCGGCTAGACCCAAACCCACTCGGCTAGAACCAAACCCACTCGGCTGGACCCAAACCCACTCGGCTGGACCCAAACCCACTCGGCTAAGCCCAAACCCACCCGGCTAGACCCAAACCCACTCGGCTAGACCCAAACCAACTCGGCTAGACCCAAACCCACTCGGATAGACCCCATCCCACTCGGCTAGACACAAACCCACTCGGCTAGACCCAAACCCACTCGGCTACACCCAAACCCACTCGGCTAGAGTGAAACCCACTCGTCTAGACCCAAACCCACTCGTCTATACCCAAACCCACTCGGCTGAACTCAAACCCACTCGGCTAGACCCAAACCCACTCGGCTACACCCAAACCCTCACGGCTAGACCAAAACCCACTCCGCTAGACACAAACCCACTCCGCTAGACCCAAACCCACTCTGCTAGACCCAAACCCACTCCGCTAGACCCAAACCCAGTCCGCTAGATCCAAACCCACTCGGCTAGACCCAAACCCACTCGGCTAGAACCAAACCCACTCGGCTGGACCCAAACCCACTCGGCTGGACCCAAACCCACTCGGCAAAGCCCAAACCCACCCAGCTAGACCCAAACCCACTCGGCTAGACCCAAACCAACTTGGCTAGACCCAAACCCAGTCGGATAGACCCCAACCCACTCGGCTAGACACAAACCCACTCGGCTAGACCCAAACCCACTCGGCTACACCCAAACCCACTCGGCTAGAGTGAAACCCACTCGTCTAGACCCAAACCCACTCGGCTAGACCCAAACCCACTCGTCTGAACTCAAACCCACTCAGCTAGACCCAAACCTACTCGGCTAGACCCAAACCCACTTGGCTAGACCCAAACCCACTCGGCTAGACCCAAACCCACTCCGCTAGACCCAAACCCACTTGGCTAGACCCAAACCCACTTGGCTAGACCCAAACCCACTCGGCTAGACCCAAACCCACTCGGCTAGACCCAAACCCTCACGGCTAGACCAAAACCCACTCCGCTAGACCCAAACCCAGTCCGCTAGACCCAAACCCACTCTGCTAGACCCAAACCCACTCCGCTAGACCCAAACCCAGTCCGCTAGATCCAAACCCACTCGGCTAGACCCAAACCCACTCGGCTAGAACCAAACCCACTCGGCTGGACCCAAACCCACTCGGCTGGACCCAAACCCACTCGGCTAAGCCCAAACCCACCCGGCTAGACCCAAACCCACTCGGCTAGACCCAAACCAACTCAGCTAGACCCAAACCCACTCGGATAGACCCCAACCCACTCGGCGAGACACAAACCCACTCGGCTAGACCCAAACCCACTCGGCTACACCCAAACCCACTCGGCTAGAGTGAAACCCACTCGTCTAGACCCAAACCCACTCGTCTATACCCAAACCCACTCGGCTGAACTCAAACCCACTCGGCTAGACCCAAACCCACTCGGCTACACCCATCCCACTCCGCTAGTCCCAAACCCACTCGGCTAGACCCAAACCCACTCGGCTAGACCGAAACCCACTCGGCCAGACACAAACCCACTCGGCTAAACCCAAACCCACTCCGCTAGACCCAAACCCACTCGGCTAGACGCAAACCCACTCGGCTAGACCCAAACCCACTAGGCTAGACCCAAACCCACACGGCTAGACCCAAACCCACTTGGCTAGACCCAAACCCACTCGGCTAGACCCAAACCCACTCACTAGACCCAAACCCACTCGCTGGACCCAAACCCACTCGGCTAAACCCAAACCCAGTCGGCTAGACCCAAACCCCCTCACTAGACCCAAACCCACTCGCTAGACCCAAACCCACTCGGCTAGACCGAAACCCACTCGGCTAGACCCAAACCCACTCGGCTAGACCCAAACCCACTCGGCTAGACCCAAACCCACTCGGCTAGATCCAAACCCACTCGGCCGGACCCAAACCCACTCGGCTAGACCCAAACACACTCGGCTAGACCCAAACCCACTCGGCTGGACCCAAACCCACTCGGCAAGACCCAAACCCACTCGGCTAGACCCAAAAACCCACTCGGCTAGACCCAAACCCACTCGGCTAGACCCAAACCCACTCGGCCAGAACCAAACCCACTCGGCGAGACCCAAACCCACTCGGCTAGACCCAAACCCACTCGGCTAGACCCAAACCCACTCGGCTAGACCCAAACCCACTCGGCTAGACCCAAACCCACTCGGCTAGACCCAAACCCAATCGGCTTGACCCAAACCCACTCGGCTAAGCCCAAACCCACTCGGCTAGACCCAAACCCACACGGCTAGACCCAAACCCACTCGGCGAGACACAAACCCACTCCGCTAGACTCAAACCCACTCGGCTAGACCCAATCCCACTCGGCTAGACCCAAACCCACTCGGCTAGACCCAAACCCACTCGTCTAGACCCAAACCCACTCAGCTAGACCCAAACCTACTCGGCTAGACCCAAACCCACTTGGCTAGACCCAAACCCACTCGGCTACACCCAAACCCACTCCGCTAGACCCAAACCCACTCGGCTAGACCCAAAGCCACTCGGCTAGACCCAAACCCACTCGGCTAGACCCAAACCCACTCGGCTAGACCCAAACCCTCACGGCTAGACCAAAACCCACTCCGCTAGACCCAAACCCACTCCGCTAGACCCAAACCCACTCTGCTAGACCCAAACCCACTCCGCTAGACCCAAACCCAGTCCGCTAGATCCAAACCCACTCGGCTAGACCCAAACCCACTCGGCTAGAACCAAACCCACTCGGCTAAACCCAAACCCACTCCGCTAGACCCAAACCCACTCGGCTAGACGCAAACCCACACGGCTAGACCCAAACCCACTTGGCTAGACCCAAACCCACTCGGCTAGACCCAAACCCACTCACTAGACCCAAACCCACTCGCTAGACCCAAACCCACTCGGCTAAACCCAAACCCAGTCGGCTAGACCCAAACCCCCTCACTAGACCCAAACCCACTCGCTAGACCCAAACCCACTCGGCTAGACCGAAACCCACTCGGCTAGACCCAAACCCACTCGGCTAGACCCAAACCCCCTCGGCTAGACCCAAACCCACTCGGCTAGATCCAAACCCACTCGGCCAGACCCAAACCCACTGGGCTAGACCCAAACACACTCGGCTAGACCCAAACCCACTCGGCTGGACCCAAACCCACTCGGCAAGACCCAAACCCACTCGGCTAGACCCAAAAACCCACTCGGCTAGACCCAAACCCACTCGGCTAGACCCAAATCCACTCGGCCAGAACCAAACCCACTCGGCGAGACCCAAACCCACTCGGCTAGACCCAAACCCACTCGGCTAGACCCAAACCCACTCGGCTAGACCCAAACCCACTCGGCTAGACCCAAACCCACTCGGCTAGACCCAAACCCAATCGGCTTGACCCAAACCCACTCGGCTAAGCCCAAACCCAACCGGCTAGACCCAAACCCACTCGGCTAGACCCAAACACACTCGGCTAGACCCACACCCACTCGGCTAGACCCCAACCCACTCGGCTAGACCCAAACCCACACGGCTAGACCCAAACCCACTCGGCGAGAAACAAACCCACTCCGCTAGACTCAAACCCACTCGGCCAGACCCAATCCCACTCGGGTAGACCCAAACCCACTCGGCTAGACCCAAACCCACTCGGCTAGACCCAAACCCACTCGGCTAGACCCAAACCCACTCGGCTAGACCAAAACCCACTCGGCTAGACCCAAACCCACTCGGCTAGACTGAAACCCACTCGGCTAGACCCAAACCCACTCGGCTACACCCAAACCCACTCGGCTAGACCCAAACCCACTAGGGTAGACCCAAACCCACTCGGCTAGACCCAAACCCACTCGGCTAGACCCAAACCCACTAGGCTACACCCATCCCACTCCGCTAGTCCCAAACCCACTCGGCTAGACCCAAACCCACTCGGCTAGATCGAAACCCACTCGGCTAGACCCAAACCCACTCGGCAAAGCCCAAACCCACCCAGCTAGACCCAAACCCACTCGGCTAGACCCAAACCAACTTGGCTAGACCCAAACCCAGTCGGATAGACCCCAACCCACTCGGCTAGACACAAACCCACTCGGCTAGACCCAAACCCACTCGGCTACACCCAAACCCACTCGGCTAGAGTGAAACCCACTCGTCTAGACCCAAACCCACTCGGCTAGACCCAAACCCACTCGTCTGAACTCAAACCCACTCAGCTAGACCCAAACCTACTCGGCTAGACCCAAACCCACTTGGCTAGACCCAAACCCACTCGGCTAGACCCAAACCCACTCCGCTAGACCCAAACCCACTCGGCTAGACCCAAACCCACTTGGCTAGACCCAAACCCACTCGGCTAGACCCAAACCCACTCGGCTAGACCCAAACCCTCACGGCTAGACCAAAACCCACTCCGCTAGACCCAAACCCAGTCCGCTAGACCCAAACCCACTCTGCTAGACCCAAAAACCCACTCGGCTAGACCCAAACCCACTCGGCTTGACCGAAACCCACTCGGCTAAACCCAAACCCACTCGGCTAGACCCAAACCCACTTGGCTAGACCCAAACCCACTCGGCTAGATCCAAACCCACTCGGCTAGACCCAAACCCACTCGGCTAGACCCAAACCCCCTCTGCTAGACCCAAACCCACTCCGCTAGATCCAAACCCACTCCGCTAGACCGAAACCCACTCCGCTCCACCCAAACCCACTCAGCTACACCCAAACCCACTCGGCTAAGCCCAAACCCACCCGGCTAGACCCAAACCCACTCGGCTAGACCCCAACTCACTCGGCTAGACCCAAACACACACGGCTAGACCCAACCCCACTCGGCGAGACACAAACCCACTCCGCTAGACTCAAACCCACTCGGCTAGACCCAATCCCACTCGGCTAGACCCAAACCCACTCGGCTAGACCCAAACCCACTCGGCTAAACCCAAACCCACTCGGCTAGACCCAACCCCACTCGGCTAGACCAAAACCCACTCGGCTAGACCCAAACCCACTCGGCTAGACTGAAACCCAATCGGCTAGACCCAAACCCACTCGGCTACACCCAAACCCACTCGGCTAGACCCAAACCCACTAGGGTAGACCCAAACCCACTCGGCTAGACCCAAACCCACTCGGCTAGACCCAAACCCACTCGGCTACACCCATCCCACTCCGCTAGTCCCAAACCCACTCGGCTAGACCCAAACTCACTCGGCTAGATCGAAACCCACTCCGGTAGACCCAAACCCACTCGGCTACACCCAAACCCACTCCGCTAGACCCAAACTCCCTCGTCTAGACCCAAACCCACTCGGCTAGACCCAAACCCACTCGGCTAGACCCAAACCCACTCGGCTAGACCCAAACCCACTCGGCTAGACCCAAACCCCCTCTGCTAGACCCAAACCCACTCCGCTAGATCCAAACCCACTCCGCTAGACCGAAACCCACTCCGCTAGACCCAAACCCACTCCGCTACACCCAAACCCACTCGGCTAAGCCCAAACCCACCCGGCTAGACCCATACCCACTCGGCTAGACCCATACCCACTCGGCTAGACCCAAACCCTCACGGCTAGACCAAAACCCACTCCGCTAGACCCAAACCCACTCGGCTAGACCCAAACCCAATCCGCTAGACCCAAACCCACTCCGCTAGACCCAAACCCACTCGGCTACACCCAAACCCACTCGGCCAGACCCAAACCCGCTCGGCGAGACCCAAAGCCACTCGGCTAGACCCAAACCCACTCGGCTAGACCCAAACCCCCTCTGCTAGACCCAAACCCACTCCGCTAGATCCAAACCCACTCCGCTAGACCGAAACCCACTCCGCTCGACCCAAACCCACTCAGCTACACCCAAACCCACTCGGCTAAGCCCAAACCCACCCGGCTAGACACAAACCCACTCGGCTAGACCCCAACTCACTCGGCTAGACCCAAACCCACACGGCTAGACCCAAACCCACTCGGCGAGACACAAACCCACTCCGCTAGACTCAAACCCACTCGGCTAGACCCAATCCCACTCGGCTAGACCCAAACCCACTCGGCTAGACCCAAACCCACTCGGCTAAACCCAAACCCACTCGGCTAGACCCAAACCCACTCGGCCAGACCCAAACCCACTCGGCGAGACCCAAACCCACTCGGCTAGACCCAAACCCACTCGGCTAGACCCAAACCCACTCGGCTAGACCCAAACCCACTCGGCTAGACCCAAACCCACTCGGCTAGACTCAAACCCCCTCGGCTAGACAAAAACCCACTCCGCTAGATCCAAACCCACTCCGCTAGACCGAAACCCACTCCGCTAGACCCAAACCCACTCAGCTACACCCAAACCCACTCGGCTAAGCCCAAACCCACTCGGCTACACCCAAACCCACTCGGCTAGACCCAAACCCACTAGGGTAGACCCAAACCCACTCGGCTAGACCCAAACCCACTCGGCTAGACCCAAACCCACTCGGCTACACCCATCCCACTCCGCTAGTCCCAAACCCACTCGGCTAGACCCAAACCCACTCGGCTAGATCGAAACCCACTCGGCTAGACCCAAACCCACTCGGCTACACCCAAACCCACTCCGCTAGACCCAAACCCCCTCGGCTAGACCCAAACCCACTCGGCTAGACCCAAACCCACTCAGCTAAACCCAAACCCACTCGGCTAGACCCAAACCCACTCGGCTTGACCGAAACCCACTCGGCTAAACCCAAACCCACTCGGCTAGACCCAAACCCACTTGGCTAGACCCAAACCCACTCGGCTAGATCCAAACCCACTCGGCTAGACCCAAACCCACTCGGCTAGACCCAAACCCACTCGGCTAGACCCAAACCCACTCGGCTGGACCCAAACCCACTCGGCAAGACCCAAACCCACTCGGCTAGACCCAAACCCACTCGGCTAGACCCCAACTCACTCAGCTAGACCCAAACCCACACGGCTAGACCCAAACCCACTCGGCGAGACACAAACCCACTCCACTAGACTCAAACCCACTTGGCTAGACCCAATCCCACTCGGCTAGACCCAAACCCACTCGGCTAGACCCAAACCCACTCGGCTAAACCCAAACCCACTCGTCTACACCCAAACCCACTCGGCCAGACCCAAACCCACTCAGCGAGACCCAAACCCACTCGGCTAGACCCAAACCCACTCGGCTAGACCCAAACCCACTCGGCTAGACCCAAACCCACTCGGCTAGACCCAAACCCACTCGGCTAGACTCAAACCCCCTCGGCTAGACCCAAACCCACTCCGCTAGATCCAAACCCACTCCGCTAGACCGAAACCCACTCCGCTAGACCCAAACCCACTCAGCTACACCCAAACCCACTCGGCTAAGCCCAAACCCACCCAGCTAGACGCAAATCCACTCGGCTAGACCCCAACTCACTCGGCTAGACCCAAACCCACACAGCTAGACCCAAACCCACTCGGCGAGACACAAACCCACTCCGCTAGACTCAAACCCACTCGGCTAGACCCAATCCCACTCGGCTAGACCCAAACCCACTCGGCTAGACCCAAACCCACTCGGCTAGACCCAAACCCACTCGGCTAGACCAAAACCCACTCGGCTAGACCCAAACCCACTCGGCTAGACTGAAACCCACTCGGCTAGACCCAAACCCACTCGGCTACACCCAAACCCACTCGGCTAGACCCAAACCCACTAGGGTAGACCCAAACCCACTCGGCTAGACCCAAACCCACTCGGCTAGACCCAAACCCACTCGGCTACACCCATCCCACTCCGCTAGTCCCAAACCCACTCGGCTGGACCCAAACCCACTCGGCTAGATCGAAACCCACTCGGCTAGACCCAAACCCACTCGGCTACACCCAAACCCACTCCGCTAGACGCAAACCCCCTCAGCTAGACCCAAACCCACTCGGCTAGACCCAAACCCACTCGGCTAGACCCAAACCCACTCGGCTAGACCCAAACCCACTCGGCTAGACCCAAACCCACTCGGCTAAACCCAAACCCACTCGGCTAGACCCAAACCCACTTGGCTAGACCCAAACCCACTGGGCTAGATCCAAACCCACTCGGCTAGACCCAAACCCACTCGGCTAGACCCAAACCCACTCGGCTAGACCCAAACCCACTCGGCTGGACTCAAACCCACTCGGCAAGAACCAAACCCACTCGGCTAGACCCAAAAACCCACTCGGCTAGACCCAAACCCAATCCGCTAGACCCAAACCCACTCCGCTAGACCCAAACCCACTCGGCTACACCCAAACCCACTCGGCCAGACCCAAACCCGCTCGGCGAGACCCAAACCCGCTCGGCTAGACCCAAACCCACTCGGCTAGACCCAAACCCCCTCTGCTAGACCCAAACCCACTCCGCTAGATCCAAACCCACTCCGCTAGACCGAAACCCACTCCGCTAGACCCAAACCCACTCAGCTACACCCAAACCCACTCGGCTAAGCCCAAACCCACCCGGCTAGACCCAAACCCACTCGGCTAGACCCCAACTCACTCGGCTAGACCCAAACCCACACGGCTAGACCCAAACCCACTCGGCGAGACACAAACCCACTCCGCTAGACTCAAACCCACTCGGCTAGACCCAATCCCACTCGGCTAGACCCAAACCCACTCGGCTAGACCCAAACCCACTCGGCTAAACCCAAACCCACTCGGCTAGACCCAAACCCACTCGGCCAGACCCAAACCCACTCGGCGAGACCCAAACCCACTCGGCTAGACCCAAACCCACTCGGCTAGACCCAAACCCACTCGGCTAGACCCAAACCCACTCGGCTAGACCCAAACCCACTCCGCTAGACTCAAACCCCCTCGGCTAGACCCAAACCCACTCCGCTAGATCCAAACCCACTCCGCTAGACCGAAACCCACTCCGCTAGACCCAAACCCACTCAGCTACACCCAAACCCACTCGGCTAAGCCCAAACCCACCCGGCTAGACCCATCCCACTCGGCTAGACCCAAACCCACTCGGCTAGACCCAAACCCACTCAGCTAGACCCAAACCCACTCGGCTGGACCCAAACCCACTCGGCAAGACCCAAACCCACTCGGCTAGACCCAAACCCACTCGGCTAGACCCCAACTCACTCAGCTAGACCCAAACCCACACGGCTAGACCCAAACCCACTCGGCGAGACACAAACCCACTCCGCTAGACTCAAACCCACTTGGCTAGACCCAATCCCACTCGGCTAGACCCAAACCCACTCGGCTAGACCCAAACCCACTCGGCTAAACCCAAACCCACTCGTCTACACCCAAACCCACTCGGCCAGACCCAAACCCACTCAGCGAGACCCAAACCCACTCGGCTAGACCCAAACCCACTCGGCTAGACCCAAACCCACTCGGCTAGACCCAAACCCACTCGGCTAGACCCAAACCCACTCGGCTAGACTCAAACCCCCTCGGCTAGACCCAAACCCACTCCGCTAGATGCAAACCCACTCCGCTAGACCGAAACCCACTCCGCTAGACCCAAACCCACTCAGCTACACCCAAACCCACTCGGCTAAGCCCAAACCCACCCAGCTAGACGCAAATCCACTCGGCTAGACCCCAACTCACTCGGCTAGACCCAAACCCACACGGCTAGACCCAAACCCACTCGGCGAGACACAAACCCACTCCGCTAGACTCAAACCCACTCGGCTAGACCCAATCCCACTCGGCTAGACCCAAACCCACTCGGCTAGACCCAAACCCACTCGGCTAGACCCAAACCCACTCGGCTAGACCAAAACCCACTCGGCTAGACCCAAACCCACTCGGCTAGACTGAAACCCACTCGGCTAGACCCAAACCCACTCGGCTACACCCAAACCCACTCGGCTAGACACAAACCCATTAGGGTAGACCCAAACCCACTCGGCTAGACCCAAACCCACTCGGCTAGACCCAAACCCACTCGGCTACACCCATCCCACTCCGCTAGTCCCAAACCCACTCGGCTGGACCCAAACCCACTCGGCTAGATCGAAACCCACTCGGCTAGACCCACACCCACTCGGCTACACCCAAACCCACTCCGCTAGACGCAAACCCCCTCAGCTAGACCCAAACCCACTCGGCTAGACCCAAACCCACTCGGCTAGACCCAAACCCACTCGGCTAGACCCAAACCCACTCGGCTAGACCCAAACCCACTCGGCTAAACCCAAACCCACTCGGCTAGACCCAAACCCACTTGGCTAGACCCAAACCCACTGGGCTAGATCCAAACCCACTCGGCTAGACCCAAACCCACTCGGCTAGACCCAAACCCACTCGGCTAGACCCAAACCCACTCGGCTGGACCCAAACCCACTCGGCAAGACCCAAACCCACTCGGCTAGAACCAAAAACCCACTCGGCTAGACCCAAACCCAATCCGCTAGACCCAAACCCACTCCGCTAGACCCAAACCCACTCGGCTACACCCAAACCCACTCGGCCAGACCCAAACCCGCTCGGCGAGACCCAAACCCGCTCGGCTAGACCCAAACCCACTCGGCTAGACCCAAACCCCCTCTGCTAGACCCAAACCCACTCCGCTAGATCCAAACACACTCCGCTAGACCGAAACCCACTCTGCTAGACCCAAACCCACTCAGCTACACCCAAACCCACTCGGCTAAGCCCAAACCCACCCGGCTAGACCCAAACCCACTCGGCTAGACCCCAACTCACTCGGCTAGACCCAAACCCACACGGCTAGACCCAAACCCACTCGGCGAGACACAAACCCACTCCGCTAGACTCAAACCCACTCGGCTAGACCCAATCCCACTCGGCTAGACCCAAACCCACTCGGCTAGACCCAAACCCACTCGGCTAAACCCAAACCCACTCGGCTAGACCCAAACCCACTCGGCCAGACCCAAACCCACTCGGCGAGACCCAAACCCACTCGGCTAGACCCAAACCCACTCGGCTAGACCCAAACCCACTCGGCTAGACCCAAACCCACTCGGCTAGACCCAAACCCACTCCGCTAGACTCAAACCCCCTCGGCTAGACCCAAACCCACTCCGCTAGATCCAAACCCACTCCGCTAGACCGAAACCCACTCCGCTAGACCCAAACCCACTCAGCTACACCCAAACCCACTCGGCTAAGCCCAAACCCACCCGGCTAGACCCAAACCCACTCGGCTAGACCCCAACTCACTCGGCTAGACCCAAACCCACACGGCTAGACCCAAACCCACTCGGCGAGACACAAACCAACTCCGCAGACTCAAACCCACTCGGCTAGACCCAATCCCACTCGGCCAGACCCAAACCCACTCGGCGAGACCCAAACCCACTCGGCTAGACCCAAACCCACTCGGCTAGACCCAAACCCACTCGGCTAGACCCAAACCCACTCGGCTAGACCCAAACCCACTCCGCTAGACTCAAACCCCCTCGGCTAGACCCAAACCCACTCCGCTAGATCCAAACCCACTCCGCTAGACCCAAACCCACTCCGCTAGACCCAAACCCACTCAGCTACACCCAAACCCACTCGGCTAAGCCCAAACCCACCCGGCTAGACCCAAACCCACTCGGCTAGACCCCAACTCACTCGGCTAGACCCAAACCCACACGGCTAGACCCAAACCCACTCGGCGAGACACAAACCAACTCCGCAGACTCAAACCCACTCGGCTAGACCCAATCCCACTCGGCTAGACCCAAACCCACTCGGCGAGACCCAAACCCACTCGTCTAGACCCAAACCCACTCAGCTAGACCCAAACCTACTCGGCTAGACCCAAACCCACTTGGCTAGACTCAAACCCACTCGGCTAGACCCAAACCCACTCTGCTAGACCCAAACCCACTCGGCTAGACCCAAACCCACTCGGCTAGACCCAAACCCACTCGGCTAGACCCATACCCACTCGGCTAGACCCAAACCCTCACGGCTAGACCAAAACCCACTCCGCTAGACCCAAACCCACTCCGCTAGACCCAAACCCACTCTGCTAGAACCAAACCCACTCCGTTAGACCCAAACCCAGTCCGCTAGACCCAAACCCACTCGGCTAGACCCAAACCCACTCGGCTAGCACCAAACCCACTCGGCTGGACCCAAACCCACTCGGCTGGACCCAAACCCACTCGGCTAAGCCCAAACCCACCCGGCTAAACCCAAACCCACTCGGCTAGACCCAAACAAACTCGGCTAGACCCAAACCCACTCGGATAGACCCCAACCCACTCGGCTAGACACAAACCCACTCGGCTAGACGCAAACCCACTCGGCTACACCCAAACCCACTCGGCTAGAGTGAAACCCACTCGTCTAGACCCAAACCCACTCGTCTATACCCAAACCCACTCGGCTGAACTCAAACCCACTCGGCTAGACCCAAACCCACTCGGCTACACCCATCCCACTCCGCTATTCCCAAACCCACTCGGCTAGACCCAAACCCACTCGGCTAGACCGAAACCCACTCGGTAGACCCAAACCCACTCGGCTAAACCCAAACCCACTCCGCTAGACCCAAACCCACTCGGCTAGACGCAAACCCACTCGGCTAGACCCAAACCCACCAGGCTAGACCCAAACCCACACGGCTAGACCCAAACCCACTTGGCTAGACCCAAACCCACTCGGCTAGACCCAAACCCACTCACTAGACCCAAACCCACTCGCTAGACCCAAACCCACTCGGCTAAACCCAAACCCAGTCGGCTAGACCCAAACCCCTCTCACTAGACCCAAACCCACTCGCTAGACCCAAACCCACTCGGCTAGACCGAAACCCACTCGGCTAGACCCAAACCCACTCGGCTAGACCCAAACCCACTCGGCTAGACCCAAACCCACTCGGCTAGATCCAAACCCACTCGGCTAGACCCAAACCCACTCGGCTAGACCCAAACACACTCGGCTAGACCCAAACCCACTCGGCTGGACCCAAACCCACTCGGCAAGACCCAAACCCACTCGGCTAGACCCAAAAACCCACTCGGCTAGACCCAAACCCACTCGGCTAGACCCAAACCCACTCGGCCAGAACCAAACATAGAAACATAGAAACATAGAAAATAGGTGCAGGAGTAGGCCATTCGGCCCTTCGAGCCTGCACCGCCATTCAATGTGATCATGGCTGATCATCCAACTCAGTATCCCGTACCTGCCTTCTCTCCATACCCCCTGATCCCTTTAGCCACAAGTGCCACATCTAACGCCCTCTTAAATATAGCCAATGAACTGGCCTCAACTACCTTCAGTGGCAGAGAATTCCAGAGAATCACCACTCTCTGTGTAAAGAATGTTTTCCTCATTTCGGTCCTAAAGGAATTCCCCCTTATCCTTAGACTGTGACCCCTTGTTCTGGACTCCCCCAACATCGGGAACAATCTTCCAGCATCTAGCTTGTCCAACCCCTTAAGAATTTTGTAAGTTTCTATAAGATCCCCCCTCAATCTTCTAAATTCCAGCGAGTACAAGCCGAGTCTATCCAATCTTTCCTCATATGAAAGTCCTGACATCCGAGGAATCAGTCTGGTGAATCTTCTCTGTACCCCCTCTATGGCAAGGATGTCTTTCCTCAGATTTGGAGACCAAAACTGTACGCAGTACTCCAGGTGTGGCCTCACCAAAACCCTGTACAACTGCAGTAGAACCTCCCTGCTCCTATACTCAAATCCTTTCGCTATGAATGCTAACATACCATTTGCTTTCTTCACTGCCTGCTGCACCTGCATGCCTACTTTCAATGACTGGTGTACCATGACACCCAGGTCTCGTTGCATCTCCCCCTTACCTAATCTGCTACCATTCAGATAATAGTCTACCCTCATGTTTTTGCCACCAAAGTGGATAACCTCACATTTATCCACATTGTACTGCATCTGCCATGCATCTGCCCATTCACTCAGCCTATCCAAATCACCCTGCAGCCTCCAAGCATCCTCCTCACACCTAACTATACCCCCCAGCTTGGTATCATCTGCAAATTTGGAGATGTTGCATTGAATTCCCTCGTCCAAATCATTAATATATATTGTAAATAGCTGGGGTCCCAGCACTGAGCCTTGCGGCACCCCACTAGTCACTGCCTGCCATTCTGAAAAGGACCCGTTTACTCCTACCCTTTGCCTCCTGTCTGCTAGCCAGTTCTCTATCCACATCAATACTGAACCCCCAATACCGAGTGCTTTAAGTTTGTATGCTAATCTCTTATGCGGGACCTTGTCGAAAGCCTTCTGAAAGTCTAGATATAACACATCCACTGGTTCTCCCTTATCCACTCTACTAGTTACATCCTCGAAAAATTCTATCAGATTTGTCAGACATGATTTACCTTTCGTAAATCCATGCTGACTTTGTCCAATGATTTCACCACTTTCCAAATGCGCTGCTATCCCATCTTTAATAACTGACTCTAGCAGTTTCCCCACTACCGATGTTAGACTAACTGGTCTGTAATTCCCCGCTTTCTCTCTCCCTCCTTTTTTAAAAAGTGGGGTTACATTAGCTACCCTCCAATCCTCAGGAACTACTCCAGAATCTAAGGAATTTTGAAAAATTATCACTAATGCATCCACTATTTCTGTGGCTACCTCCTTGAGTACTCTGGGATGCAGACTATCTGGCCCTGGGGATTTATCGGCCTTCAATCCGTTCAATTTACCCAACACCACCTCCCGGCTAACCTGGATTTCACTCAGTTCCTCCATCTTATTTGTCCCCCGTTCCACTGCTATTTCCGGCAGATTATTTATGTCTTCCTTAGTGAAGACAGAACCAAAGTAGTTATTCAATTGGTCTGCCATGTCCTTGTTCCCCATGATCAAAACCCACTCGGCGAGACCCAAACCCACTCGGCTAGACCCAAACCCACTCGGCTACACCCAACCCCACTCGGCTAGACCCAAACCCACTCGGCTACACCCAAACCCACTCGGCTAGATCCAAACCCAATCGGCTTGACCCAAACCCACTCGGCTAAGCCCAAACCCACTCGGCTAGACCCAAACCCACTCGGCTACACCCAAACCCACTCGGCTAGACCCAAACCCACTCGGCTACACCCATCCCACTCCGCTAGTCCCAAACCCACTCGGCTGGACCCAAACCCACTCGGCTAGATCGAAACCCACTCGGCTAGACCCAAACCCACTCGGCTACACCCAAACCCACTCCGCTAGACCCAAACCCCCTCGGCTAGACCCAAACCCACTCGGCTAGACCCAAACCCACTCGGCTAGACCCAAACCCACTCGGCTAGACCCAAACCCACTCGGCTAGACCCAAACACATTCGGCTAGACCCACACCCACTCGGCTAGACCCCAACCCACTCGGCTAGACCCAAACCCACACGGCTAGACCCAAACCCACTCGGCGAGAAACAAACCCACTCCGCTAGACTCAAACCCAGTCGGCCAGACCCAATCCCACTCGGGTAGACCCAAACCCACTCGGCTAGACCCAAACCCACTCGGCTAGACCCAAACCCACTCGGCTAGACCCAAACCCACTCGGCTAGACCAAAACCCACACGGCTAGACCCAAACCCACTCGGCTAGACTGAAACCCACTCGGCTAGACCCAAACCCACTCGGCTACACCCAAACCCACTCGGCTAGACCCAAACCCACTAGGGTAGACCCAAACCCACTCGGCTAGACCCAAACCCACTCGGCTAGACCCAAACCCACTCGGCTACACCCATCCCACTCCGCTAGTCCCAAACCCACTCGGCTAGACCCAAACCCACTCGGCTAGATCGAAACCCACTCGGCTAGACCCAAACCCACTCGGCTACACCCAAACCCACTCCGCTAGACCCAAACCCCCTCGGCTAGACCCAAACCCACTCGGCTAGAGCCAAACCCACTCGGCTAGACCCAAACCCACTCGGCCAGACCCAAACCCACTCGGCTAGACCCAAACCCACTCGGCTAAACCCAAACCCACTCGGCTAGACCCAAACCCACTTGGCTAGACCCAAACCCACTCGGCTAGATCCAAACCCACTCGGCTAGACCCAAACCCACTCCGCTAGACCCAAACCCACTCGGCTACGCCCAAACCCACTCGGCCAGACCCAAACCCGCTCGGCGAGAAACAAACCCACTCCGCTAGACTCAAACCCACTCGGCCAGACCCAATCCCACTCGGGTAGACCCAAACCCACTCGGCTAGACCCAAACCCACTCGGCTAGACCCAAACCCACTCGGCTAGACCCAAACCCACTCGGCTAGACCAAAACCCACACGGCTAGACCCAAACCCACTCGGCTAGACTGAAACCCACTCGGCTAGACCCAAACCCACTCGGCTACACCCAAACCCACTCGGCTAGACCCAAACCCACTAGGGTAGACCCAAACCCACTCGGCTAGACCCAAACCCACTCGGCTAGACCTAAACCCACTCGGCTACACCCATCCCACTCCGCTAGTCCCAAACCCACTCGGCTAGACCCAAACCCACTCGGCTAGATCGAAACCCACTCGGCTAGACCCAAACCCACTCGGCTACACCCAAACCCACTCCGCTAGACCCAAACCCCCTCGGCTAGACCCAAACCCACTCGGCTAGAGCCAAACCCACTCGGCTAGACCCAAACCCACTCGGCCAGACCCAAACCCACTCGGCTAGACCCAAACCCACTCGGCTACACCCAAACCCACTCGGCCAGGCCCAAACCCGCTCGGCGAGACCCAAACCCACTTGGCTAGACCCAAACCCACTCGGCTAGACCCAAACCCCCTCTGCTAGACCCAAACCCACTCCGCTAGATCCAAACCCACTCCGCTAGACCGAAACCCACTCCGCTAGACCCAAACCCACTCAGCTACACCCAAACCCACTCGGCTAAGCCCTAACCCACCCGGCTAGACCCAAACCCACTCGGCTAGACCCCAACTCACTCGGCTAGACCCAAACCCACACGGCTAGACCCAAACCCACTCGGCGAGACACAAACCCACTCCGCTAGACTCAAACCCACTCGGCTAGACCCAATCCCACTCGGCTAGACCCAAACCCACTCAGCTAGACCCAAACCCACTCAGCTGGACCCAAACCCACTCGGCAAGACCCAAACCCACTCGGCTAGACCCAAAAACCCACTCGGCTAGACCCAAACCCAATCCGCTAGACCCAAACCCACTCCGCTAGACCCAAACCCACTCGGCTACACCCAAACCCACTCGGCCAGACCCAAACCCGCTCGGCGAGACCCAAACCCACTCGGCTAGACCCAAACCCACTCGGCTAGACCCAAACCCACTCGGCTGGACCCAAACCCACTCGGCAAGACCCAAACCCACTCGGCTAGACCCAAACCCACTCGGCTAGACCCCAACTCACTCAGCTAGACCCAAACCCACACGGCTAGACCCAAACCCACTCCGCTAGATGCAAACCCACTCCGCTAGACCGAAACCCACTCCGCTAGACCCAAACCCACTCAGCTACACCCAAACCCACTCGGCTAAGCCCAAACCCACCCAGCTAGACGCAAATCCACTCGGCTAGACCCCAACTCACTCGGCTAGACCCAAACCCACACGGCTAGACCCAAACCCACTCGGCGAGACACAAACCCACTCCGCTAGACTCAAACCCACTCGGCTAGACCCAATCCCACTCGGCTAGACCCAAACCCACTCGGCTAGACCCAAACCCACTCGGCTA
Organism: Raja brachyura; assembly: GCA_963514005.1. The sequence continues at coordinate 436,935 of OY740794.1, read as the reverse complement.
GACCCAAACCCACTCGGCTAGACCAAAACCCACTCGGCTAGACCCAAACCCACTCGGCTAGACTGAAACCCACTCGGCTAGACCCAAACCCACTCGGCTACACCCAAACCCACTCGGCTAGACCCAAACCCATTAGGGTAGACCCAAACCCACTCGGCTAGACCCAAACCCACTCGGCTAGACCCAAACCCACTCGGCTACACCCATCCCACTCCGCTAGTCCCAAACCCACTCGGCTGGACCCAAACCCACTCGGCTAGATCGAAACCCACTCGGCTAGACCCACACCCACTCGGCTACACCCAAACCCACTCCGCTAGACGCAAACCCCCTCAGCTAGACCCAAACCCACTCGGCTAGACCCAAACCCACTCGGCTAGACCCAAACCCACTCGGCTAGACCCAAACCCACTCGGCTAGACCCAAACCCACTCGGCTAAACCCAAACCCACTCGGCTAGACCCAAACCCACTTGGCTAGACCCAAACCCACTGGGCTAGATCCAAACCCACTCGGCTAGACCCAAACCCACTCGGCTAGACCCAAACCCACTCGGCTAGACCCAAACCCACTCGGCTGGACCCAAACCCACTCGGCAAGACCCAAACCCACTCGGCTAGAACCAAAAACCCACTCGGCTAGACCCAAACCCAATCCGCTAGACCCAAACCCACTCCGCTAGACCCAAACCCACTCGGCTACACCCAAACCCACTCGGCCAGACCCAAACCCGCTCGGCGAGACCCAAACCCGCTCGGCTAGACCCAAACCCACTCGGCTAGACCCAAACCCCCTCTGCTAGACCCAAACCCACTCCGCTAGATCCAAACCCACTCCGCTAGACCGAAACCCACTCCGCTAGACCCAAACCCACTCAGCTACACCCAAACCCACTCGGCTAAGCCCAAACCCACCCGGCTAGACCCAAACCCACTCGGCTAGACCCCAACTCACTCGGCTAGACCCAAACCCACACGGCTAGACCCAAACCCACTCGGCGAGACACAAACCCACTCCGCTAGACTCAAACCCACTCGGCTAGACCCAATCCCACTCGGCTAGACCCAAACCCACTCGGCTAGACCCAAACCCACTCGGCTAAACCCAAACCCACTCGGCTAGACCCAAACCCACTCGGCCAGACCCAAACCCACTCGGCGAGACCCAAACCCACTCGGCTAGACCCAAACCCACTCGGCTAGACCCAAACCCACTCGGCTAGACCCAAACCCACTCGGCTAGACCCAAACCCACTCCGCTAGACTCAAACCCCCTCGGCTAGACCCAAACCCACTCCGCTAGATCCAAACCCACTCCGCTAGACCGAAACCCACTCCGCTAGACCCAAACCCACTCAGCTACACCCAAACCCACTCGGCTAAGCCCAAACCCACCCGGCTAGACCCAAACCCACTCGGCTAGACCCCAACTCACTCGGCTAGACCCAAACCCACACGGCTAGACCCAAACCCACTCGGCGAGACACAAACCAACTCCGCAGACTCAAACCCACTCGGCTAGACCCAATCCCACTCGGCTAGACCCAGACCCACTCGGCGAGACCCAAACCCGCTCGGCGAGACCCAAACCCGCTCGGCTAGACCCAAACCCACTCGGCTAGACCCAAACCCCCTCTGCTAGACCCAAACCCACTCCGCTAGATCCAAACCCACTCCGCTAGACCGAAACCCACTCCGCTAGACCCAAACCCACTCAGCTACACCCAAACCCACTCGGCTAAGCCCAAACCCACCCGGCTAGACCCAAACCCACTCGGCTAGACCCCAACTCACTCGGCTAGACCCAAACCCACACGGCTAGACCCAAACCCACTCGGCGAGACACAAACCCACTCCGCTAGACTCAAACCCACTCGGCTAGACCCAATCCCACTCGGCTAGACCCAAACCCACTCGGCTAGACACAAACCCACTCGGCTAAACCCAAACCCACTCGGCTAGACCCAAACCCACTCGGCCAGACCCAAACCCACTCGGCGAGACCCAAACCCACTCGGCTAGACCCAAACCCACTCGGCTAGACCCAAACCCACTCGGCTAGACCCAAACCCACTCGGCTAGACCCAAACCCACTCCGCTAGACTCAAACCCCCTCGGCTAGACCCAAACCCACTCCGCTAGATCCAAACCCACTCCGCTAGACCGAAACCCACTCCGCTAGACCCAAACCCACTCAGCTACACCCAAACCCACTCGGCTAAGCCCAAACCCACCCGGCTAGACCCAAACCCACTCGGCTAGACCCCAACTCACTCGGCTAGACCCAAACCCACACGGCTAGACCCAAACCCACTCGGCGAGACACAAACCAACTCCGCAGACTCAAACCCACTCGGCTAGACCCAATCCCACTCGGCTAGACCCAAACCCACTCGGCGAGACCCAAACCCACTCGTCTAGACCCAAACCCACTCAGCTAGACCCAAACCTACTCGGCTAGACCCAAACCCACTTGGCTAGACTCAAACCCACTCGGCTAGACCCAAACCCACTCTGCTAGACCCAAACCCACTCGGCTAGACCCAAACCCACTCGGCTAGACCCAAACCCACTCGGCTAGACCCATACCCACTCGGCTAGACCCAAACCCTCACGGCTAGACCAAAACCCACTCCGCTAGACCCAAACCCACTCCGCTAGACCCAAACCCACTCTGCTAGAACCAAACCCACTCCGTTAGACCCAAACCCAGTCCGCTAGACCCAAACCCACTCGGCTAGACCCAAACCCACTCGGCTAGCACCAAACCCACTCGGCTGGACCCAAACCCACTCGGCTGGACCCAAACCCACTCGGCTAAGCCCAAACCCACCCGGCTAAACCCAAACCCACTCGGCTAGACCCAAACAAACTCGGCTAGACCCAAACCCACTCGGATAGACCCCAACCCACTCGGCTAGACACAAACCCACTCGGCTAGACGCAAACCCACTCGGCTACACCCAAACCCACTCGGCTAGAGTGAAACCCACTCGTCTAGACCCAAACCCACTCGTCTATACCCAAACCCACTCGGCTGAACTCAAACCCACTCGGCTAGACCCAAACCCACTCGGCTACACCCATCCCACTCCGCTATTCCCAAACCCACTCGGCTAGACCCAAACCCACTCGGCTAGACCGAAACCCACTCGGTAGACCCAAACCCACTCGGCTAAACCCAAACCCACTCCGCTAGACCCAAACCCACTCGGCTAGACGCAAACCCACTCGGCTAGACCCAAACCCACCAGGCTAGACCCAAACCCACACGGCTAGACCCAAACCCACTTGGCTAGACCCAAACCCACTCGGCTAGACCCAAACCCACTCACTAGACCCAAACCCACTCGCTAGACCCAAACCCACTCGGCTAAACCCAAACCCAGTCGGCTAGACCCAAACCCCTCTCACTAGACCCAAACCCACTCGCTAGACCCAAACCCACTCGGCTAGACCGAAACCCACTCGGCTAGACCCAAACCCACTCGGCTAGACCCAAACCCACTCGGCTAGACCCAAACCCACTCGGCTAGATCCAAACCCACTCGGCTAGACCCAAACCCACTCGGCTAGACCCAAACACACTCGGCTAGACCCAAACCCACTCGGCTGGACCCAAACCCACTCGGCAAGACCCAAACCCACTCGGCTAGACCCAAAAACCCACTCGGCTAGACCCAAACCCACTCGGCTAGACCCAAACCCACTCGGCCAGAACCAAACATAGAAACATAGAAACATAGAAAATAGGTGCAGGAGTAGGCCATTCGGCCCTTCGAGCCTGCACCGCCATTCAATGTGATCATGGCTGATCATCCAACTCAGTATCCCGTACCTGCCTTCTCTCCATACCCCCTGATCCCTTTAGCCACAAGTGCCACATCTAACGCCCTCTTAAATATAGCCAATGAACTGGCCTCAACTACCTTCAGTGGCAGAGAATTCCAGAGAATCACCACTCTCTGTGTAAAGAATGTTTTCCTCATTTCGGTCCTAAAGGAATTCCCCCTTATCCTTAGACTGTGACCCCTTGTTCTGGACTCCCCCAACATCGGGAACAATCTTCCAGCATCTAGCTTGTCCAACCCCTTAAGAATTTTGTAAGTTTCTATAAGATCCCCCCTCAATCTTCTAAATTCCAGCGAGTACAAGCCGAGTCTATCCAATCTTTCCTCATATGAAAGTCCTGACATCCGAGGAATCAGTCTGGTGAATCTTCTCTGTACCCCCTCTATGGCAAGGATGTCTTTCCTCAGATTTGGAGACCAAAACTGTACGCAGTACTCCAGGTGTGGCCTCACCAAAACCCTGTACAACTGCAGTAGAACCTCCCTGCTCCTATACTCAAATCCTTTCGCTATGAATGCTAACATACCATTTGCTTTCTTCACTGCCTGCTGCACCTGCATGCCTACTTTCAATGACTGGTGTACCATGACACCCAGGTCTCGTTGCATCTCCCCCTTACCTAATCTGCTACCATTCAGATAATAGTCTACCCTCATGTTTTTGCCACCAAAGTGGATAACCTCACATTTATCCACATTGTACTGCATCTGCCATGCATCTGCCCATTCACTCAGCCTATCCAAATCACCCTGCAGCCTCCAAGCATCCTCCTCACACCTAACTATACCCCCCAGCTTGGTATCATCTGCAAATTTGGAGATGTTGCATTGAATTCCCTCGTCCAAATCATTAATATATATTGTAAATAGCTGGGGTCCCAGCACTGAGCCTTGCGGCACCCCACTAGTCACTGCCTGCCATTCTGAAAAGGACCCGTTTACTCCTACCCTTTGCCTCCTGTCTGCTAGCCAGTTCTCTATCCACATCAATACTGAACCCCCAATACCGAGTGCTTTAAGTTTGTATGCTAATCTCTTATGCGGGACCTTGTCGAAAGCCTTCTGAAAGTCTAGATATAACACATCCACTGGTTCTCCCTTATCCACTCTACTAGTTACATCCTCGAAAAATTCTATCAGATTTGTCAGACATGATTTACCTTTCGTAAATCCATGCTGACTTTGTCCAATGATTTCACCACTTTCCAAATGCGCTGCTATCCCATCTTTAATAACTGACTCTAGCAGTTTCCCCACTACCGATGTTAGACTAACTGGTCTGTAATTCCCCGCTTTCTCTCTCCCTCCTTTTTTAAAAAGTGGGGTTACATTAGCTACCCTCCAATCCTCAGGAACTACTCCAGAATCTAAGGAATTTTGAAAAATTATCACTAATGCATCCACTATTTCTGTGGCTACCTCCTTGAGTACTCTGGGATGCAGACTATCTGGCCCTGGGGATTTATCGGCCTTCAATCCGTTCAATTTACCCAACACCACCTCCCGGCTAACCTGGATTTCACTCAGTTCCTCCATCTTATTTGTCCCCCGTTCCACTGCTATTTCCGGCAGATTATTTATGTCTTCCTTAGTGAAGACAGAACCAAAGTAGTTATTCAATTGGTCTGCCATGTCCTTGTTCCCCATGATCAAAACCCACTCGGCGAGACCCAAACCCACTCGGCTAGACCCAAACCCACTCGGCTACACCCAACCCCACTCGGCTAGACCCAAACCCACTCGGCTACACCCAAACCCACTCGGCTAGATCCAAACCCAATCGGCTTGACCCAAACCCACTCGGCTAAGCCCAAACCCACTCGGCTAGACCCAAACCCACTCGGCTACACCCAAACCCACTCGGCTAGACCCAAACCCACTCGGCTACACCCATCCCACTCCGCTAGTCCCAAACCCACTCGGCTGGACCCAAACCCACTCGGCTAGATCGAAACCCACTCGGCTAGACCCAAACCCACTCGGCTACACCCAAACCCACTCCGCTAGACCCAAACCCCCTCGGCTAGACCCAAACCCACTCGGCTAGACCCAAACCCACTCGGCTAGACCCAAACCCACTCGGCTAGACCCAAACCCACTCGGCTAGACCCAAACACATTCGGCTAGACCCACACCCACTCGGCTAGACCCCAACCCACTCGGCTAGACCCAAACCCACACGGCTAGACCCAAACCCACTCGGCGAGAAACAAACCCACTCCGCTAGACTCAAACCCAGTCGGCCAGACCCAATCCCACTCGGGTAGACCCAAACCCACTCGGCTAGACCCAAACCCACTCGGCTAGACCCAAACCCACTCGGCTAGACCCAAACCCACTCGGCTAGACCAAAACCCACACGGCTAGACCCAAACCCACTCGGCTAGACTGAAACCCACTCGGCTAGACCCAAACCCACTCGGCTACACCCAAACCCACTCGGCTAGACCCAAACCCACTAGGGTAGACCCAAACCCACTCGGCTAGACCCAAACCCACTCGGCTAGACCCAAACCCACTCGGCTACACCCATCCCACTCCGCTAGTCCCAAACCCACTCGGCTAGACCCAAACCCACTCGGCTAGATCGAAACCCACTCGGCTAGACCCAAACCCACTCGGCTACACCCAAACCCACTCCGCTAGACCCAAACCCCCTCGGCTAGACCCAAACCCACTCGGCTAGAGCCAAACCCACTCGGCTAGACCCAAACCCACTCGGCCAGACCCAAACCCACTCGGCTAGACCCAAACCCACTCGGCTAAACCCAAACCCACTCGGCTAGACCCAAACCCACTTGGCTAGACCCAAACCCACTCGGCTAGATCCAAACCCACTCGGCTAGACCCAAACCCACTCCGCTAGACCCAAACCCACTCGGCTACGCCCAAACCCACTCGGCCAGACCCAAACCCGCTCGGCGAGAAACAAACCCACTCCGCTAGACTCAAACCCACTCGGCCAGACCCAATCCCACTCGGGTAGACCCAAACCCACTCGGCTAGACCCAAACCCACTCGGCTAGACCCAAACCCACTCGGCTAGACCCAAACCCACTCGGCTAGAGCAAAACCCACACGGCTAGACCCAAACCCACTCGGCTAGACTGAAACCCACTCGGCTAGACCCAAACCCACTCGGCTACACCCAAACCCACTCGGCTAGACCCAAACCCACTAGGGTAGACCCAAACCCACTCGGCTAGACCCAAACCCACTCGGCTAGACCTAAACCCACTCGGCTACACCCATCCCACTCCGCTAGTCCCAAACCCACTCGGCTAGACCCAAACCCACTCGGCTAGATCGAAACCCACTCGGCTAGACCCAAACCCACTCGGCTACACCCAAACCCACTCCGCTAGACCCAAACCCCCTCGGCTAGACCCAAACCCACTCGGCTAGAGCCAAACCCACTCGGCTAGACCCAAACCCACTCGGCCAGACCCAAACCCACTCGGCTAGACCCAAACCCACTCGGCTACACCCAAACCCACTCGGCCAGACCCAAACCCGCTCGGCGAGACCCAAACCCACTTGGCTAGACCCAAACCCACTCGGCTAGACCCAAACCCCCTCTGCTAGACCCAAACCCACTCCGCTAGATCCAAACCCACTCCGCTAGACCGAAACCCACTCCGCTAGACCCAAACCCACTCAGCTACACCCAAACCCACTCGGCTAAGCCCTAACCCACCCGGCTAGACCCAAACCCACTCGGCTAGACCCCAACTCACTCGGCTAGACCCAAACCCACACGGCTAGACCCAAACCCACTCGGCGAGACACAAACCCACTCCGCTAGACTCAAACCCACTCGGCTAGACCCAATCCCACTCGGCTAGACCCAAACCCACTCAGCTAGACCCAAACCCACTCAGCTGGACCCAAACCCACTCGGCAAGACCCAAACCCACTCGGCTAGACCCAAAAACCCACTCGGCTAGACCCAAACCCAATCCGCTAGACCCAAACCCACTCCGCTAGACCCAAACCCACTCGGCTACACCCAAACCCACTCGGCCAGACCCAAACCCGCTCGGCGAGACCCAAACCCACTCGGCTAGACCCAAACCCACTCGGCTAGACCCAAATCCCCTCTGCTAGACCCAAACCCACTCCGCTAGATCCAAACCCACTCCGCTAGACCGAAACCCACTCCGCTAGACCCAAACCCAGTCAGCTACACCCAAACCCACTCGGCTAAGCACTAACCCACCCGGCTAGACCCAAACCCACTCGGCTAGACCCCAACTCACTCGGCTAGACCCAAACCCACACGGCTAGACCGAAACCCACTCGGCGAGACACAAATCCACTCCGCTAGACTCAAACCCACTCGGCTAGACCCAATCCCACTCGGCTAGACCCAAACCCACTCGGCTAGACCCAAACCCACTCGGCTAAACCCAAACCCACTCGGCTAGACCCAAACCCACTCGGCCAGACCCAAACCCACTCGGCGAGACCCAAACCCACTCGGCTAGACACAAACCCACTCGGCTAGACCCAAACCCACTCGGCTAGACCCAAACCCACTCGGCTAGACCCAAACCCACTCGGCTAGACTCAAACCCCCTCGGCTAGAACCAAACCCACTCCGCTAGATCCAAACCCACTCCGCTAGACCGAAACCCACTCCGCTAGACCCAAACCCACTCAGCTACACCCAAACCCACTCGGCTAAGCCCAAACCCACCCGACTAGACCCAAACCCACTCGGCTGGACCCCAACTCACTCGGCTAGACCCAAACCCACACGGCTAGACCCAAACCCACTCGGCGAGACACAAACCCACTCCGCTAGACTCAAACCCATTCGGCTAGACCCAATCCCACTCGGCTAGACCCAAACCCACTCGGCTAGACCCAAACCCACTCGTCTAGACCCAAACCCACTCAGCTAGACCCAAACCTACTCGGCTAGACACAAACCCACTGGGCTAGACCCAAACCCACTCGGCTAGACCCAAACCCACTCCGCTAGACCCAAACCCACTCGGCTAGACCCAAACCCACTCGGCTAGACCCAAACCCACTCGGCTAGACCCAAACCCACTCGGCTAGACCCAAACCCTCACGGCTAGACCAAAACCCACTCCGCTAGACCCAAACCCACTCCGCTAGACCCAAACCCACTCTGCTAGACCCAAACCCACTCCGCTAGACCCCAACCCAGTCCGCTAGATCCAAACCCACTCGGCTAGACCCAAACCCACTCGGCTAGAACCAAACCCACTCGGCTGGACCCAAACCCACTCGGCTGGACCCAAACCCACTCGGCTAAGCCCAAACCCACCCGGCTAGACCCAAACCCACTCGGCTAGACCCAAACCAACTCGGCTAGACCCAAACCCACTCGGATAGACCCCAACCCACTCGGCTAGACACAAACCCACTCGGCTAGACCCAAACCCACTCGGCTACACCCAAACCCACTCGGCTAGAAGCAAACCCACTCGCTAGACCCAAACCCACTCGGCTAAACCCAAACCCAGTCGGCTAGACCCAAACCCCCTCACTAGACCCAAACCCACTCGCTAGACCCAAACCCACTCGGCTAGACCCAAACCCACTCGGCTAGATCCAAACCCACTCCGCTAGACCGAAACCCACTCCGCTAGACCCAAACCCAGTCAGCTACACCCAAACCCACTCGGCTAAGCCCTAACCCACCCGGCTAGACCCAAACCCACTCGGCTAGACCCCAACTCACTCGGCTAGACCCAAACCCACACGGCTAGACCGAAACCCACTCGGCGAGACACAAATCCACTCCGCTAGACTCAAACCCACTCGGCTAGACCCAATCCCACTCGGCTAGACCCAAACCCACTCGGCTAGACCCAAACCCACTCGGCTAAACCCAAACCCACTCGGCTAGACTCAAACCCCCTCGGCTAGAACCAAACCCACTCCGCTAGATCCAAACCCACTCCGCTAGACCGAAACCCACTCCGCTAGACCCAAACCCACTCAGCTACACCCAAACCCACTCGGCTAAGCCCAAACCCACCCGGCTAGACCCAAACCCACTCGGCTGGACCCCAACTCACTCGGCTAGACCCAAACCCACACGGCTAGACCCAAACCCACTCGGCGAGACACAAACCCACTCCGCTAGACTCAAACCCATTCGGCTAGACCCAATCCCACTCGGCTAGACCCAAACCCACTCGGCTAGACCCAAACCCACTCGTCTAGACCCAAACCCACTCAGCTAGACCCAAACCTACTCGGCTAGACACAAACCCACTGGGCTAGACCCAAACCCACTCGGCTAGACCCAAACCCACTCCGCTAGACCCAAACCCACTCGGCTAGACCCAAACACACTCGGCTAGACCCAAACCCACTCGGCTAGACCCAAACCCACTCGGCTAGACCCAAACCCTCACGGCTAGACCAAAACCCACTCCGCTAGACCCAAACCCACTCCGCTAGACCCAAACCCACTCTGCTAGACCCAAACCCACTCCGCTAGACCCCAACCCAGTCCGCTAGATCCAAACCCACTCGGCTAGACCCAAACCCACTCGGCTAGAACCAAACCCACTCGGCTGGACCCAAACCCACTCGGCTGGACCCAAACCAACTCGGCTAGACCCAAACCCGCTCGGATAGACCCCAACCCACTCGGCTAGACACAAACCCACTCGGCTAGACCCAAACCCACTCGGCTACACCCAAACCCACTCGGCTAGAGTGAAACCCACTCGTCTAGACCCAAACCCACTCGGCCAGACCCAAACCCACTCGGCTAAACCCAAACCCACTCCGCTAGACCCAAACCCACTCGGCTAGAAGCAAACCCACTCGGCTAGACCCAAACCCACTAGGCTAGACCCAAACCCACACGGCTAGACCCAAACCCACTCGGCTAGACCCAAACCAACTCGGCTAGACCCAAACCCACTCGGATAGACCCCAACCCACTCGGCTAGACACAAACCCACTCGGCTAGACCCAAACCCACTCGGCTACACCCAAACCCACTCGGCTAGAGTGAAACCCACTCGTCTAGACCCAAACCCACTCGGCCAGACCCAAACCCACTCGGCTAAACCCAAACCCACTCCGCTAGACCCAAACCCACTCGGCTAGAAGCAAACCCACTCGCTAGACCCAAACCCACTCGGCTAAACCCAAACCCAGTCGGCTAGACCCAAACCCCCTCACTAGACCCAAACCCACTCGCTAGACCCAAACCCACTCGGCTAGACCCAAACCCACTCGGCTAGATCCAAACCCACTCCGCTAGACCGAAACCCACTCCGCTAGACCCAAACCCACTCAGCTACACCCAAACCCACTCGGCTAAGCCCAAACCCACCCGGCTAGACCCAAACCCACTCGGCTAGACCCCAACTCACTCGGCTAGACCCAAACCCACACGGCTAGACCCAAACCCACTCGGCGAGACACAAACCAACTCCGCAGACTCAAACCCACTCGGCTTGACCCAATCCCACTCGGCTAGACCCAGACCCACTCGGCGAGACCCAAACCCGCTCGGCGAGACCCAAACCCGCTCGGCTAGACCCAAACCCACTCGGCTAGACCCAAACCCCCTCTGCTAGACCCAAACCCACTCCGCTAGATCCAAACCCACTCCGCTAGACCGAAACCCACTCCGCTAGACCCAAACCCACTCAGCTACACCCAAACCCACTCGGCTAAGCCCAAACCCACCCGGCTAGACCCAAACCCACTCGGCTAGACCCCAACTCACTCGGCTAGACCCCAACCCACACGGCTAGACCCAAACCCACTCGGCGAGACACAAACCCACTCCGCTAGACTCAAACCCACACGGCTAGACCCAATCCCACTCGGCTAGACCCAAACCCACTCGGCTAGACCCAAACCCACTCGGCTAAACCCAAACCCACTCGGCTAGACCCAAACCCACTCGGCCAGACCCAAACCCACTCGGCGAGACCCAAACCCACTCGGCTAGACCCAAACCCACTCGGCTAGACCCAAACCCACTCGGCTAGACCCAAACCCACTCGGCTAGACCCAAACCCACTCCGCTAGACTCAAACCCCCTCGGCTAGACACAAACCCACTCCGCTAGATCCAAACCCACTCCGCTAGACCGAAACCCACTCCGCTAGACCCAAACCCACTCAGCTACACCCAAACCCACTCGGCTAAGCCCAAACCCACCCGGCTAGACCCAAACCCACTCGGCTAGACCCCAACTCACTCGGCTAGACCCAAACCCACACGGCTAGACCCAAACCCACTCGGCGAGACACAAACCAACTCCGCAGACTCAAACCCACTCGGCTAGACCCAATCCCACTCGGCTAGACCCAAACCCACTCGGCGAGACCCAAACCCACTCGTCTAGACCCAAACCCACTCAGCTAGACCCAAACCTACTCGGCTAGACCCAAACCCACTTGGCTAGACTCAAACCCACTCGGCTAGACCCAAACCCACTCCGCTAGACCCAAACCCACTCGGCTAGACCCAAACCCACTCGGCTAGACCCAAACCCACTCGGCTAGACCCATACCCACTCGGCTAGACCCAAACCCTCACGGCTAGACCAAAACCCACTCCGCTAGACCCAAACCCACTCCGCTAGACCCAAACCCACTCTGCTAGACCCAAACCCACTCCGCTAGACCCAAACCCAGTCCGCTAGACCCAAACCCACTCGGCTAGACCCAAACCCACTCGGCTAGCACCAAACCCACTCGGCTGGACCCAAACCCACTCGGCTGGACCCAAACCCACTCGGCTAAGCCCAAACCCACCCGGCTAAACCCAAACCCACTCGGCTAGACCCAAACAAACTCGGCTAGACCCAAACCCACTCGGATAGACCCCAACCCACTCGGCTAGACACAAACCCACTCGGCTAGACGCAAACCCACTCGGCTACACCCGAACCCACTCGGCTAGAGTGAAACCCACTCGTCTAGACCCAAACCCACTCGTCTATACCCAAACCCACTCGGCTGAACTCAAACCCACTCGGCTAGACCCAAACCCACTCGGCTACACCCATCCCACTCCGCTATTCCCAAACCCACTCGGCTAGACCCAAACCCACTCGGCTAGACCGAAACCCACTCGGTAGACCCAAACCCACTCGGCTAAACCCAAACCCACTCCGCTAGACCCAAACCCACTCGGCTAGACGCAAACCCACTCGGCTAGACCCAAACCCACCAGGCTAGACCCAAACCCACACGGCTAGACCCAAACCCACTTGGCTAGACCCAAACCCACTCGGCTAGACCCAAACCCACTCACTAGACCCAAACCCACTCGCTAGACCCAAACCCACTCGGCTAAACCCAAACCCAGTCGGCTAGACCCAAACCCCTCTCACTAGACCCAAACCCACTCGCTAGACCCAAACCCACTCGGCTAGACCGAAACCCACTCGGCTAGACCCAAACCCACTCGGCTAGACCCAAACCCACTCGGCTAGACCCAAACCCACTCGGCTAGATCCAAACCCACTCGGCTAGACCCAAACCCACTCGGCTAGACCCAAACACACTCGGCTAGACCCAAACCCACTCGGCTGGACCCAAACCCACTCGGCAAGACCCAAACCCACTCGGCTAGACCCAAAAACCCACTCGGCTAGACCCAAACCCACTCGGCTAGACCCAAACCCACTCGGCCAGAACCAAACCCACTCGGCGAGACCCAAACCCACTCGGCTAGACCCAAACCCACTCGGCTACACCCAACCCCACTCGGCTAGACCCAAACCGACTCGGCTACACCCAAACCCACTCGGCTAGACCCAAACCCAATCGGCTTGACCCAAACCCACTCGGCTAAGCCCAAACCCACTCGGCTAGACCCAAACCCACTCGGCTACACCCAAACCCACTCGGCTAGACCCAAACCCACTCGGCTACACCCATCCCACTCCGCTAGTCCCAAACCCACTCGGCTGGACCCAAACCCACTCGGCTAGATCGAAACCCACTCGACTAGACCCAAACCCACTCGGCTACACCCAAACCCACTCCGCTAGACCCAAACCCCCTCGGCTAGACCCAAACCCACTCGGCTAGACCCAAACCCACTCGGCTAGACCCAAACCCACTCGGCTAGACCCAAACCCACTCGGCTAGACCCAAACACATTCGGCTGGACCCACACCCACTCGGCTAGACCCCAACCCACTCGGCTAGACCCAAACCCACACGGCTAGACCCAAACCCACTCGGCGAGAAACAAACCCACTCCGCTAGACTCAAACCCAGTCGGCCAGACCCAATCCCACTCGGGTAGACCCAAACCCACTCGGCTAGACCCAAACCCACTCTTCTAGACCCAAACCCACTCGGCTAGACCCAAACCCACTCGGCTAGACCAAAACCCACACGGCTAGACCCAAACCCACTCGGCTAGACTGAAACCCACTCGGCTAGACCCAAACCCACTCGGCTACACCCAAACCCACTCGGCTAGACCCAAACCCACTAGGGTAGACCCAAACCCACTCGGCTAGACCCAAACCCACTCGGCTAGACCCAAACCCACTCGGCTACACCCATCCCACTCCGCTAGTCCCAAACCCACTCGGCTAGACCCAAACCCACTCGGCTAGATCGAAACCCACTCGGCTAGACCCAAACCCACTCGGCTACACCCAAACCCACTCCGCTAGACCCAAACCCCCTCGGCTAGACCCAAACCCAGTCGGCTAGAGCCAAACCCACTCGGCTAGACCCAAACCCACTCGGCCAGACCCAAACCCACTCGGCTAGACCCAAACCCACTCGGCTAGATCCAAACCCACTCGGCTAGACCCAAACCCACTCGGCTAGACCCAAACACACTCGGCTAGACCCAAACCCACTCGGCTGGACCCAAACCCACTCGGCAAGACCCAAACCCACTCGGCTAGACCCAAAAACCCACTCGGCTAGACCCAAACCCACTCGGCTAGACCCAAACCCACTCGGCCAGAACCAAACCCACTCGGCGAGACCCAAACCCACTCGGCTAGACCCAAACCCACTCGGCTACACCCAACCCCACTCGGCTAGACCCAAACCCACTCGGCTACACCCAAACCCACTCGGCTAGACCCAAACCCAATCGGCTTGACCCAAACCCACTCGGCTAAGCCCAAACCCACTCGGCTAGACCCAAACCCACTCGGCTACACCCAAACCCACTCGGCTAGACCCAAACCCACTCGGCTACACCCATCCCACTCCGCTAGTCCCAAACCCACTCGGCTGGACCCAAACCCACTCGGCTAGATCGAAACCCACTCGACTAGACCCAAACCCACTCGGCTACACCCAAACCCACTCCGCTAGACCCAAACCCCCTCGGCTAGACCCAAACCCACTCGGCCAGACCCAAACCCACTCGGCTAGACCCAAACCCACTCGGCTAGATCCAAACCCACTCGGCTAGACCCAAACCCACTCGGCTAGACCCAAACACACTCGGCTAGACCCAAACCCACTCGGCTGGACCCAAACCCACTCGGCAAGACCCAAACCCACTCGGCTAGACCCAAAAACCCACTCGGCTAGACCCAAACCCACTCGGCTAGACCCAAACCCACTCGGCCAGAACCAAACCCACTCGGCGAGACCCAAACCCACTCGGCTAGACCCAAACCCACTCGGCTACACCCAACCCCACTCGGCTAGACCCAAACCCACTCGGCTACACCCAAACCCACTCGGCTAGACCCAAACCCAATCGGCTTGACCCAAACCCACTCGGCTAAGCCCAAACCCACTCGGCTAGACCCAAACCCACTCGGCTACACCCAAACCCACTCGGCTAGACCCAAACCCACTCGGCTACACCCATCCCACTCCGCTAGTCCCAAACCCACTCGGCTGGACCCAAACCCACTCGGCTAGATCGAAACCCACTCGACTAGACCCAAACCCACTCGGCTACACCCAAACCCACTCCGCTAGACCCAAACCCCCTCGGCTAGACCCAAACCCACTCGGCTAGACCCAAACCCACTCGGCTAGACCCAAACCCACTCGGCTAGACCCAAACCCACTCGGCTAGACCCAAACACATTCGGCTGGACCCACACCCACTCGGCTAGACCCCAACCCACTCGGCTAGACCCAAACCCACACGGCTAGACCCAAACCCACTCGGCGAGAAACAAACCCACTCCGCTAGACTCAAACCCAGTCGGCCAGACCCAATCCCACTCGGGTAGACCCAAACCCACTCGGCTAGACCCAAACCCACTCGGCTAGACCCAAACCCACTCGGCTAGACCCAAACCCACTCGGCTACACCAAAACCCACACGGCTAGACCCAAACCCACTCGGCTAGACTGAAACCCACTCGGCTAGACCCAAACCCACTCGGCTACACCCAAACCCACTCGGCTAGACCCAAACCCACTAGGGTAGACCCAAACCCACTCGGCTAGACCCAAACCCACTCGGCTAGACCCAAACCCACTCGGCTACACCCATCCCACTCCGCTAGTCCCAAACCCACTCGGCTAGACCCAAACCCACTCGACTAGATCGAAACCCACTCGGCTAGACCCAAACCCACTCGGCTACACCCAAACCCACTCCGCTAGACCCAAACCCCCTCGGCTAGACCCAAACCCACTCGGCTAGAGCCAAACCCACTCGGCTAGACCCTAACCCACTCGGCCAGACCCAAACCCACTCGGCTAGACCCAAACCCACTCGGCTAAACCCAAACCCACTCGGCTAGACCCAAACCCACTTGGCTAGACCCAAACCCACTCGGCTAGATCCAAACCCACTCGGCTAGACCCAAACCCACTCCGCTAGACCCAAACCCACTCGGCTACGCCCAAACCCACTCGGCCAGACCCAAACCCGCTCGGCGAGAAACAAACCCACTCCGCTAGACTCAAACCCACTCGGCCAGACCCAATCCCACTCGGGTAGACCCAAACCCACTCGGCTAGACCCAAACCCACTCGGCTAGACCCAAACCCACTCGGCTAGACCCAAACCCACTCGGCTAGACCAAAACCCACACGGCTAGACCCAAACCCACTCGGCTAGACTGAAACCCACTCGGCTAGACCCAAACCCACTCGGCTACACCCAAACCCACTCGGCTAGACCCAAACCCACTAGGGTAGACCCAAACCCACTCGGCTAGACCCAAACCCACTCGGCTAGACCCAAACCCACTCGGCTACACCCATCCCACTCCGCTAGTCCCAAACCCACTCGGCTAGACCCAAACCCACTCGGCTAGATCGAAACCCACTCGGCTAGACCCAAACCCACTCGGCTACACCCAAACCCACTCCGCTAGACCCAAACCCCCTCGGCTAGACCCAAACCCACTCGGCTAGAGCCAAACCCACTCGGCTAGACCCAAACCCACTCGGCCAGACCCAAACCCACTCGGCTAGACCCAAACCCACTCGGCTAAACCCAAACCCACTCGGCTAGACCCAAACCCACTTGGCTAGACCCAAACCCACTCGGCTAGATCCAAACCCCCTCGGCTAGACCCAAACCCACTCCGCTAGACCCAAACCCACTCGGCTACACCCAAACCCACTCGGCCAGACCCAAACCCGCTCGGCGAGACCCAAACCCACTTGGCTAGACCCAAACCCACTCGGCTAGACCCAAACCCCCTCTGCTAGACCCAAACCCACTCCGCTAGATCCAAACCCACTCCGCTAGACCGAAACCCACTCCGCTAGACCCAAACCCACTCAGCTACACCCAAACCCACTCGGCTAAGCCCTAACCCACCCGGCTAGACCCAAACCCACTCGGCTAGACCCCAACTCACTCGGCTAGACCCAAACCCACACGGCTAGACCCAAACCCACTCGGCGAGACACAAACCCACTCCGCTAGACTCAAACCCACTCGGCTAGACCTAATCCCACTCGGCTAGACCCAAACCCACTCGGCTAGACCCAAACCCACTCAGCTGGACCCAAACCCACTCGGCAAGACCCAAACCCACTCGGCTAGACCCAAAAACCCGCTCGGCGAGACCCAAACCCACTCGGCTAGACCCAAACCCACTCGGCTAGACCCAAACCCCCTCTGCTAGACCCAAACCCACTCCGCTAGATCCAAACCCACTCCGCTAGACCGAAACCCACTCCGCTAGACCCAAACCCAGTCAGCTACACCCAAACCCACTCGGCTAAGCCCTAACCCACCCGGCTAGACCCAAACCCACTCGGCTAGACCCCAACTCACTCGGCTAGACCCAAACCCACACGGCTAGACCCAAACCCACTCGGCGAGACACAAATCCACTCCGCTAGACTCAAACCCACTCGGCTAGACCCAATCCCACTCGGCTAGACCCAAACCCACTCGGCTAGACCCAAACCCACTCGGCTAAACCCAAACCCACTCGGCTAGACCCAAACCCACTCGGCCAGACCCAAACCCACTCGACGAGACCCAAACCCACTCGGCTAGACACAAACCCACTCGGCTAGACCCAAACCCACTCGGCTAAACCCAAACCCACTCGGCTAGACCCAAACCCACTCGGCTAGACTCAAACCCCCTCGGCTAGAACCAAACCCACTCCGCTAGATCCAAACCCACTCCGCTAGACCGAAACCCACTCCGCTAGACCCAAACCCACTCAGCTACACCCAAACCCACTCGGCTAAGCCCAAACCCACCCGGCTAGACCCAAACCCACTCGGCTGGACCCCAACTCACTCGGCTAGACCCAAACCCACACGGCTAGACCCAAACCCACTCGGCGAGACACAAACCCACTCCGCTAGACTCAAACCCACTCGGCTAGACCCAATCCCACTCGGCTAGACCCAAACCCACTCGGCTAGACCCAAACCCACTCGTCTAGACCCAAACCCACTCAGCTAGACCCAAACCTACTCGGCTAGACACAAACCCACTGGGCTAGACCCAAACCCACTCGGCTAGACCCAAACCCACTCCGCTAGACCCAAACCCACTCGGCTAGACCCAAACCCACTCGGCTAGACCCAAACCCACTCGGCTAGACCCAAACCCACTCGGCTAGACCCAAACCCTCACGGCTAGACCAAAACCCACTCCGCTAGACCCAAACCCACTCCGCTAGACCCAAACCCACTCTGCTAGACCCAAACCCACTCCGCTAGACCCCAACCCAGTCCGCTAGATCCAAACCCACTCGGCTAGACCCAAACCCACTCGGCTAGAACCAAACCCACTCGGCTGGACCCAAACCCACTCGGCTGGACCCAAACCCACTCGGCTAAGCCCAAACCCACCCGGCTAGACCCAAACCCACCCGGCTAGACCCAAACCAACTCGGCTAGACCCAAACCCACTCGGATAGACCCCAACCCACTCGGCTAGACACAAACCCACTCGGCTAGACCCAAACCCACTCGGCTACACCCAAACCCACTCGGCTAGAGTGAAACCCACTCGTCTAGACCCAAACCCACTCGGCCAGACCCAAACCCACTCGGCTAAACCCAAACCCACTCCGCTAGACCCAAACCCACTCGGCTAGAAGCAAACCCACTCGGCTAGACCCAAACCCACTAGGCTAGACCCAAACCCACACGGCTAGACCCAAACCCACTCGGCTAGACCCAAACCAACTCGGCTAGACCCAAACCCACTCGGATAGACCCCAACCCAATCGGCTAGACACAAACCCACTCGGCTAGACCCAAACCCACTCGGCTACACCCAAACCCACTCGGCTAGAGTGAAACCCACTCGTCTAGACCCAAACCCACTCGGCCAGACCCAAACCCACTCGGCTAAACCCAAACCCACTCCGCTAGACCCAAACCCACTCGGCTAGAAGCAAACCCACTCGGCTAGACCCAAACCCACTCACTAGACCCAAACCCACTCGCTAGACCCAAACCCACTCGGCTAAACCCAAACTCAGTCGGCTAGACCCAAACCCCCTCACTAGACCCAAACCCACTCGCTAGACCCAAACCCACTCGGCTAGACCCAAACCCACTCGGCTAGATCCAAACCCACTCGGCCAGACCCAAACCCACTCGGCTAGACCCAAACCCACTCGGCTAGACCCAAACCCACTCGGCTAGATCCAAACCCACTCGGCTAGACCCAAACGCACTCGGCTAGACCCAAACACACTCGGCTAGACCCAAACCCACTCGGCTGGACCCAAACCCACTCGGCAAGACCCAAACCCACTCGGCTAGACCCAAAAACCCACTCGGCTAGACCCAAACCCACTCGGCTAGACCCAAACCCACTCGGCCAGAACCAAACCCACTCGGCGAGACCCAAACCCACTCGGCTAGACCCAAACCCACTCGGCTAGACCCAACCCCACTCGGCTAGACCCAAACCCACTCGGCTACACCCAAACCCACTCGGCTAGACCCAAACCCAATCGGCTTGACCCAAACCCACTCGGCTAAGCCCAAACCCACTCGGCTAGACCCAAACCCACTCGGCTACACCCAAACCCACTCGGCTAGACCCAAACCCACTCGGCTACACCCATCCCACTCCGCTAGTCCCAAACCCACTCGGCTGGACCCAAACCCACTCGGCTACATCGAAACCCACTCGGCTAGACCCAAACCCACTCGGCTACACCCAAACCCACTCCGCTAGACCCAAACCCCCTCGGCTAGACCCAAACCCACTCGGCTAGACCCAAACCCACTCGGCTAGCCCCAAACCCACTCGGCTAGACCCAAACCCACTCGGCTAGACCCAAACACATTCGGCTAGACCCACACCCACTCGGCTAGACCCCAACCCACTCGGCTAGACCCAAACCCACACGGCTAGACCCAAACCCACTCGGCGAGAAACAAACCCACTCCGCTAGACTCAAACCCACTCGGCCAGACCCAATCCCACTCGGGTAGACCCAAACCCACTCGGCTACACCCATCCCACTCCGCTAGTCCCAAACCCACTCGGCTGGACCCAAACCCACTCGGCTAGATCGAAACCCACTCGGCTAGACCCAAACCCACTCGGCTACACCCAAACCCACTCCGCTAGACCCAAACCCCCTCGGCTAGACCCAAACCCACTCGGCTAGAGCCAAACCCACTCGGCTAGACCCAAACCCACTCGGCTAGACCCAAACCAACTCGGCTAGACCCAAACCCACTCGGATAGACCCCAACCCACTCGGCTAGACACAAACTCACTCGGCTAGACCCAAACCCACTCGGCTACACCCAAACCCACTCGGCTAGAGTGAAACCCACTCGTCTAGACCCAAACCCACTCGGCCAGACCCAAACCCACTCGGCTAAACCCAAACCCACTCCGCTAGACCCAAACCCACTCGGCTAGAAGCAAACCCACTCGGCTAGACCCAAACCCACTCACTAGACCCAAACCCACTCGCTAGGCCCAAACCCACTCGGCTAAACCCAAACCCAGTCGGCTAGACCCAAACCCCCTCACTAGACCCAAACCCACTCGCTAGACCCAAACCCACTCGGCTAGACCCAAACCCACTCGGCTAGATCCAAACCCACTCGGCCAGACCCAAACCCACTCGGCTAGACCCAAACCCACTCGGCTAGACCCAAACCCACTCGGCTAGATCCAAACCCACTCGGCTAGACCCAAACCCACTCGGCTAGACCCAAACACACTCGGCTAGACCCAAACCCACTCGGCTGGACCCAAACCCACTCGGCAAGACCCAAACCCACTCGGCTAGACCCAAAAACCCACTCGGCTAGACCCAAACCCACTCGGCTAGATCCAAACCCACTCGGCCAGAACCAAACCCACTCTGCGAGACCCAAACCCACTCGGCTAGACCCAAACCCACTCGGCTACACCCAACCCCACTCGGCTAGACCCAAACCCACTCGGCTACACCAAAACCCACTCGGCTAGACCCAAACCCAATCGGCTTGACCCAAACCCACTCGGCTAAGCCCAAACCCACTCGGCTAGACCCAAACCCACTCGGCTACACCCAAACCCACTCGGCTAGACCCAAACCCACTCGGCTACACCCATCCCACTCCGCTAGTCCCAAACCCACTCGGCTGGACCCAAACCCACTCGGCTAGATCGAAACCCACTCGGCTAGACCCAAACCCACTCGGCTACACCCAAACCCACTCCGCTAGACCCAAACCCCCTCGGCTAGACCCAAACCCACTCGGCTAGACCCAAACCCACTCGGCTAGACCCAAACCCACTCGGCTAGACCCAAACCCACTCGGCTAGACCCAAACACATTCGGCTAGACCCACACCCACTCGGCTAGACCCCAACCCACTCGGCTAGACCCAAACCCACACGGCTAGACCCAAACCCACTCGGCGAGAAACAAACCCACTCCCCTAGACTCAAACCCACTCGGCCAGACCCAATCCCACTCGGGTAGATCCAAACCCACTCGGCTAGACCCAAACCCACTCGGCTAGACCCAAACCCACTCGGCTAGACCCAAACCCACTCGGCTAGACCAAAACCCACACGGCTAGACCCAAACCCACTCGGCTAGACTGAAACCCACTCGGCTAGACCCAAACCCACTCGGCTACACCCAAACCCACTCGGCTAGACCCAAACCCACTAGGGTAGACCCAAACCCTCTCGGCTAGACCCAAACCCACTCGGCTAGACCCAAACCCACTCGGCTACACCCAACCCACTCCGCTAGTCCCAAACCCACTCGGCTCGACCAAAACCCACTCGGCTAGATCGAAACCCACTCGGCTAGACCCAAACCCACTCGGCTGGACCCAAACCCACTCGGCAAGACCCAAACCCACTCGGCTAGACCCAAAAACCCACTCGGCTAGACCCAAACCCACTCGGCTAGACCCAAACCCACTCGGCCAGAACCAAACCCACTCGGCGAGACCCAAACCCACTCGGCTAGACCCAAACCCACTCGGCTACACCCAACCCCACTCGGCTAGACCCAAACCCACTCGGCTACACCAAAACCCACTCGGCTAGACCCAAACCCAATCGGCTTGACCCAAACCCACTCGGCTAAGCCCAAACCCACTCGGCTAGACCCAAACCCACTCGGCTACACCCAAACCCACTCGGCTAGACCCAAACCCACTCGGCTACACCCATCCCACTCCGCTAGTCCCAAACCCACTCGGCTGGACCCAAACCCACTCGGCTAGATCGAAACCCACTCGGCTAGACCCAAACCCACTCGGCTACACCCAAACCCACTCCGCTAGACCCAAACCCCCTCGGCTAGACCCAAACCCACTCGGCTAGACCCAAACCCACTCGGCTAGACCCAAACCCACTCGGCTAGACCCAAACCCACTCGGCTAGACCCAAACACATTCGGCTAGACCCACACCCACTCGGCTAGACCCCAACCCACTCGGCTAGACCCAAACCCACACGGCTAGACCCAAACCCACTCGGCGAGAAACAAACCCACTCCCCTAGACTCAAACCCACTCGGCCAGACCCAATCCCACTCGGGTAGATCCAAACCCACTCGGCTAGACCCAAACCCACTCGGCTAGACCCAAACCCACTCGGCTAGACCCAAACCCACTCGGCTAGACCAAAACCCACACGGCTAGACCCAAACCCACTCGGCTAGACTGAAACCCACTCGGCTACACCCAAACCCACTCGGCTACACCCAAACCCACTCGGCTAGACCCAAACCCACTAGGGTAGACCCAAACCCTCTCGGCTAGACCCAAACCCACTCGGCTAGACCCAAACCCACTCGGCTACACCCAACCCACTCCGCTAGTCCCAAACCCACTCGGCTCGACCAAAACCCACTCGGCTAGATCGAAACCCACTC
Source organism: Raja brachyura (assembly GCA_963514005.1). Next base: position 413,323 of record OY740794.1, on the reverse strand, counting down.
GGCTAGACCCAAACCCACTCGGCTACACCCAAACCCACTCCGCTAGACCCAAACCCCCTCGGCTAGACCCAAACCCACTCGGCTAGAGCCAAACCCACTCGGCTAGACCCAAACCCACTCGGCCAGACCCAAACCCACTTGGCTAGACCCAAACCCACTCGGCTAGATCCAAACCCACTCGGCTAGACCCAAACCCACTTGGCTAGACCCAAACCCACTCGGCAAGACCCAAACCCACTCGGCTACACCCAACCCACTCCGCTAGTCCCAAACCCACTCGGCTAGACCAAAACCCACTCGGCTAGATCGAAACCAACTCGGCTAGACCCAAACCCACTCGGCTACACCCAAACCCACTCCGCTAGACCCAAACCCCCTCGGCTAGACCCAAACCCACTCGGCTAGAGCCAAACCCACTCGGCTAGACCCAAACCCACTCGGCCAGACCCAAACCCACTTGGCTAGACCCAAACCCACTCGGCTAGATCCAAACCCACTAGGCTAGACCCAAACCCACTCCGCTAGACCCAAACCCACCCGGCTACGCCCAAACCCACTCGGCCAGACCCAAACCCGCTCGGCGAGAACCAAACCCACTCCGCTAGACTCAAACCCACTCGGCCAGACCCAATCCCACTCGGGTAGACCCAAACCCACTCGGCTAGACCCAAACCCACTCGGCTAGACCCAAACCCACTCGGCTAGACCCAAACCCACTCGGCTAGACCAAAACCCACACGGCTAGACCCAAACCCACTCGGCTAGACTGAAACCCACTCGGCTAGACCCAAACCCACTCGGCTACACCCAAACCCACTCGGCTAGACCCAAACCCACTAGGGTAGACCCAAACCCACTCGGCTAGACCCAAACCCACTCGGCTAGACCCAAACCCACTCGGCTACACCCATCCCACTCCGCTAGTCCCAAACCCACTCGGCTAGACCCAAACCCACTCGGCTAGATCGAAACCCACTCGGCTAGACCCAAACCCACTCGGCTAACCCAAACCCACTCCGCTAGACCCAAAGCCCCTCGGCTAGACCCAAACCCACTCGGCTAGAGCCAAACCCACTCGGCTAGACCCAAACCCACTCGGCCAGACCCAAACCCACTCGGCTAGACCCAAACCCACTCGGCTAAACCCAAACCCACTCGGCTAGACCCAAACCCACTTGGCTAGACCCAAACCCACTCGGCTAGATCCAAACCCACTCGGCTAGACCCAAACCCACTCCGCTAGACCCAAACCCACTCGGCTACACCCAAACCCACTCGGCCAGTCCCAAACCCGCTCGGCGAGACCCAAACCCACTCGGCTAGACCCAAACCCACTCGGCTAGACCCAAACCCCCTCTGCTAGACCCAAACCCACTCCGCTAGATCCAAACCCACTCCGCTAGACCGAAACCCACTCCGCTAGACCCAAACCCACTCAGCTACACCCAAACCCACTCGGCTAAGCCCTAACCCACCCGGCTAGACCCCAACCCACTCGGCTAGACCCCAACTCACTCGGCTAGACCCAAACCCACACGGCTAGACCCAAACCCACTCGGCGAGACACAAACCCACTCCGCTAGACTCAAACCCACTCGGCTAGACCCAATCCCACTCGGCTAGACCCAAACCCACTCGGCTAGACCCAAACCCACTCGGCTAAACCCAAACCCACTCGGCTAGACCCAAACCCACTCGGCCAGACCCAAACCCACTCGGCGAGACCCAAACCCACTCGGCTAGACACAAACCCACTCGGCTAGATCCAAACCCACTCGGCTAGACCCAAACCCACTCGGCTAGACCCAAACCCACTCGGCTAGACTCAAACCCCCTCGGCTAGACCCAAACCCACTCCGCTAGATCCAAACCCACTCCGCTAGACCGAAACCCACTCCGCTAGACCCAAACCCACTCAGCTACACCCAAACCCACTCGGCTAAGCCCAAACCCACCCGGCTAGACCCAAACCCACTCGGCTAGACCCAAACCCACTCGGCTAGACCCAAACCCACTCCACTAGACCCAAACCCACTCGGCTACACCCAAACCCACTCGGCCAGACCCAAACCCGCTCGGCGAGACCCAAACCCACTCGGCTAGACCCAAACGCACTCGGCTAGACCCAAACCCCCTCTGCTAGACCCAAACCCACTCCGCTAGATCCAAACCCACTCCGCTAGACCGAAACCCACTCCGCTAGACCCAAACCCAGTCAGCTACACCCAAACCCACTCGGCTAAGCCCTAACCCACCCGGCTAGACCCAAACCCACTCGGCTAGACCCCAACTCACTCGGCTAGACCCAAACCCACACGGCTAGACCCAAACCCACTCGGCGAGACACAAATCCACTCCGCTAGACTCAAACCCACTCGGCTAGACCCAATCCCACTCGGCTAGACCCAAACCCACTCGTCTAGACCCAAACCCACTCGGCTAAACCCAAACCCACTCGGCTAGACCCAAACCACTCGGCCAGACCCAAACCCACTCGGTGAGACCCAAACCCACTCGGCTAGACACAAACCCACTCGGCTAGACCCAAACCCACTCGGCTAGACCCAAACCCACTCGGCCAGACCCAAACCCGCTCGGCGAGAACCAAACCCACTCCGCTAGACTCAAACCCACTCGGTCAGACCCAATCCCACTCGGGTAGACCCAAACCCACTCGGCTAGACCCAAACCCACTCGGCTAGACCCAAACCCACTCGGCTAGACCCAAACCCACTCGGCTAGACCAAAACCCACACGGCTAGACCCAAACCCACTCGGCTAGACTGAAACCCACTCGGCTAGACCCAAACCCACTCGGCTACACCCAAACCCACTCGGCTAGACCCAAACCCACTAGGGTAGACCCAAACCCACTCGGCTAGACCCAAACCCACTCGGCTAGACCCAAACCCACTCGGCTACACCCATCCCACTCCGCTAGTCCCAAACCCACTCGGCTAGACCCAAACCCACTCGGCTAGATCGAAACCCACTCGGCTAGACCCAAACCCACTCGGCTAACCCAAACCCACTCCGCTAGACCCAAAGCCCCTCGGATAGACCCAAACCCACTCGGCTAGAGCCAAACCCACTCGGCTAGACCCAAACCCACTCGGCCAGACCCAAACCCACTCGGCTAGACCCAAACCCACTCGGCTAAACCCAAACCCACTCGGCTAGACCCAAACCCACTTGGCTAGACCCAAACCCACTCGGCTAGATCCAAACCCACTCGGCTAGACCCAAACCCACTCCGCTAGACCCAAACCCACTCGGCTACACCCAAACCCACTCGGCCAGTCCCAAACCCGCTCGGAGAGACCCAAACCCACTCGGCTAGACCCAAACCCACTCGGCTAGACCCAAACCCCCTCTGCTAGACCCAAACCCACTCCGCTAGATCCAAACCCACTCCGCTAGACCGAAACCCACTCCGCTAGACCCAAACCCACTCAGCTACACCCAAACCCACTCGGCTAAGCCCTAACCCACCCGGCTAGACCCAAACCCACTCGGCTAGACCCCAACTCACTCGGCTAGACCCAAACCCACACGGCTAGACCCAAACCTACTCGGCGAGACACAAACCCACTCCGCTAGACTCAAACCCACTCGGCTAGACCCAATCCCACTCGGCTAGACCCAAACCCACTCGGCTAGACCCAAACCCACTCGGCTAAACCCAAACCCACTCGGCTAGACCCAAACCCACTCGGCCAGACCCAAACCCACTCGGCGAGACCCAAACCCACTCGGCGAGACACAAACCCACTCGGCTAGACCCAAACCCACTCGGCTAGACCCAAACCCACTCGGCTAGAACCAAACCCACTCGGCTAGACTCAAACCCCCTCGGCTAGACCCAAACCCACTCCGCTAGATCCAAACCCACTCCGCTAGACCGAAACCCACTCCGCTAGACCCAAACCCACTCAGCTACACCCAAACCCACTCGGCTAAGCCCAAACCCACCCGGCTAGACCCAAACCCACTCGGCTAGACCCAAACCCACTCGGCTAGACCCAAACCCACTCCGCTAGACCCAAACCCACTCGGCTACACCCAAACCCACTCGGCCAGACCCAAACCCGCTCGGCGAGACCCAAACCCACTCGGCTAGACCCAAACCCACTCGGCTAGACCCAAACCCCCTCTGCTAGACCCAAACCCACTCCGCTAGATCCAAACCCACTCCGCTAGACCGAAACCCACTCCGCTAGACCCAAACCCAGTCAGCTACACCCAAACCCACTCGGCTAAGCCCTAACCCACCCGGCTAGACCCAAACCCACTCGGCTAGACCCCAACTCACTCGGCTAGACCCAACTCACTCGGCTAGACCCAAACCCACACGGCTAGACCCAAACCCACTCGGCGAGACACAAATCCACTCCGCTAGACTCAAACCCACTCGGCTAGACCCAATCCCACTCGGCTAGACCCAAACCCACTCGTCTAGACCCAAACCCACTCGGCTAAACCCAAACCCACTCGGCTAGACCCAAACCCACTCGGCCAGACCCAAACCCACTCGGTGAGACCCAAACCCACTCGGCTAGACACAAACCCACTCAGCTAGACCCAAACCCACTCGGCTAGACCCAAACCCACTCGGCTAGACCCAAACCCACTCGGCTAGACTCAAACCCCCTCGGCTAGAACCAAACCCACTCCGCTAGATCCAACCCACTCCGCTAGACCGAAACCCACTCGGCTAGACCCAAACCCACTCCGCTAGACCCAAACCCACTCGGCTGGACCCAAACCCACTCGGCTAGACCCAAACCCACTCGGCTAGACCCAAACCCACTCGGCTAGACCCAAACCCTCACGGCTAGACCAAAACCCACTCCGCTAGACCCAAACCCACTCCGCTAGACCCAAACCTACTCTGCTAGACCCAAACCCACTCCGCTAGACCCAAACCCAGTCCGCTAGATCCAAACCCACTCGGCTAGACCCAAACCCACTCGGCTAGAACCAAACCCACTCGGCTGGACCCAAACCCACTCGGCTGGACCCAAACCCACTCGGCTAAGCCCAAACCCACCCGGCTAGACCCAAACCCACTCGGCTAGACCCAAACCAACTCGGCTAGACCCAAACCCACTCGGATAGACCCCAACCCACTCGGCTAGACACAAACCCACTCGGCTACACCCAAACCCACTCGGCTACACCCAAACCCACTCGGCTAGAGTGAAACCCACTCGTCCAGACCCAAACCCACTCGTCTATACCCAAACCCACTCGGCTGAACTCAAACCCACTCGGCTAGACCCAAACCCACTCGGCTACACCCAAACCCTCACGGCTAGACCAAAACCCACTACGCTAGACCCAAACCCACTCCGCTAGACCCAAACCCACTCTGCTAGACCCAAACCCACTCCGCTAGACCCAAACCCAGTCCGCTAGACCCAAACCCAATCTGCTAGACCCAAACCCACTCCGCTAGACCCAAACCCAGTCCGCTAGATCCAAACCCACTCGGCTAGACCCAAACCCACTCGGCTAGAACCAAACCCACTCGGCTGGACCCAAACCCACTCGGCTGGACCCAAACCCACTCGGCTAAGCCCAAACCCACCCGGCTAGACCCAAACCCACTCGGCTAGACCCAAACCAACTCGGCTAGACCCAAACCCACTCGGCTAGACCCAAACCCACTCGGCTAGACCCAAACCCAATCGGCTTGACCCAAACCCACTCGGTTAAGCCCAAACCCACTCGGCTAGACCCAAACCCACACGGCTAGACCCAAACCCACTCGGCGAGACACAAACCCACTCCGCTAGACTCAAACCCACTCGGCTAGACCCAATCACACTCGGCTAGACCCAAACCCACTCGGCTAGACCCAAACCCACTCGTCTAGACCCAAACCCACTCAGCTAGACCCAAACCTACTCGGCTAGACCCAAACCCACTTGGCTAGACCCAAACCCACTCGGCTAGACCCAAACCCACTCCGCTAGACCCAAACCCACTCGGCTGGACCCAAACCCACTCGGCTAGACCCAAACCCACTCGGCTAGACCCAAACCCACTCGGCTAGACCCAAACCCTCACGGCTAGACCAAAACCCACTCCGCTAGACCCAAACCCACTCCGCTAGACCCAAACCCACTCTGCTAGACCCAAACCCACTCCGCTAGACCCAAACCCAGTCCGCTAGATCCAAACCCACTCGGCTAGACCCAAACCCACTCGGCTACACCCAAACCCACTCGGCTAGAGTGAAACCCACTCGTCTAGACCCAAACCCACTCGGCCAGACCCAAACCCACTCGGCTAAACCCAAACCCACTCCGCTAGACCCAAACCCACTCGGCTAGAAGCAAACCCACTCGGCTAGACCCAAACCCACTAGGCTAGACCCAAACCCACACGGCTAGACCCAAACCCACTTGGCTAGACCCAAACCCACTCGGCTAGACCCAAACCCACTCACTAGACCCAAACCCACTCGCTAGACCCAAACCCACTCGGCTAAACCCAAACCCAGTCGGCTAGACCCAAACCCCCTCACTAGACCCAAACCCACTCGCTAGACCCAAACCCACTCGGCTAGACCCAAACCCACTCGGCTAGATCCAAACCCACTCGGCCAGACCCAAACCCACTCGGCTAGACCCAAACACACTCGGCTAGACCCAAACCCACTCGGCTGGACCCAAACCCACTCGGCAAGACCCAAACCCACTCGGCTAGACCCAAAAACCCACTCGGCTAGACCCAAACCCACTCGGCTAGACCCAAACCCACTCGGCCAGAACCAAACCCACTCGGCGAGACCCAAACCCACTCGGCTAGACCCAAACCCACTCGGCTAGACCCAAACCCACTCGGCTAGAAACAAACCCACTCGGCTAGACCCAAACCCACTCGGCTAGACCCAAACCCAATCGGCTTGACCCAAACCCACTCGGCTAAGCCCAAACCCACTCGGCTAGACCCAAACCCACACGGCTAGACCCAAACCCACTCGGCGAGACACAAACCCACTCCGCTAGACTCAAACCCACTCGGCTAGACCCAATCACACTCGGCTAGACCCAAACCCACTCGGCTAGACCCAAACCCACTCGTCTAGACCCAAACCCACTCAGCTAGACCCAAACCTACTCGGCTAGACCCAAACCCACTTGGCTAGACCCAAACCCACTCGGCTAGACCCAAACCCACTCCGCTAGACCCAAACCCACTCGGCTGGACCCAAACCCACTCGGCTAGACCCAAACCCACTCGGCTAGACCCAAACCCACTCGGCTAGACCCAAACCCTCACGGCTAGATACAAACCCACTCGGCTAGACCCAAACCCACTCGGCTACACCCAAACCCACTCGGCTAGAGTGAAACCCACTCGTCCAGACCCAAACCCACTCGTCTATACCCAAACCGACTCGGCTGAACTCAAACCCACTCGGCTAGACCCAAACCCACTCGGCTACACCCAAACCCTCACGGCTAGACCAAAACCCACTCCGCTAGACCCAAACCCACTCCGCTAGACCCAAACCCACTCTGCTAGACCCAAACCCACTCCGCTAGACCCAAACCCAGTCCGCTAGACCCAAACCCACTCTGCTAGACCCAAACCCACTCCGCTAGACCCAAACCCAGTCCGCTAGATACAAACCCACTCGGCTAGACCCAAACCCACTCGGCTAGAACCAAACCCACTCGGCTGGACCCAAACCCACTCGGCTGGACCCAAACCCACTCGGCTAAGCCCAAACCCACCCGGCTAGACCCAAACCCACTCGGCTAGACCCAAACCAACTCGGCTAGACCCAAACCCACTCGGCTAGACCCAAACCCACTCGGCTAGACCCAAACCCAATCGGCTTGACCCAAACCCACTCGGCTAAGCCCAAACCCACTCGGCTAGACCCAAACCCACACGGCTAGACCCAAACCCACTCGGCTAGACCCAAACCCACTCGGCTAGACCCAAACCCACTCGGCTAGACCCAAACCCACTCGGCTAGACCCAAACCCACTCGGCTAGACCCAAACCCAATCGGCTTGACCCAAACCCACTCGGCTAAGCCCAAACCCACTCGGCTAGACCCAAACCCACACGGCTAGACCCAAACCCACTTGGCGAGACACAAACCCACTCCGCTAGACTCAAACCCACTCGGCTAGACCCAATCACACTCGGCTAGACCCAAACCCACTCGGCTAGACCCAAACCCACTCGTCTAGACCCAAACCCACTCAGCTAGACCCAAACCTACTCGGCTAGACCCAAACCCACTTGGCTAGACCCAAACCCACTCGGCTAGACCCAAACCCACTCCGCTAGACCCAAACCCACTCGGCTGGACCCAAACCCACTCGGCTAGACCCAAACCCACTCGGCTAGACCCAAACCCACTCGGCTAGACCCAAACCCTCACGGCTAGACCAAAACCCACTCCGCTAGACCCAAACCCACTCCGCTAGACCCAAACCCACTCTGCTAGACCCAAACCCACTCCGCTAGACCCAAACCCAGTCCGCTAGATCCAAACCCACTCGGCTAGACCCAAACCCACTCGGCTAGAACCAAACCCACTCGGCTGGACCCAAACCCACTCGGCTGGACCCAAACCCACTCGGCTAAGCCCAAACCCACCCGGCTAGACCCAAACCCACTCGGCTAGCCCCAAACCAACTCGGCTAGACCCAAACCCACTCGGATAGACCACAACCCACTCGGCTAGACACAAACCCACTCGGCTAGACCCAAACCCACTCGGCTACACCCAAACCCACTCGGCTAGAGTGAAACCCACTCGTCCAGACCCAAACCCACTCGTCTATACCCAAACCCACTCGGCTGAACTCAAACTCACTCGGCTAGACCCAAACCCACTCGGCTACACCCAAACCCTCACGGCTAGACCAAAACCCACTCCGCTAGACCCAAACCCACTCCGCTAGACCCAAACCCACTCTGCTAGACCCAAACCCACTCCGCTAGACCCAAACCCAGTCCGCTAGACCCAAACCCACTCTGCTAGACCCAAACCCACTCCGCTAGACCCAAACCCAGTCCGCTAGATACAAACCCACTCGGCTAGACCCAAACCCACTCGGCTAGAACCAAACCCACTCGGCTGGACCCAAACCCACTCGGCTGGACCCAAACCCACTCGGCTAAGCCCAAACCCACCCGGCTAGACCCAAACCCACTCGGCTAGACCCAAACCAACTCGGCTAGACCCAAACCCACTCGGCTAGACCCAAACCCACTCGGCTAGACCCAAACCCAATCGGCTTGACCCAAACCCACTCGGCTAAGCCCAAACCCACTCGGCTAGACCCAAACCCACACGGCTAGACCCAAACCCACTCGGCTAGACCCAAACCCACTCGGCTAGACCCAAACCCACTCGGCTAGACCCAAACCCACTCGGCTAGACCCAAACCCACTCGGCTAGACCCAAACCCAATCGGCTTGACCCAAACCCACTCGGCTAAGCCCAAACCCACTCGGCTAGACCCAAACCCACACGGCTAGACCCAAACCCACTTGGCGAGACACAAACCCACTCCGCTAGACTCAAACCCACTCGGCTAGACCCAATCACACTCGGCTAGACCCAAACCCACTCGGCTAGACCCAAACCCACTCGTCTAGACCCAAACCCACTCAGCTAGACCCAAACCTACTCGGCTAGACCCAAACCCACTTGGCTAGACCCAAACCCACTCGGCTAGACCCAAACCCACTCCGCTAGACCCAAACCCACTCGGCTGGACCCAAACCCACTCGGCTAGACCCAAACCCACTCGGCTAGACCCAAACCCACTCGGCTAGACCCAAACCCTCACGGCTAGACCAAAACCCACTCCGCTAGACCCAAACCCACTCCGCTAGACCCAAACCCACTCTGCTAGACCCAAACCCACTCCGCTAGACCCAAACCCAGTCCGCTAGATCCAAACCCACTCGGCTAGACCCAAACCCACTCGGCTAGAACCAAACCCACTCGGCTGGGCCCAAACCCACTCGGCTGGACCCAAACCCACTCGGCTAAGCCCAAACCCACCCGGCTAGACCCAAACCCACTCGGCTAGCCCCAAACCAACTCGGCTAGACCCAAACCCACTCGGATAGACCCCAACCCACTCGGCTAGACACAAACCCACTCGGCTAGACCCAAACCCACTCGGCTACACCCAAACCCACTCGGCTAGAGTGAAACCCACTCGTCCAGACCCAAACCCACTCGTCTATACCCAAACCCACTCGGCTGAACTCAAACTCACTCAGCTAGACCCAAACCCACTCGGCTACATCCAAACCCTCACGGCTAGACCAAAACCCACTCCGCTAGACCCAAACCCACTCCGCTAGACCCAAACCCACTCTGCTAGACCCAAACCCACTCCGCTAGACCCAAACCCAGTCCGCTAGACCCAAACCCACACTGCTAGACCCAAACCCACTCCGCTAGACCCAAACCCAGTCCGCTAGATCCAAACCCACTCGGCTAGACCCAAACCCACTCGGCTAGAACCAAACCCACTCGGCTGGACCCAAACCCACTCGGCTGGACCCAAACCCACTCGGCTAAGCCCAAACCCACCCGGCTAGACCCAAACCCACTCGGCTAGACCCAAACCAACTCGGCTAGACCCAAACCCACTCGGATAGACCCCATCCCACTCGGCTAGACACAAACCCACTCGGCTAGACCCAAACCCACTCGGCTACACCCAAACCCACTCGGCTAGAGTGAAACCCACTCGTCTAGACCCAAACCCACTCGTCTATACCCAAACCCACTCGGCTGAACTCAAACCCACTCGGCTAGACCCAAACCCACTCGGCTACACCCAAACCCTCACGGCTAGACCAAAACCCACTCCGCTAGACACAAACCCACTCCGCTAGACCCAAACCCACTCTGCTAGACCCAAACCCACTCCGCTAGACCCAAACCCAGTCCGCTAGATCCAAACCCACTCGGCTAGACCCAAACCCACTCGGCTAGAACCAAACCCACTCGGCTGGACCCAAACCCACTCGGCTGGACCCAAACCCACTCGGCAAAGCCCAAACCCACCCAGCTAGACCCAAACCCACTCGGCTAGACCCAAACCAACTTGGCTAGACCCAAACCCAGTCGGATAGACCCCAACCCACTCGGCTAGACACAAACCCACTCGGCTAGACCCAAACCCACTCGGCTACACCCAAACCCACTCGGCTAGAGTGAAACCCACTCGTCTAGACCCAAACCCACTCGGCTAGACCCAAACCCACTCGTCTGAACTCAAACCCACTCAGCTAGACCCAAACCTACTCGGCTAGACCCAAACCCACTTGGCTAGACCCAAACCCACTCGGCTAGACCCAAACCCACTCCGCTAGACCCAAACCCACTTGGCTAGACCCAAACCCACTTGGCTAGACCCAAACCCACTCGGCTAGACCCAAACCCACTCGGCTAGACCCAAACCCTCACGGCTAGACCAAAACCCACTCCGCTAGACCCAAACCCAGTCCGCTAGACCCAAACCCACTCTGCTAGACCCAAACCCACTCCGCTAGACCCAAACCCAGTCCGCTAGATCCAAACCCACTCGGCTAGACCCAAACCCACTCGGCTAGAACCAAACCCACTCGGCTGGACCCAAACCCACTCGGCTGGACCCAAACCCACTCGGCTAAGCCCAAACCCACCCGGCTAGACCCAAACCCACTCGGCTAGACCCAAACCAACTCAGCTAGACCCAAACCCACTCGGATAGACCCCAACCCACTCGGCGAGACACAAACCCACTCGGCTAGACCCAAACCCACTCGGCTACACCCAAACCCACTCGGCTAGAGTGAAACCCACTCGTCTAGACCCAAACCCACTCGTCTATACCCAAACCCACTCGGCTGAACTCAAACCCACTCGGCTAGACCCAAACCCACTCGGCTACACCCATCCCACTCCGCTAGTCCCAAACCCACTCGGCTAGACCCAAACCCACTCGGCTAGACCGAAACCCACTCGGCCAGACCCAAACCCACTCGGCTAAACCCAAACCCACTCCGCTAGACCCAAACCCACTCGGCTAGACGCAAACCCACTCGGCTAGACCCAAACCCACTAGGCTAGACCCAAACCCACACGGCTAGACCCAAACCCACTTGGCTAGACCCAAACCCACTCGGCTAGACCCAAACCCACTCACTAGACCCAAACCCACTCGCTGGACCCAAACCCACTCGGCTAAACCCAAACCCAGTCGGCTAGACCCAAACCCCCTCACTAGACCCAAACCCACTCGCTAGACCCAAACCCACTCGGCTAGACCGAAACCCACTCGGCTAGACCCAAACCCACTCGGCTAGACCCAAACCCACTCGGCTAGACCCAAACCCACTCGGCTAGATCCAAACCCACTCGGCCGGACCCAAACCCACTCGGCTAGACCCAAACACACTCGGCTAGACCCAAACCCACTCGGCTGGACCCAAACCCACTCGGCAAGACCCAAACCCACTCGGCTAGACCCAAAAACCCACTCGGCTAGACCCAAACCCACTCGGCTAGACCCAAACCCACTCGGCCAGAACCAAACCCACTCGGCGAGACCCAAACCCACTCGGCTAGACCCAAACCCACTCGGCTAGACCCAAACCCACTCGGCTAGACCCAAACCCACTCGGCTAGACCCAAACCCAATCGGCTTGACCCAAACCCACTCGGCTAAGCCCAAACCCACTCGGCTAGACCCAAACCCACACGGCTAGACCCAAACCCACTCGGCGAGACACAAACCCACTCCGCTAGACTCAAACCCACTCGGCTAGACCCAATCCCACTCGGCTAGACCCAAACCCACTCGGCTAGACCCAAACCCACTTGTCTAGACCCAAACCCACTCAGCTAGACCCAAACCTACTCGGCTAGACCCAAACCCACTTGGCTAGACCCAAACCCAATCGGCTACACCCAAACCCACTCCGCTAGACCCAAACCCACTCGGCTAGACCCAAAGCCACTCGGCTAGACCCAAACCCACTCGGCTAGACCCAAACCCACTCGGCTAGACCCAAACCCTCACGGCTAGACCAAAACCCACTCCGCTAGACCCAAACCCACTCCGCTAGACCCAAACCCACTCTGCTAGACCCAAACCCACTCCGCTAGACCCAAACCCAGTCCGCTAGATCCAAACCCACTCGGCTAGACCCAAACCCACTCGGCTAGAACCAAACCCACTCGGCTAAACCCAAACCCACTCCGCTAGACCCAAACCCACTCGGCTAGACGCAAACCCACACGGCTAGACCCAAACCCACTTGGCTAGACCCAAACCCACTCGGCTAGACCCAAACCCACTCACTAGACCCAAACCCACTCGCTAGACCCAAACCCACTCGGCTAAACCCAAACCCAGTCGGCTAGACCCAAACCCCCTCACTAGACCCAAACCCACTCGCTAGACCCAAACCCACTCGGCTAGACCGAAACCCACTCGGCTAGACCCAAACCCACTCGGCTAGACCCAAACCCCCTCGGCTAGACCCAAACCCACTCGGCTAGATCCAAACCCACTCGGCCAGACCCAAACCCACTCGGCTAGACCCAAACACACTCGGCTAGACCCAAACCCACTCGGCTGGACCCAAACCCACTCGGCAAGACCCAAACCCACTCGGCTAGACCCAAAAACCCACTCGGCTAGACCCAAACCCACTCGGCTAGACCCAAATCCACTCGGCCAGAACCAAACCCACTCGGCGAGACCCAAACCCACTCGGCTAGACCCAAACCCACTCGGCTAGACCCAAACCCACTCGGCTAGACCCAAACCCACTCGGCTAGACCCAAACCCACTCGGCTAGACCCAAACCCAATCGGCTTGACCCAAACCCACTCGGCTAAGCCCAAACCCAACCGGCTAGACCCAAACCCACTCGGCTAGACCCAAACACACTCGGCTAGACCCACACCCACTCGGCTAGACCCCAACCCACTCGGCTAGACCCAAACCCACACGGCTAGACCCAAACCCACTCGGCGAGAAACAAACCCACTCCGCTAGACTCAAACCCACTCGGCCAGACCCAATCCCACTCGGGTAGACCCAAACCCACTCGGCTAGACCCAAACCCACTCGGCTAGACCCAAACCCACTCGGCTAGACCCAAACCCACTCGGCTAGACCAAAACCCACTCGGCTAGACCCAAACCCACTCGGCTAGACTGAAACCCACTCGGCTAGACCCAAACCCACTCGGCTACACCCAAACCCACTCGGCTAGACCCAAACCCACTAGGGTAGACCCAAACCCACTCGGCTAGACCCAAACCCACTCGGCTAGACCCAAACCCACTAGGCTACACCCATCCCACTCCGCTAGTCCCAAACCCACTCGGCTAGACCCAAACCCACTCGGCTAGATCGAAACCCACTCGGCTAGACCCAAACCCACTCGGCAAAGCCCAAACCCACCCAGCTAGACCCAAACCCACTCGGCTAGACCCAAACCAACTTGGCTAGACCCAAACCCAGTCGGATAGACCCCAACCCACTTGGCTAGACACAAACCCACTCGGCTAGACCCAAACCCACTCGGCTACACCCAAACCCACTCGGCTAGAGTGAAACCCACTCGTCTAGACCCAAACCCACTCGGCTAGACCCAAACCCACTCGTCTGAACTCAAACCCACTCAGCTAGACCCAAACCTACTCGGCTAGACCCAAACCCACTTGGCTAGACCCAAACCCACTCGGCTAGACCCAAACCCACTCCGCTAGACCCAAACCCACTCGGCTAGACCCAAACCCACTTGGCTAGACCCAAACCCACTCGGCTAGACCCAAACCCACTCGGCTAGACCCAAACCCTCACGGCTAGACCAAAACCCACTCCGCTAGACCCAAACCCAGTCCGCTAGACCCAAACCCACTCTGCTAGACCCAAACCCACTCCGCTAGACCCAAACCCAGTCCGCTAGATCCAAACCCACTCGGCTAGACCCAAACCCACTCGGCTAGAACCAAACCCACTCGGCTGGACCCAAACCCACTCGGCTGGACCCAAACCCACTCGGCTAAGCCCAAACCCACCCGGCTAGACCCAAACCCACTCGGCTAGACCCAAACCAACTCAGCTAGACCCAAACCCACTCGGATAGACCCCAACACACTCGGCGAGACACAAACCCACTCGGCTAGACCCAAACCCACTCGGCTACACCCAAACCCACTCGGCTAGAGTGAAACCCACTCGTCTAGACCCAAACCCACTCGTCTATACCCAAACCCACTCGGCTGAACTCAAACCCACTCGGCTAGACCCAAACCCACTCGGCTACACCCATCCCACTCCGCTAGTCCCAAACCCACTCGGCTAGACCCAAACCCACTCGGCTAGACCGAAACCCACTCGGCCAGACCCAAACCCAGTCGGCTAGACCCAAACCCCCTCACTAGACCCAAACCCACTCGCTAGACCCAAACCCACTCGGCTAGACCGAAACCCACTCGGCTAGACCCAAACCCACTCGGCTAGACCCAAACCCACTCGGCTAGACCCAAACCCACTCGGCTAGATCCAAACCCACTCGGCCGGACCCAAACCCACTCGGCTGGACCCAAACACACTCGGCTAGACCCAAACCCACTCGGCTGGACCCAAACCCACTCGGCAAGACCCAAACCCACTCGGCTAGACCCAAAAACCCACTCGGCTAGACCCAAACCCACTCGGCTAGACCCAAACCAACTCGGCCAGAACCAAACCCACTCGGCGAGACCCAAACCCACTCGGCTAGACCCAAACCCACTCGGCTAGACCCAAACCCACTCGGCTAGACCCAAACCCACTCGGCTAGACCCAAACCCACTCGGCTAGACCCAAACCCAATCGGCTTGACCCAAACCCACTCGGCTAAGCCCAAACCCACTCGGCTAGACCCAAACCCACACGGCTATACCCAAACCCACTCGGCGAGACACAAACCCACTCCGCTAGACTCAAACCCACTCGGCTAGACCCAATCCTACTCGGCTAGACCCAAACCCACTCGGCCAGACCCAAACCCACTCGTCTAGACCCAAACCCACTCAGCTAGACCCAAACCTACTCGGCTAGACCCAAACCCACTTGGCTAGACCCAAACCCACTCTGCTACACCCAAACCCACTCCGCTAGACCCAAACCCACTCGGCTAGACCCAAAGCCACTCGGCTAGACCCAAACCCACTCGGCTAGACCCAAACCCACTCGGCTAGACCCAAACCCTCACGGCTAGACCAAAACCCACTCCGCTAGACCCAAACCCACTCCGCTAGACCCAAACCCATTCTGCTAGACCCAAACCCACTCCGCTAGACCCAAACCCAGTCCGCTAGATCCAAACCCACTCGGCTAGACCCAAACCCACTCGGCTAGAACCAAACCCACTCGGCTAAACCCAAACCCACTCCGCTAGACCCAAACCCACTCGGCTAGACGCAAACCCACACGGCTAGACCCAAACCCACTTGGCTAGACCCAAACCCACTCGGCTAGACCCAAACCCACTCACTAGACCCAAACCCACTCGCTAGACCCAAACCCACTCGGCTAAACCCAAACCCAGTCGGCTAGACCCAAACCCCCTCACTAGACCCAAACCCACTCGCTAGACCCAAACCCACTCGGCTAGACCGAAACCCACTCGGCTAGACCCAAACCCACTCGGCTAGACCCAAACCCCCTCGGCTAGACCCAAACCCACTCGGCTAGATCCAAACCCACTCGGCCAGACCCAAACCCACTCGGCTAGACCCAAACACACTCGGCTAGACCCAAACCCACTCGGCTGGACCCAAACCCACTCGGCAAGACCCAAACCCACTCGGCTAGACCCAAAAACCCACTCGGCTAGACCCAAACCCACTCGGCTAGACCCAAATCCACTCGGCCAGAACCAAACCCACTCGGCGAGACCCAAACCCACTCGGCTAGACCCAAACCCACTCGGCTAGACCCAAACCCACTCGGCTAGACCCAAACCCACTCGGCTAGACCCAAACCCACTCGGCTAGACCCAAACCCAATCGGCTTGACCCAAACCCACTCGGCTAAGCCCAAACCCAACCGGCTAGACCCAAACCCACTAGGCTAGACCCAAACACACTCGGCTAGACCCACACCCACTCGGCTAGACCCCAACCCACTCGGCTAGACCCAAACCCACACGGCTAGACCCAAACCCACTCGGCGAGAAACAAACCCACTCCGCTAGACTCAAACCCACTCGGCCAGACCCAATCCCACTCGGGTAGACCCAAACCCACTCGGCTAGACCCAAACCCACTCGGCTAGACCCAAACCCACTCGGCTAGACCCAAACCCACTCGGCTAGACCAAAACCCACTCGGCTAGACCCAAACCCACTCGGCTAGACTGAAACCCACTCGGCTAGACCCAAACCCACTCGGCTACACCCAAACCCACTCGGCTAGACCCAAACCCACTAGGGTAGACCCAACCCACTCGGCTAGACCCAAACCCACTCGGCTAGACCCAAACCCACTCGGCTACACCCATCCCACTCCGCTAGTCCCAAACCCACTCGGCTAGACCCAAACCCACTCGGCTAGATCGAAACCCACTCGGCTAGACCCAAACCCACTCGGCTACACCCAAACCCACTCCGCTAGACCCAAACCCCTTCGGCCAGACCCAAACCCACTCGGCTAGAGCCAAACCCACTCGGCTAGACCCAAACCCACTCGGCCAGACCCAAACCCACTCGGCTAGACCCAAACCCACTCGGCTAAACCCAAACCCACTCGGCTAGACCCAAACCCACACGGCTAGACCCAAACCCACTCGGCGAGACACAAACCCACTCCGCTAGACTCAAACCCACTCGGCTAGACCCAATCCCACTCGGCTAGACCCAAACCCACTCGGCTAGACCCAAACCCACTCGTCTAGACCCAAACCCACTCAGCTAGACCCAAACCTACTCGGCTAGACCCAAACCCACTTGGCTAGACCCAAACCCACTCAGCTACACCCAAACCCACTCCGCTAGACCCAAACCCACTCGGCTAGACCCAAACCCACTCGGCTAGACCCAAACCCACTCGGCTAGACCCAAATCCACTCGGCTAGACCCAAACCCTCACGGCTAGACCAAAACCCACTCCGCTAGACCCAAACCCACTCCGCTAGACCCAAACCCACTCTGCTAGACCCAAACCCACTCCGCTAGACCCAAACCCAGTCCGCTAGATCCAAACCCACTCGGCTAGACCCAAACCCACTCGGCTAGAACCAAACCCACTCGGCTAAACCCAAACCCACTCCGCTAGACCCAAACCCACTCGGCTAGACGCAAACCCACACGGCTAGACCCAAACCCACTTGGCTAGACCCAAACCCACTCGGCTAGACCCAAACCCACTCACTAGACCCAAACCCACTCGCTAGACCCAAACCCACTCGGCTAAACCCAAACCCAGTCGGCTAGACCCAAACCCCCTCACTAGACCCAAACCCACTCGCTAGACCCAAACCCACTCGGCTAGACCGAAACCCACTCGGCTAGACCCAAACCCACTCGGCAAGACCCAAACCCCCTCGGCTAGACCCAAACCCACTCGGCTAGATCCAAACCCACTCGGCCAGACCCAAACCCACTCGGCTAGACCCAAACACACTCGGCTAGACCCAAACCCACTCGGCTGGACCCAAACCCACTCGGCAAGACCCAAACCCACTCGGCTAGACCCAAAAACCCACTCGGCTAGACCCAAACCCACTCGGCTAGACCCAAACCCACTCGGCCAGAACCAAACCCACTCGGCGAGACCCAAACCCACTCGGCTAGACCCAAACCCACTCGGCTAGACCCAAACCCACTCGGCTAGACCCAAACCCACTCGGCTAGACCCAAACCCACTCGGCTAGACCCAAACCCAATCGGCTTGACCCAAACCCACTCGGCTAAGCCCAAACCCACCCGGCTAGACCCAAACCCACTCGGCTAGACCCAAACACACTCGGCTAGACCCACACCCACTCGGCTAGACCCCAACCCACTCGGCTAGACCCAAACCCACACGGCTAGACCCAAACCCACTCGGCGAGAAACAAACCCACTCCGCTAGACTCAAACCCACTCGGCCAGACCCAATCCCACTCGGGTAGACCCAAACCCACTCGGCTAGACCCAAACCCACTCGGCTAGACCCAAACCCACTCGGCTAGACCCAAACCCACTCGGCTAGACCAAAACCCACTCGGCTAGACCCAAACCCACTCGGCTAGACTGAAACCCACTCGGCTAGACCCAAACCCACTCGGCTACACCCAAACCCACTCGGCTAGACCCAAACCCACTAGGGTAGACCCAAACCCACTCGGCTAGACCCATCCCACTCCGCTAGTCCCAAACCCACTCGGCTAGACCCAAACCCACTCGGCTAGATCGAAACCCACTCGGCTAGACCCAAACCCACTCAGCTACACCCAAACCCACTCCGCTAGACCCAAACCCCTTCGGCCAGACCCAAACCCACTCGGCTAGAGCCAAACCCACTCGGCTAGACCCAAACCCACTCGGCTAGAGCCAAACCCACTCGGCTAGACCCAAACCCACTCGGCCAGACCCAAACCCACTCGGCTAGACCCAAACCCACTCGGCTAAACCCAAACCCACTCGGATAGACCCAAACCCACTTGGCTAGACCCAAACCCACTCGGCTAGATCCAAACCCACTCGGCTAGACCCAAACCCACTCGGCTAGACCCAAACCCACTCGGCTAGACCCAAACCCACTCGGCTGGACCCAAACCCACTCGGCAAGACCCAAACCCACTCGGCTAGACCCAAAAACCCACTCGGCTAGACCCAAACCCAATCCGCTAGACCCAAACCCACTCCGCTAGACCCAAACCCACTCGGCTACACCCAAACCCACTCGGCCAGACCAAAACCACTCGACGAGACCCAAACCCACTCGGCTAGACCCAAACCCACTCGGCTAGACCCAAACCCCCTCTGCTAGACCCAAACCCACTCCGCTAGATCCAAACCCACTCCGCTAGACTGAAACCCACTCCGCTAGACCCAAACCCACTCAGCTACACCCAAACCCACTCGGCTAAGCCCAAACCCACCCGGCTAGACCCAAACCCACTCGGCTAGACCCCAACTCACTCGGCTAGACCCAAACCCACACGGCTAGACCCAAACCCACTCGGCGAGACACAAACCCACTCCGCTAGACTCAAACCCACTCGGCTAGACACAAACCCACTCGGCTAAACCCAAACCCACTCGGCTAGACCCAAACCCACTCGGCCAGACCCAAACCCACTCGGCGAGACCCAAACCCACTCGGCTAGACCCAAACCCACTCGGCTAGACCCAAACCCACTCGGCTAGACCCAAACCCACTCGGCTAGACCCAAACCTACTCGGCTAGACTCAAACCCCCTCTGCTAGACCCAAACCCACTCCGCTAGATCCAAACCCACTCCGCTAGACCGAAACCCACTCCGCTAGACCCAAACCCACTTAGCTACACCCAAACCCACTCGGCTAAGCCCAAACCCACCCGGCTAGACCCAAACCCACTCTGCTAGACCCCAACTCACTCGGCTAGACCCAAACCCACACGGCTAGACCCAAACCCACTCGGCGAGACACAAACCCACTCCGCTAGACTCAAACCCACTCGGCTAGACCCAATCCCAATCGGCTAGACCCAAACCCACTCGGCTAGACTAAAACCCACTCGGCTAGACCCAAACCCACTCGGCTACACCCAAACCCACTCGGCTAGACCCAAACCCACTAGGGTAGACCCAAACCCACTCGGCTAGACCCAAACCCACTCGGCTAGACCCAAACCCATTCGGCTACACCCATCCCACTCCGCTCGTCCCAAACCCACTCGGCTAGACCCAAACCCACTCGGCTAGATCGAAACCCACTCGGCTAGACCCAAACCCACTCGGCTACACCCAAACCCACTCGGCTAGACCCAAACCCACTTGGCTGGACCCAAACCCACTCCGCCTGACCCAAACCCACTCCGCCAGACCCAAACCCATTCCGCCTGACCCAAACCCCCTCCGCCAGACACAAACCCACTCCGCCAGCCCCAAACCCACTCCGCCAGACCCAAACCCTCTCCGCCAGACCCAAACCCACTCCCCCAGACCCTAAACCCACTCCGCCATATTCAAAACCACTCCGCAAGACCCAAACCCGCTCCGCCAGACCCAAACCCACTCCGCCAGACCCAAACCCACTCCTCAAGACCCAAACCTGCTCCGCCAGACCCAAACCCAATCCGCCAGACCCAAACCCACGACGCCAGACCCAAACCCACTCCGCCAGACCCAAACCCCCTCCGCCAGACCCAAACCCTCTCCGCCAGACCCGAACGCACTCCGCCAGACCCGAACCCACTCCGCCAGACCGGAACCCACTCCGCCATACCCAAATCCACTCCGCCAGACCCAAACCCACTCCGCCTGACCCAAACCCATTCCGCCAGAACCAAACCCACTCCGCCTGACCCAAACCCACTCCGCCAGACCCAAACCCACTCCGCCTGACCCAAACCCACTCAGCCAGACCCAAACCCACTCCGCCAGACGCAAACACACTCCGCCAGACCCAAACCCACTCCGCCAGACCCAAACCCACTCCGCCAGACCCAAACCCACTCCGCCAGACCCAAACCCACTCCGCCAGACCCAAACCCACTCCGCCAGACCCAAACACACTCCCCCAGACCCGAACCCACTCCGCCAGACCAAATCCCACTCCGCCAGACCCAAACCCACTCCGCCAGACCCAAACCAACTCCGCCAGAACCACACCCACTCCGCCAGACCCAAATGCACTCCGCCAGACCCAAACGCACTCCGCCAGACCCAAACCCACTCCGCCAGTCCAAAACCCACTCCGCCAGACCCAAACCCACTCCGCCAGACCCAAACCCACTCCGCCAGACCCAAATCCACTCCGCCAGACCCACACCCACTCCGCCAGACCCAAACGCACTCCGCCAGACCCAAACCCACACCGCCAGACCCAAACCCACTCCGCCAGACCCAAACCCACTCCGCCAGACCCAAACGCACGCCGCCAGACCAAAACCCACTCCGCCAGACCCATACCCACTCCGCCAGACCCAAACCCACTCCGGCAGACCCAAACCCACTCCGCCAGACCAAAACCCACTCCGCCAGACCCAAACCCACTCCGCCAGACCCCAAACCCACTACGCCAGACCCAAACCCACTCCGCCAGACCCAAACCCCCTCCGCCAGACCCAAACCCACTCCGCCAGACCCAAATCCACACCGCCAGACCCAAACCCACTCCGCCAGACCCATACCCACTCCGCCAGACCCAAACCCACTCCGCCAGACCCCAAACCCACTCCGCCAGACCCAAACCCACTCCGCCAGACCCAAACCCACTCCGCCAGACCCATACCCACTCCGCAAGACCCAAACCCCCTCCGCCAGACCCAAACCCAATCCGCCAGACCCAAACCCACTACGCCAGACCCTAACCCCCTCCGCCAGACCCAAACCCCCTCCGCCAGACCCAACCCACTCCGCCAGCCCCAAACCCACTCCACCAGATCCAAACCCTCTCCGCCAGACCCAAACCCACTCCCCCAGACCCCAAACCCACTCCGCCAGATTCAAAACCACTCCGCAAGACCCAAACCCGCTCCGCCAGACCCAAACCCACTCCGCCAGACCCAAACGCACTCCTCAAGACCCAAAACCGCTCCGCCAGACCCAAACCCAATCCGCCAGACCCAAACCCACTACGCCAGACCCAAACCCACTCCGCCAGACCCAAACCCCCTCCGCCAGACCCAAACCCTCTCCGCCAGACCCGAACGCACTCCGCCATACCCGAACCCACTCCGCCAGACCCGAACCCACTCCGCCAGACCCAAATCCACTCCGCCAGACCCAAACCCACTCCGCCTGACCCAAACCCACTCCGCCAGACCCAAACCCACTCCGCCAGACCCAAACCCACTCCGCCAGACCCAAACCCACTCCGCCAGACCCAAACCCACTCCGCCAGACCCAAACCCACTCCGCCAGACCCAAATCCACTCCGCCTTACCCAAACCCACTCCGCCAGACCCAAACCCACTCCCCCAGACCCAAACCCACTCTGCCAGACCCACACCCACTCCGCCAGACCCAAACGCACTCCGCCAGACCCAAACCCACTCCGCCAGACCCAAACCCACTCCGCCAGACCAAAACCCACACCGCCAGACCCAAACCCACTCCGCCAGACCCAAACCCACTCCGCCAGACCCAAACGCACTCCGCCAGACCAAAACCCACTCCGCCAGACCCATACCCACTCCGCCAGACCCAAACCCACTCCGGCAGGCCCAAACCCACTCCGCCAGACCAAAACCCACTCCGCCAGACCCAAACCCACTCCGCCAGACCCCAAACCCACTACGCCAGACCCAAACCCACTCCGCCAGACCCAAACCCCCTCCGCCAGACCCAAACCCACTCCGCCAGACGCAAATCCACACCGCCAGACCCAAACCCACTCCGCCAGACCCATACCCACTCCGCCAGACCCAAACCCACTCCGCCAGACCCCAAACCCATTCCGCCAGACCCAAACACACTCCGCCAGACCCAAACCCACTCCGCCAGACCCATACCCACTCCGCAAGACCCAAACCCCCTCCGCCAGACCCAAACCCAATCCGCCAGACCCAAACCCACTACGCCAGACCCAAACCCCCTCCGCCAGACCCAAACCCCCTCCGCCAGACCCAACCCACTCCGCCAGCCCCAAACCCACTCCGCCAGATCCAAACCCTCTCCGCCAGACCCAAACCCACTCCCCCAGACCCCAAACCCACTCCGCCAGATTCAAAACCACTCCGCAAGACCCAAACCCGCTCCGCCAGACCCAAACCCACTCCGCCAGACCCAAACGCACTCCTCAAGACCCAAAACCGCTCCGCCAGACCCAAACCCAATCCGCCAGACCCAAACCCACTACGCCAGACCCAAACCCACTCCGCCAGACCCAAACCCCCTCCGCCAGACCCAAACCCTCTCCGCCAGACCCGAACGCACTCCGCCATACCCGAACCCACTCCGCCAGACCCGAACCCACTCCGCCAGACCCCAATCCACTCCGCCAGACCCAAACCCACTCCGCCTGACCCAAACCCACTCCGCCAGACCCAAACCCACTCCGCCAGCCCCAAACCCACTCCGCCAGATCCAAACCCTCTCCGCCAGACCCAAACCCACTCCCCCGGACCCCAAACCCATTCCGCCAGATTCAAAACCACTCCGCAAGACCCAAACCCGCTCCGCCAGACCCAAACCCACTCCGCCAGACCCAAACGCACTCCTCAAGACCCAAAACCGCTCCGCCAGACCCAAACCCAATCCGCCAGACCCAAACCCACTACGCCAGACCCAAACCCACTCCGCCAGACCCAAACCCCCTCCGCCAGACCCAAACCCTCTCCGCCAGACCCGAACGCACTCCGCCATACCCGAACCCACTCCGCCAGACCCGAACCCACTCCGCCAGACCCAAATCCACTCCGCCAGACCCAAACCCACTCCGCCTGACCCAAACCCACTCCGCCAGACCCAAACCCACTCCGCCAGACCCAAACCCACTCCGCCAGACCCAAACCCACTCCGCCAGACCCAAACCCACTCTGCCAGACCCAAACCCACTCCGCCAGACCCAAATCCACTCCGCCTTACCCAAACCCACTCCGCCAGACCCAATCCCACTCCCCCAGACCCAAACCCACTCTGCCAGACCCACACCCACTCCGCCAGACCCAAACGCACTCCGCCAGACCCAAACCCACTCCGCCAGACCCAAACCCACCCCGCCAGACCAAAACCCACACCGCCAGACCCAAACCCACTCCGCCAGACCCAAACCCACTCCGCCAGACCCAAACGCACTCCGCCAGACCAAAACCCACTCCGCCAGACCCATACCCACTCCGCCAGACCCAAACCCACTCCGGCAGGCCCAAACCCACTCCGCCAGACCAAAACCCACTCCGCCAGACCCAAACCCACTCCGCCAGACCCCAAACCCACTACGCCAGACCCAAACCCACTCCGCCAGACCCAAACCCCCTCCGCCAGACCCAAACCCACTCCGCCAGACGCAAATCCACACCGCCAGACCCAAACCCACTCCGCCAGACCCATACCCACTCCGCCAGACCCAAACCCACTCCGCCAGACCCCAAACCCATTCCGCCAGACCCAAACACACTCCGCCAGACCCAAACCCACTCCGCCAGACCCATACCCACTCCGCAAGACCCAAACCCCCTCCGCCAGACCCAAACCCAATCCGCCAGACCCAAACCCACTACGCCAGACCCAAACCCCCTCCGCCAGACCCAAACCCCCTCCGCCAGACCCAACCCACTCCGCCAGACCCAAACCCACTCCCCCAGACCCCAAACCCACTCCGCCAGATTCAAAACCACTCCGCAAGACCCAAACCCGCTCC
The DNA here is from genome assembly GCA_963514005.1 of Raja brachyura. Next base: position 387,778 of record OY740794.1, on the reverse strand, counting down.
GCCAGACCCAAACCCACTCCGCCAGACCCAAACGCACTCCTCAAGACCCAAAACCGCTCCGCCAGACCCAAACCCAATCCGCCAGACCCAAACCCACTACGCCAGACCCAAACCCACTCCGCCAGACCCAAACCCCCTCCGCCAGACCCAAACCCTCTCCGCCAGACCCGAACGCACTCCGCCATACCCGAACCCACTCCGCCAGACCCGAACCCACTCCGCCAGACCCCAATCCACTCCGCCAGACCCAAACCCACTCCGCCTGACCCAAACCCACTCCGCCAGACCCAAACCCACTCCGCCTGACCCAAACCCACTCCGCCAGCCCCAAACCCACTCCGCCAGACCCAAACCCTCTCCGCCAGACCCAAACCCACTCCCCCAGACCCCAAACCCACTCCGCCAGATTCAAAACCACTCCGCAAGACCCAAACCCGCTCGGCCAGAGCCAAACCCACTCCGCCAGACCCAAACCCACTCCTCGAGACCCAAACCCGCTCCGCCAGACCCAAACCCAATCCGCCAGACGCAAACCCACTACGCCAGACCCAAACCCACTCCGCCAGACCCAAACCCCCTCCGCCAGACCCAAACCCTCTCCGCCAGACCCGAACGCACTCCGCCAGACCCGAACCCACTCCGCCAGACCGGAACCCACTCCGCCATACCCAAATCCACTCCGCCAGACCCAAACCCACTCCGCCTGACCCAAACCCACTCCGCCAGACCCAAACCCACTCCGCCAGACCCAAACCCACTCCGCCAGACCCAAACCCACTCCGCCAGACCCAAACCCACTCCGCCAGACCCAAACCCACTCCGCCAGACCCAAACCCACTCCGCCAGACCCAAACCCACTCCGCCAGACCAAAACCCACTCCGCCAGACCCAAACCCACTCCGCCAGACCCAAACCCACTCCGCCAGACCCACACCCACTTCGCCAGACCCAAACGCACTCCGCCAGACCCAAACCCACTCCGCCAGACCCAAACCCACTCCGCCAGTCCAAAACCCACTCCGCCAGACCCAAACCCACTCCGCCAGACCAAAACCCACTCCGCCAGACCCAAACCCACTCCGCCAGACCCCATACCCACTCCGCCAGACCCAAACCCACTCCGCCAGACCCAAACCCACTCCGCCAGCCCCAAAGCCACTCCGCCAGACCCAAACACTCTCCGACAGACCCAAACCCACTCCCCCAGACCCCAAACCCACTCCGCCAGATTCAAAACCACTCCGCAAGACTCAAACCCGCTCCGCCAGACCCAAACCCACTCCGCCAGACCCAAACCCACTCCTCAAGACCCAAACCCGTTCCGCCAGACCCAAACCTAATCCGCCTGACCCAAACCCACTACGCCAGACCCAAACCCACTCCGCCAGACCCAAACCCCCTCCGCCAGACCTAAACCCTCTCCGCCAGATCCGAACGCACTCCGCCAGACCCGAACCCACTCCGCCAGACCCGAACCCACTCCGCCAGACCCAAATCCACTCCGCCAGACCCAAACCCGCTCTGCCTGACCCAAACCCACTCCGCCAGACCCAAACCCACTCCGCCTGACCCAAACCCACTCCGCCAGACCCAAACCCACTCCGCCTGACCCAAACCCACTCCGCCAGACCCAAACCCACTCCGCCAGACCCAAACCCACTCCGCCAGACCCAAACCCACTCCGCAAGACCCAAACCCCCTCCGCCAGACCCAAACCCAATCCGCCAGACCCAAACCCACTACGCCAGACCCAAACCCCCTCCGCCAGACCCAAACCCCCTCCGCCAGACCCAAACCCACTCCACCAGCCCCAAACCCACTCCGCCAGACCCAAACCCTCTCCGCCAGAACCAAACCCACTGCCCCAGACCCCAAACCCACTCCGCCAGATTCAAAACCACTCCGCAAGACTCAAACCCGCTACGCCAGACCCAAACCCACTCCGCCAGACCCAAACCCACTCCTCAAGACCCAAACCCGTTCCGCCAGACCCAAACCTAATCCGCCAGACCCAAACCCACTACGCCAGACCCAAACCCACTCCGCCAGACCCAAACCCCCTCCGCCAGACCCAAACCCTCTCCGCCAGGTCCGAACGCACTCCGCCAGACCCGAACCCACTCCGCCAGACCCGAACCCACTCCGCCAGACCCAAATCCACTCCGCCAGACCCAAACCCACTCCGCCTGACCCAAACCCACTCCGCCAGACCCAAACCCACTCCGCCTGACCCAAACCCACTCCGCCAGACCCAAACCCACTCCGCCTGACCCAAACCCACTCCGCCAGACCCGAACCCACTCCGCCAGACCCGAATCCACTCCGCCAGACCCGAACCCACTCCGCCTGACCCAAACCCACTCCGCCAGACCCAAACCCACTCCGCCTGACCCAAACCCACTCCGCCAGAACCAAACCCACTCCGCCTGACCCAAACCCACTCCGCCAGACCCAAACCCACTCCGCCAGACCCAAACCCACTCCGCCAGACCCAAACCCACTCCGCCAGACCCAAACCCACTCCGCCAGACCCAAACCCACTCCGCCAGACCCAAACCCACTCCGCCAGACCCAAACCCACTCCGCCAGACCCAAACCAACTCCGCCAGACCAAAACCCACTCCGCCTGACCCAAACCCACTCCGCCAGACCCAAACCCACTCCGCCAGGCCCACACCCACTCCGCCAGACCCAAACGCACTCCGCCATACCCAATCCCACTCCGCCAGACCCCAACCCACTCCGCCAGTCCAAAACCCACTCCGCCAGACCAAAACCCACTCCGCCAGACCCATACCCACTCCGCCAGACCCAAACCCACTCCGCAGGCCCAAACCCACTCCGCCAGACCAAAACCCACTCCGCAAGACCCAAACCCACTCCGCCAGACCCCAAACCCACTACGCCAGACCGAAACCCACTCCGCCAGACCCAAACCCCCTCCGCCAGACCCAAACCCACACCGCCAGACCCAAACGCACTCCGCCAGACCCAAACCCACTCCGCCAGACCCATACCCACTCCGCCAGACCCAAACCCACTCCGCCAGACCCCAAACCCACTCCGCCAGACCCAAACCCACTCCGCCAGACCCAAACCCACTCCGCCAGACCCAAACCCACTCCGCCAGACCCAAACCCACTCCGCCAGACCCAAACCCACTCCGCCAGACCAAAACCCACTCCGCCAGACCCAAACCCACTCCGCCAGACCCAAACCCACTCCGCCAGACCCACACCCACTTCGCCAGACCCAAACGCACTCCGCCAGACCCAAACCCACTCCGCCAGACCCAAACCCACTCCGCCAGTCCAAAACCCACTCCGCCAGATTCAAAACCACTCCGCAAGACTCAAACCCGCTCCGCCAGACCCAAACCCACTCCGCCAGACCCAAACCCACTCCTCAAGACCCAAACCCGTTCCGCCAGACCCAAACCTAATCCGCCTGACCCAAACCCACTACGCCAGACCCAAACCCACTCCGCCAGACCCAAACCCCCTCCGCCAGACCTAAACCCTCTCCGCCAGATCCGAACGCACTCCGCCAGACCCGAACCCACTCCGCCAGACCCGAACCCACTCCGCCAGACCCAAATCCACTCCGCCAGACCCAAACCCGCTCTGCCTGACCCAAACCCACTCCGCCAGACCCAAACCCACTCCGCCTGACCCAAACCCACTCCGCCAGACCCAAACCCACTCCGCCTGACCCAAACCCACTCCGCCAGACCCAAACCCACTCCGCCAGACCCAAACCCACTCCGCCAGACCCAAACCCACTCCGCAAGACCCAAACCCCCTCCGCCAGACCCAAACCCAATCCGCCAGACCCAAACCCACTACGCCAGACCCAAACCCCCTCCGCCAGACCCAAACCCCCTCCGCCAGACCCAAACCCACTCCACCAGCCCCAAACCCACTCCGCCAGACCCAAACCCTCTCCGCCAGAACCAAACCCACTGCCCCAGACCCCAAACCCACTCCGCCAGATTCAAAACCACTCCGCAAGACTCAAACCCGCTACGCCAGACCCAAACCCACTCCGCCAGACCCAAACCCACTCCTCAAGACCCAAACCCGTTCCGCCAGACCCAAACCTAATCCGCCAGACCCAAACCCACTACGCCAGACCCAAACCCACTCCGCCAGACCCAAACCCCCTCCGCCAGACCCAAACCCTCTCCGCCAGGTCCGAACGCACTCCGCCAGACCCGAACCCACTCCGCCAGACCCGAACCCACTCCGCCAGACCCAAATCCACTCCGCCAGACCCAAACCCACTCCGCCTGACCCAAACCCACTCCGCCAGACCCAAACCCACTCCGCCTGACCCAAACCCACTCCGCCAGACCCAAACCCACTCCGCCTGACCCAAACCCACTCCGCCAGACCCGAACCCACTCCGCCAGACCCGAATCCACTCCGCCAGACCCGAACCCACTCCGCCTGACCCAAACCCACTCCGCCAGACCCAAACCCACTCCGCCTGACCCAAACCCACTCCGCCAGAACCAAACCCACTCCGCCTGACCCAAACCCACTCCGCCAGACCCAAACCCACTCCGCCAGACCCAAACCCACTCCGCCAGACCCAAACCCACTCCGCCAGACCCAAACCCACTCCGCCAGACCCAAACCCACTCCGCCAGACCCAAACCCACTCCGCCAGACCCAAACCCACTCCGCCAGACCCAAACCAACTCCGCCAGACCAAAACCCACTCCGCCTGACCCAAACCCACTCCGCCAGACCCAAACCCACTCCGCCAGACCCACACCCACTCCGCCAGACCCAAACGCACTCCGCCATACCCAATCCCACTCCGCCAGACCCCAACCCACTCCGCCAGTCCAAAACCCACTCCGCCAGACCAAAACCCACTCCGCCAGACCCATACCCACTCCGCCAGACCCAAACCCACTCCGCAGGCCCAAACCCACTCCGCCAGACCAAAACCCACTCCGCAAGACCCAAACCCACTCCGCCAGACCCCAAACCCACTACGCCAGACCGAAACCCACTCCGCCAGACCCAAACCCCCTCCGCCAGACCCAAACCCACACCGCCAGACCCAAACGCACTCCGCCAGACCCAAACCCACTCCGCCAGACCCATACCCACTCCGCCAGACCCAAACCCACTCCGCCAGACCCCAAACCCACTCCGCCAGACCCAAACCCACTCCGCCAGACCCAAACCCACTCCGCCAGACCCAAACCCACTCCGCCAGACCCAAACCCACTCCGCCAGACCCAAACCCACTCCGCCAGACCAAAACCCACTCCGCCAGACCCAAACCCACTCCGCCAGACCCAAACCCACTCCGCCAGACCCACACCCACTTCACCAGACCCAAACGCACTCCGCCAGACCCAAACCCACTCCGCCAGACCCAAACCCACTCCGCCAGTCCAAAACCCACTCCGCCAGATTCAAAACCACTCCGCAAGACTCAAACCCGCTCCGCCAGACCCAAACCCACTCCGCCAGACCCAAACCCACTCCTCAAGACCCAAACCCGTTCCGCCAGACCCAAACCTAATCCGCCTGACCCAAACCCACTACGCCAGACCCAAACCCACTCCGCCAGACCCAAACCCCCTCCGCCAGACCTAAACCCTCTCCGCCAGATCCGAACGCACTCCGCCAGACCCGAACCCACTCCGCCAGACCCGAACCCACTCCGCCAGACCCAAATCCACTCCGCCAGACCCAAACCCGCTCTGCCTGACCCAAACCCACTCCGCCAGACCCAAACCCACTCCGCCTGACCCAAACCCACTCCGCCAGACCCAAACCCACTCCGCCTGACCCAAACCCACTCCGCCAGACCCAAACCCACTCCGCCAGACCCAAACCCACTCCGCCAGACCCAAACCCACTCCGCAAGACCCAAACCCCCTCCGCCAGACCCAAACCCAATCCGCCAGACCCAAACCCACTACGCCAGACCCAAACCCCCTCCGCCAGACCCAAACCCCCTCCGCCAGACCCAAACCCACTCCACCAGCCCCAAACCCACTCCGCCAGACCCAAACCCTCTCCGCCAGAACCAAACCCACTGCCCCAGACCCCAAACCCACTCCGCCAGATTCAAAACCACTCCGCAAGACTCAAACCCGCTACGCCAGACCCAAACCCACTCCGCCAGACCCAAACCCACTCCTCAAGACCCAAACCCGTTCCGCCAGACCCAAACCTAATCCGCCAGACCCAAACCCACTACGCCAGACCCAAACCCACTCCGCCAGACCCAAACCCCCTCCGCCAGACCCAAACCCTCTCCGCCAGGTCCGAACGCACTCCGCCAGACCCGAACCCACTCCGCCAGACCCGAACCCACTCCGCCAGACCCAAATCCACTCCGCCAGACCCAAACCCACTCCGCCTGACCCAAACCCACTCCGCCAGACCCAAACCCACTCCGCCTGACCCAAACCCACTCCGCCAGACCCAAACCCACTCCGCCTGACCCAAACCCACTCCGCCAGACCCGAACCCACTCCGCCAGACCCGAATCCACTCCGCCAGACCCGAACCCACTCCGCCTGACCCAAACCCACTCCGCCAGACCCAAACCCACTCCGCCTGACCCAAACCCACTCCGCCAGAACCAAACCCACTCCGCCTGACCCAAACCCACTCCGCCAGACCCAAACCCACTCCGCCAGACCCAAACCCACTCCGCCAGACCCAAACCCACTCCGCCAGACCCAAACCCACTCCGCCAGACCCAAACCCACTCCGCCAGACCCAAACCCACTCCGCCAGACCCAAACCAACTCCGCCAGACCAAAACCCACTCCGCCTGACCCAAACCCACTCCGCCAGACCCAAACCCACTCCGCCAGACCCACACCCACTCCGCCAGACCCAAACGCACTCCGCCATACCCAATCCCACTCCGCCAGACCCCAACCCACTCCGCCAGTCCAAAACCCACTCCGCCAGACCAAAACCCACTCCGCCAGACCCATACCCACTCCGCCAGACCCAAACCCACTCCGCAGGCCCAAACCCACTCCGCCAGACCAAAACCCACTCCGCAAGACCCAAACCCACTCCGCCAGACCCCAAACCCACTACGCCAGACCGAAACCCACTCCGCCAGACCCAAACCCCCTCCGCCAGACCCAAACCCACACCGCCAGACCCAAACGCACTCCGCCAGACCCAAACCCACTCCGCCAGACCCATACCCACTCCGCCAGACCCAAACCCACTCCGCCAGACCCCAAACCCACTCCGCCAGACCCAAACCCACTCCGCCAGACCCAAACCCACTCCGCCAGACCCATACCCACTCCGCAAGACCCAAACCCCCTCCGCCAGACCCAAACCCAATCCGCCAGACCCAAACCCACTACGCCAGACCCAAACCCCCTCCGCCAGACCCAAGCCCCCTCCGCCAGACCCAAACCCACTCCGCCAGCCCCAAACCCACTCCGCCAGACCCAAACCCTCTCCGCCAGACCCAAACCCACTCCCCCAGACCCCAAACCCACTCCGCCAGATTCAAAACACTCCGTAAGTCTCAAACCCGCTCCGCCAGACCCAAACCCACTCCGCCAGACCCAAACCCACTCCTCAAGACCCGAACCCGTTCCGCCAGACCCAAACCTAATCCGCCAGACCCAAACCCACTACGCCAGACCCAAACCCACTCCGCCAGACCCAAACCCCCTCCGCCAGACCCGAACTCAATCCGCCAGACCCGAACCCACTCCGCCAGACCCAAATCCACTCCGCCAGACCCAAACCCACTCCGCCTGACCCAAACCCACTCCGCCAGACCCAAACCCACTCCGCTTGACCCAAACCCACTCCGCCAGACCCAAACCCACTCCGCCTGACCCAAACCCACTCTGCCAGACCCAAACCCACTCCGCCAGACCCAAACCCACTCCGCCAGACCCGAACCCACTCCGCCAGACCCGAACCCACTCCGCCAGACCCGAACCCACTCCGCCAGACCCTAACCCACTCCGCCAGACCCAAACCCACTCCGCCAGACCCAAACCCACTCCGCCAGACCCAAACCCACTACGCCAGACCCAAACCCACTCCGCCAGTCCCAAACCCAGTCCGCCAGAACGAAACCCACTCAGCCAGACCGGAACCCACTCCGCCAAACCAAAACCCACTCCGCCAGACACGAACCCACTCCGCCAGACCCCCCATACCCACGCCGCCAGACCCGAACCCACACCGCCAGACCCGAACCCACTCCGCCAGACCCCCCAAACCCACTCCGCCAGACCACAACCCACTCCGCCAGACCCAAACCCACTCCGCCAGACCCAAACCCACTCCGCCAGACCCAAACCCACTCCGCCAGACCCAAACCCACTCCGACAGACCAAAACCCACTCCGCCAGACCCAAACCCACTCCGCCAGACCCAAACCCACTCCACCAGACCCAAACCCACTCCGCCAGACCCGAACCCACTCCGGCAGACCCGAACCCACTCCGCCAGACCCGAACCCACTCCGCCAGACCCGAACCCACTCCGCCAAACACGAACCCACTCCGCCAGACCCGAACCCACTCCGCCAGTCCCAAACCCACTCCGGCAGACCCCAAACCCACTCCGTCAGACCCAAACCCACGCCGCCAGACCCAAACCCACTCCGCCAGACCCAAACCCACTCCGCCAGACCCAAACCCAATCCGCCAGACCCAAACCCACTACGCCAGACCCAAACCCCCTCCGCCAGACCCAAACCCACTCCGCCAGACCCAAACCCACTCCGCCAGACCCAAACCCACTCCGCCAGACCCAAACCCTCTCCGCCAGACCCAAACCCACTCCGCCAGACCCAATCCCTCTCCGCCAGACCCAAACCCACTCCCCCAGACCCCAAACCCACTCCGCCAGATTCAAAACACTCCGTAAGACTCAAACCCGCTCCGCCAGACCCAAACCCACTCCGCCAGACCCAAACCCACTCCTCAAGACCCAAACCCGTTCCGCCAGACCCAAACCTAATCCGCCAGACCCAAACCCACTACGCCAGACCCAAACCCACTCCGCCAGACCCAAACCCCCTCCGCCAGACCCGAACCCACTCCGCCAGACCCGAACCCACTCCGCCAGACCCCAATCCACTCCGCCAGACCCGAACCCACTCCGCCAGACCCGAACCCACTCCGCCAGACCCAAATCCACTCCGCCAGACCCAAACCCACTCCGCCTGACCCAAACCCACTCTGCCAGACCCAAACCCACTCCGCCAGACCCAAACCCACTCCGCCAGACCCGAACCCACTCCGCCAGACCCGAGCCCACTCCGCCAGACCCGAACCCACTCCGCCAGACCCTAACCCACTCCGCCAGACCCAAACCCACTCCGCCAGACCCAAACCCACTCCGCCAGACCCAAACCCACTACGCCAGACCCAAACCCACTCCGCCAGTCCCAAACCCAGTCCGCCAGAACCAAACCCACTCAGCCAGACCGGAACCCACTCCGCCAAACCCAAACCCACTCCGCCAGACACGAACCCACTCCGCCAGACCCCCCATACCCACGCCGCCAGACCCGAACCCACTCCGCCAGACCCGAACCCACTCCGCCAGACCCCCCAAACCCACTCCGCCAGACCACAACCCACTCCGCCAGACCCAAACCCACTCCGCCAGACCCAAACCCACTCCGCCAGACCCAAACCCACTCCGCCAGACCCACACCCACTCCGCCAGACCCAAACGCACTCCGCCAGACCCAAACCCACTCCGCCAGACCCAAACCCACTCCGCAGACCAAAACCCACTCCGCCAGACCCAAACCCACTCCGACAGACCAAAACCCACTCCGCCAGACCCAAACCCACTCCGCCAGACCCAAACCCACTCCACCAGACCCAAACCCACTCCACCAGACCCGAACCCACTCCGGCAGACCCGAACCCACTCCGCCAGACCCGAACCCACTCCGCCAGACCCGAACCCACTCCGCCAGACCCGAACCCACTCCGCCAAACACGAACCCACTCCGCCAGACCCGAACCCACTCCGCCAGTCCCCAACCCACTCCGGCAGACCCCAAACCCACTCCGTCAGACCCAAACCCACGCCGCCAGACCCAAACCCACTCCGCCAGACCCAAACCCCCACCGCCAGACCTAAGCCCACTCCGCCAGACCCAAAAGCACTCCGCCACAACCAAACCCCCTCCGCCAGACCCAAACCCCCTCCGCCAGACCCAAACCCACTCCGCCAGACCCAAACCCCCTCTGCCAGACCCAAACCCCCTGCGCGAGACCCAAACCCACGCCGCCAGACCCAAACCCACTCCGCCAGACCCAAACCCACTCCGCCAGACCCAAACCCAATCCGCCAGACCCAAACCCACTACGCCAGACCCAAACCCCCTCCGCCAGACCCAAACCCTCTCCGCCAGACCCAAACCCACTCCGCCAGACCCAATCCCTCTCCGCCAGACCCAAACCCACTCCCCCAGACCCCAAACCCACTCCGCCAGATTCAAAACACTCCGTAAGACTCAAACCCGCTCCGCCAGACCCAAACCCACTCCGCCAGACCCAAACCCACTCCTCAAGACCCAAACCCGTTCCGCCAGACCCAAACCTAATCCGCCAGACCCAAACCCACTACGCCAGACCCAAACCCACTCCGCCAGACCCAAACCCCCTCCGCCAGACCCGAACCCACTCCGCCAGACCCGAACCCACTCCGCCAGACCCAAATCCACTCCGCCAGACCCGAACCCACTCCGCCAGACCCGAACCCACTCCGCCAGACCCAAATCCACTCCGCCAGACCCAAACCCACTCCGCCTGACCCAAACCCACTCCGCCAGACCCAAACCCACTCCGCCAGACCCAAACCCACTCCGCCAGACCCGAACCCACTCCGCCAGACCCTAACCCACTCCGCCAGACCCAAACCCACTCCGCCAGACCCAAACCCACTCCGCCAGACCCAAACCCACTACGCCAGACCCAAACCCACTCCGCCAGTCCCAAACCCAGTCCGCCAGAACCAAACCCACTCAGCCAGACCGGAACCCACTCCGCCAAACCCAAACCCACTCCGCCAGACACGAACCCACTCCGCCAGACCCCCCATACCCACGCCGCCAGACCCGAACCCACTCCGCCAGACCCGAACCCACTCCGCCAGACCCCCCAAACCCACTCCGCCAGACCACAACCCACTCCGCCAGACCCAAACCCACTCCGCCAGACCCAAACCCACTCCGCCAGACCCAAACCCACTCCGCCAGACCCACACCCACTCCGCCAGACCCAAACGCACTCCGCCAGACCCAAACCCACTCCGCCAGACCCAAACCCACTCCGCAGACCAAAACCCACTCCGCCAGACCCAAACCCACTCCGACAGACCAAAACCCACTCCGCCAGACCCAAACCCACTCCGCCAGACCCAAACCCACTCCACCAGACCCAAACCCACTCCACCAGACCCGAACCCACTCCGGCAGACCCGAACCCACTCCGCCAGACCCGAACCCACTCCGCCAGACCCGAACCCACTCCGCCAGACCCGAACCCACTCCGCCAAACACGAACCCACTCCGCCAGACCCGAACCCACTCCGCCAGTCCCCAACCCACTCCGGCAGACCCCAAACCCACTCCGTCAGACCCAAACCCACGCCGCCAGACCCAAACCCACTCCGCCAGACCCAAACCCCCACCGCCAGACCTAAGCCCACTCCGCCAGACCCAAAAGCACTCCGCCACAACCAAACCCCCTCCGCCAGACCCAAACCCCCTCCGCCAGACCCAAACCCACTCCGCCAGACCCAAACCCCCTCTGCCAGACCCAAACCCACTCCGCCAGACCCAAACGCACTCCGCCAGACCCAAACCCACTCCGCCAGACCCAAACCCACTCCGCCAGACCCACACCCACTCCGCCAGACCCAAACGCACTCCGCCAGACCCAAACCCACTCCGCCAGGCCCAAACCCACTCCGCCAGACCAAAACCCACTCCGCCAGACCCAAACCCACCCCGCCAGACCCAAACCCACTCCGCCAGACCCAAACCCACTCCGCCAGACCAAAACCCACTCCGCCAGACCCATACCCACTCCGCCAGACCCAAACCCACTCCGCCAGACCCAAACCCACTCCGCCAGACCAAAACCCACTCCGCCAGACCCAAACCCACTCCGCCAGACCCCAAACCCACTACGCCAGACCCAAACCCACTCCGCCAGACCCAAACCCCCTCCGCCAGACCCAAACCCACTCCGCCAGACCCAAACCCACTCCGCCAGACCCAAAACCACTCCGCCAGACCCATACCCACTCCGCCAGACCCAAACCCACTCCGCCAGACCCCAAACCCCCTCCGCCAGACCCAAACCCAATCCGCCAGACCCAAACCCACTACGCCAGACCCAACCCCCCTCCGCCAGACCCAAACCCCCTCCGCCAGACCCAAACCCACTCCGCCAGCCCCAAGCCCACTCCGCCAGACCCAAACACTCACCGCCAGACCCAAACGCACTCCCCCAGACCCCAAACCCACTCCGCCAGATTCAAAACCACTCAGCAAGACTCAAACCCGCTCCGCCAGACCCAAACCCACTCCGCCAGACCCAAACCCACTCCTCAAGACCCAAACCGTTCCGCCAGACCCAAACCTAATCCGCCAGACCCAAACCCATTACGCCAGACCCAAACCCACTCCGCCAGACCCAAACCCCCTCCGCCAGACCCAAACCCTCTCCGCCAGACCCGAACGCACTCCGCCAGTCCCGAACCCACTCCGCCAGACCCGAACCCACTCCGCCAGACCCAAATCCACTCCGGCAGACCCAAACCCACTCCGCCTGACCCAAACCCACTCCGCCAGACCCAAACGCACTCCGCCTGACCCAAACCCACTCCGCCAGACACAAACCCACTCCGCCTGACCCAAACCCCCTCCGCCAGACCCAACCCCTCTCCGCCAGACCCGAACGCACTCCGCCAGTCCCGAACCCACTCCGCCAGACCCGAACCCACACCGCCAGACCCAAATCCACTCCGGCAGACCCAAACCCACTCCGCCTGACCCAAACCCACTCCGCCAGACCCAAACGCACTCCGCCTGACCCAAACCCACTCCGCCAGACACAAACCCACTCCGCCTGACCCAAACCCACTCCGCCAGACCCAAACCCACTCCGCCAGACCCAAACCCACTCCGCCAGACCCAAACCCACTCCGCAAGACCCAAACCCCCTCCGCCAGACCCAAACCCAATCCGCCAGACCCAAACCCACTACGCCAGACCCAAACCCCCTCCGCCAGACCCAAACCCGCTCCGCCAGACCCAAACCCACTCCACCAGCCCCAAACCCACTCCGCCAGACCCAAACCCACTCCGCCTGACCCAAACCCACTCCGCCAGACCCGAACCCACTCAGCCAGACCCGAATCCACTCCGCCAGACCCAAACCCAGTCCGCCTGACCCAAACCCACTCCGCCAGACCCAAACCCACTCCGCCTGACCCAAACCCACTCCGCCTGACCCAAACCCACTCCGCCAGACCCAAACGCACTCCGCCAGACCCAAACCCACTCCGCCAGACCCAAACCCACTCCGCCAGACCCAAACCCACACCGCCAGATCCAAACCCACTCCGCCAGACCCAAACCCACTCCGCCAGACCCAAACCCACTCCGCCAGACCCACACCCACTCCGCCAGACCCAAACGCACTCCGCTAGACCCAAACCCACTCCGCCAGACCCAAACCCACTCCGCCAGTCCAAAACCCACTCCGCCAGACCAAAACCCACTCCGCCAGACCCATACCCACTCCGCCAGACCCAAACCCACTCCGCCAGAACCAAACCCACTCCGCATACCCATATGTTAGCATTCGTAGCAAAAGGATTTGAGTATAGGAGCAGGGAGGTTCTACTGCAGTTGTACAGGGTTTTGGTGAGGCCACACCTGGAGTACTGCGTACAGTTTTGGTCTCCAAATCTGAGGAAAGACATCCTTGCCATAGAGGGGGTACAGAGAAGATTGACCAGACTGATTCCTGGGATGTCAGGACTTCCATATGAGGAAAGATTGGATAGACTCGGTTTGTACTCGATGGAATTTAGAAGATTGAGGGGGGATCTTATAGAAACCTACAAAATTCTTAAGGTGTTGGACAAGCTAGATGCTGGAAGATTGTTCCCGATGTTGGGGGAGTCCAGAACAATGGGTCACAGTCTAAGGATAAGGGGGAATTCCTTTAGGACCGAAATGAGGAAAACATTCTTTACACAGAGAGTGGTGAGTCTCTGGAATTCTCTGCCACAGAAGGTAGTTGAGGCCAGTTCATTGGCTATATTTAAGAGGGCGTTAGATGTGGCACTTGTGGCTAAAGGGATCAGGGGGTATGGAGAGAAGGCAGGTACGGGATACTGAGTTGGATGATCAGCCATGATCACATTGAATGGCGGTGCAGGCTCGAAGGGCCGAATGGCCTACTCCTGCACCTATTTTCTATGTTTCTATGTTTCGAAACCCACTCCGCCAGACCAAAACCCACTCCGCAAGACCCAAACCCACTCCGACAGACCCCAAACCCACTACGCCAGACCCAAACCCACTCCGCCAGACCTAAACCCCCTCCGCCAGACCCAAACCCACTCCGCCAGACCCAAACCCACTCCGCCAGACCCAAACCCACTCCGCCAGACCCATACCCACTCCGCCAGACCCAAACCCACTCCGCCAGACCCCAAACCCACTCCGCCAGACCCGAACCCACTCCGCCAGACCCAAATCCACTCCGCCAGACCCAAACCCACTCCGCCTGACCCAAACCCACTCCGCCAGACCCAAACCCACTCCGCCTGACCCAAACCCACTCCGCCAGACCCAAACCCACTCCGCCTGACCCAAACCCACTCTCCCAGACCCAAACCCACTCCGCCAGACCCAAACCCACTCCGCCAGACCCTAACCCATTCCGCCAGACCCAAACCCACTCCGCCAGACACAAACCCACTCCGCCAGACCCAAACCCACTACGCCAGACCCAAACCCACTCCGCCAGTCCCAAACCCAGTCCGCCAGAACCAAACCCACTCAGCCAGACCGGAACCCACCGGGTTAGGGTTAGAGTTAGGGTTAGGGTTAGGGTTAGAGTTAGGGTTAGGGTTAGGGTTAGGGTTAGGGTTAGGGTTAGGGTTAGGGTTAGGTTTAGGGTTAGGGTTAGGATTAGGGTTAGGGTTAGGGTTAGGGTTAGCGTTAGGGTTCGGGTTAGGGTTCGTGTTGTGGTTAGGGTT